>MU224645.1:4249780-4289986 GCA_018584345.1 Thuja plicata
TTACAATTTGATCAAGGAAATTGATTTGAATTGAAAATGTTCCAAAGCATTGATTCAGGAAATTTGATAAAATGATAAAATAATAAATGGGGCCCAAAGTCTAGGCGACCATTTTAGGGTGTATACAGTTTCAACATGAAATTCCTCTAAGGCCTAATGTGAAACCTTTTAGATAGAAGAAAAGGACAATAAATCCATTGATAGCATAAAAAATGTAGGAATAATTAATGAAACTCAGGGAGGCTCAAATTATAAAACCAATTAGACATTCATCTTGGGTGTAAAACCTTGTGCTGGTGAGAAAAAGGAATGGTGATGTAAGTCAAGGTGGATTCTTTTGAAAATATTCATAGAATATTCCAAAATTTTCAAATTCTCTCAAAGGTACCCTCAACTAGGATAAAAACTAACATCCAACCAAATTCACTAGATTATCCTAGGGTCAAGTCACAAGCTCTCAACTTCACCTGACTTCACACCATTCAAGTGCTCAAGTTTGGTTCCATACTCTCATCCATGAATTCACATCATCTAATAATTTTTTCATGCTAAAAAAAAATCAATGAGTTTTGGTATATTCTTGAGAGTGTTTTTGAACCCCAACTCCAAATCCCTCTTTCTAGGGCAGGGTTCTACTAGCCTTCCCCGGTGAGTTTTTAAAGCTTAACTCCTTAACTTTCCAAACAACTTGCTGAAAAATTTATTGTTTTGGATACCCTTTATGGAGTTATAAAACATATCCAAATATATCCTATGGTTCCTTTGGACCAACCAATCCAAATTTCAATTGTTTCTCCTGGTTTCATAGGCCTAATTGGGCTCATTTTCAAAGCAACTAATAACAATACTCATTCCCACACCTTAAGGACTTGAAAAAGTCTAGATTTAAGATTCAAAACAAATGATTTTCAAATTTTTTGGGGTTTTCAATTGTCTAGACCCCCCATGCACCAAACCCTCCATTCTAGGGTCATTAAGCTAGGGCTTCCTAGTTCTAAGCCTTTCGGTCACTGTCAGAACTTCTCAAAAGGTGATTCATCTTTTATTTCATATAAATTGATGTAATCAATCATAAAAACCCATCCTTGCATGGATGGAGTGCTCACTGTTATATCCTTGGCTTCTTTTTAATGCATTTTCAGTGCACAACTCACTGTCCGAGTATTATGTTACTCATAACTTCTTTAGGCCACAAGTTGGAAATCACACCAGTGAGGATGTTTAAAACTAGGATCTTTCAAACATATCAAAAGATGAGACAAATCCAACGGTTAAGTTGCGTGATCTTACCTCTACACTGAGATTGTGTTTTTATTAACAGAACAAGAAATCTACAAAATGAACCCTACTGCCACAGTATAGACAGTCAAGTTCAGATGAAGGGATATGAAAACTAATTCATGATAATGATAAAAAATTAAAAAATAAATATGCATACAACCATACATTGGATTGAAAACCATATGTATCCAAGGAATACAAAAATATTACAAAGTTGCATTGCATTCCCCATATCTTTGTTATAGGTTGTGCTAGTGTAAATGTTGGAAATTCATTCCACTTATCCTCTCATTTTGGAACTATCTCTCAACCATATAATGCATGTCCCATTCTTGGGGGGCTCTCTAACTACCCATAAAACACTTAACTACCTTTCCTTATAACCCTACATGAGCCTTCTAGGCCATATTTTGCATATAAATGCAACATTACATGTTTTTGCACTTTTTAGTGCATTTGACAACTTTAAATGGCTCTAATGGCCAAATTACAAATATCATTGACCTTATAGGTCAATAAAAAACTTCATCTATACTTAGGATCCTCAAGTGACCCCAAGGTGCACTTCTAGCCATCAAATGCCATCATGGCTTACAATATTGATCCTTTTACAAAATGATCAATTTACTTAACAAAGCATTACCAAAACATAATTAAATGACTAAACATGGTCTTATTAAAATGTCAAATGACACAAAAATTTCATGTTGTCCTTCACTCCCCCTAGGATCTATCAGTAAACCTAGTGTTCTTCTAGGCCCTTTGTGCTTGGCCTTGCTGCTCCTGCACCATACTCCACAACTTTAAAACTTTTCCAAGTCCTCTTGGAAACCCGCAAACAAACAAATGTCAGAAAAAAAATTAAGGCCTTCATCTTGAACTTTGTGAAATATAGATCCTCATGGAACCATGCTACTCCATGCAATTTCATCTTGCATCTAGGCTTACGGTCTCTCACCAATGTGAACATGGCTTGCCCATGTCACTGCTTCTCACTCACCATCATACAAATATGTACCTCTAATTCCATTGGTACCATCTCTATGCCAGGAGAGAATTTTATCTCATTTTGAGCCTCTTCATGGTCCACCTCTGCAATCTGAATTCATTCTTTTAAGGCTGCTCCCTCACGTGGCTCCAAAACTCCTCCATAATTCTACCATTCTTCCTGTTGAGCGTTGTTTTTACACAAGTCAATTGTTAGGATCTTGAGATTCGATTTCCTCTCTTGAAAGAATAACGAAGTTATTCCTAAGGTTCTTCATGGTCATGGTACAACCTTCTTGGTAACTCAGTTGAAGATAAATGTGAATATTCACGAGGAGGCCTTTGCTAGTACTTTCAAGATGTCAAACTGCAAAAACACTTTAGTAATTTTTGTATTTTCCAATTTATCAAAGATTGTAATTTTCTAACAATGCAAATTTATGCTTAAAATAAAGATGATTCTAATTAATTCAAATTCATGACATGAAATTAAAAGAGTTGGGTAACAAGAATAAAGTAAATTTTGCTCAATATAAAATCTTAATGAACATAAACCATTTTTAATCCTTCCTTGCGAACTTGAATGACAGAGAGATTTGAAGAAACTCACTAGATATAAATCAGACCACATCATAATTATATACCCAATGGATGCAATCGTTTGGAGAGAAAATGTATTCACGCGTGCAAGATTTTAAAAATCTATCAAATCATGAAGTCACCAAGATGTGAACACAAACAAGACGGATTTATCATTGAACCCAAAAGATGATCTTTCCCATACATTCATCACAGCAAGGTAAACAACAACAAAATCCAATTAAAAGAATCGCAGATTTGAGAAACAATAAACATAGTTGGCTCTTTGAAAATAATGAATAAGCAAACACACATTCATTAATTTCGCATAGATAGCAGAAAAGCATCACACCATGAATGAAGCACCAATTTTAGATCTTTATTGCATCAAGAATCTGACCCTAATACATTGTTTTGCTTACAATATATAGAGTTGTGATCTAAAAACTTTTAACCTAAAATTAGGGTTTCAGAGACATCCAAAACAAAGAAAATAAATCTAAAACTAAAGATTTCTAAAGAAAACTACTCTTTAAATAGCTACTAACAAGCTTGCATGGATCCTTGATCCATTTACATTCAGTTTACCCCAAAAATAAAGGTAAAACTCGCTCAGAAGATGAGAAAATTGAACTGGAGCTCCAATATTTCTAACTGGAGTCTTCACTTTAATCTTTGAGTCCTTCCTTGGAGTTTTCCTCTGGGCTTCTCTTTGTACGAGGCAACTGATGGAAAAATTCTAGTCAAGCCAAAACGAACCCAAGTCCATAGGAAAACTGATCTGAGACTTCTTCATGCAAAAAACCTTCTTCACGCTAGAATGACCAGAAATTTGGACCCTGAAAATTGGCTAAGTATGAACTCTTAGGATCCCTGAAGTTTTGAACTTTCGGAGACTGAAGGACAAAAAATTGAACCTGAAAAAATGGCTAATTTTAAAAAATGTCCCCTTCAAAAAAATGGTTAAGTGTCAAAATCTCCATTTTGCAAAATTTGACTAAGTGTGGAAATGAAATTTTTTGGAGTTTCGGGGTTGTAGACATTTCTAAAATCTAAAATTTTGAAAAATCTCATGACTAAAAAAATGGCGAAGTCCAAGATGACTTGATTTAGGATTTTTCAGGGTTTCGGGGTTGTAGACATCTCCGAAATCTGAAACTCCAAACATCTCATGACTGAAAAATGGCTGTCCAAAATGAATGAGTTAGGATTTTTTGAGGTTTCGGGGTTGTAGACATCTTTGAAATCTGAAAATCTAATGACTGAAAAATGGCTAAGTCTAAAAACTGACCGAAGTCCACAAAAATGACTTAGTATCAAAATGACACTTAGTTTTCTGGAAGGATGTTTGGGTGAGCTTTGTAGAATCTCTCTTTTATCCCTCTCACTTGAACAAAACTAGACAACTCCATGGAGTTCAACTTCTCTTGTTGCTTCTTCCTAAACCCCAAAAGGCGTGCCTCAAAGTTTTGTCCTCCCTCAATGTCATCCACTATTTTCTTCACACTTTTCTTGAAGTAGAACATTTGTTGCAGATCTTCCTCAGTGTTTACTGCAACAACCATTATATTAAGCTATTTAATGATGTTTCCTATGGCATAGAGACTGATCAACGTCTATGTGTGTAATCTCAATGTGCAAATTTCCCATCTTATTGGGGGTGTGGTATCCTTTGAAATGACACTTCATTGGCAAAGCTGTTGTCTTTTCCAACATTCTTTTCACTGATTGAGGAGTTGACATCTTTGTATCATGCAATTGTTAGAAACATTTTATTGATAACAAGAAAATACTCTAATCCACCACTCTTATTATGATCCAAATTACAAATTCAGAGTAGAAAAACTACCAAAACTACAAAACATATATATACAAAATTAGGTCCTCTTGGAGAAGTCACAACTTCTTGCCCCTAGCTCATAATTGCAAACCATTTACTTTGCTAGAAAGGTCTCCAAGAGTTCTAAATCTAGTCCTTGAAGGAGAAAGCCAAAGGTGGAGACCTTCGCACGGATTCAAGGCCCCAAAATGCCCCGAAGACTTCTTAAAATGTGAAATACTAAAACATAGAAAAAAAACCCCAAAAAAGACGTTAAAAAATCTGAGACTTTCGAGCTCATTGGACCTTTTGGACTTTCGAACCTTCGCAGTCCAAAAGGATCCCAGGCTGTGAAAGTCTAAAAATTCAAAATTGTGGTTGACGACAACAAAATCAGAGTTTCAGAGCATTGCAACACTTTTGGAGTTTCGGAGGCCAAAATCTGATGACCCTGAAGGTGTGAGGACTGGGCGAGCATGAGCCATTTGCGAGGTGTTCTTTTCAGAGTTTCAAACTCTAAAAGTTTGAAAATATGAAACTCATGCCTAAGTCAATTTTAAGGATGCGGGAGGCATTGGGCATTTGGGCTTTCGAGGTTGAGGAGGTCCTAGTAACCCCGCAACTCCAAAAGTCTAAAAAGGGAAAAAATTGACTAAGTCCAAAGTGGACTTCAACAAACAAAAAACTAACAAAAACTAAACCCTAAAGCTGACCTCATAAGGAAAAGGACAAAAGGTGAGGAAGGAAAACCTAAAGGGAAACCAAAACTGGCATCCAACTATCGGGAGCACACCAGGGGCCCATAATCTGACTCACCAGGTACCTAGCCAGCTTTACCCTAAGGACTCCAAACCACCAAAAAAGGTTGAAAAACCCAAAAAAAGGGGGGTTCCCATTAGCCCAAGTGGCTAAAAATGGGCGTGTGTTGTGGAACCACAACAAATAGCCCAGACAAAAAGAGAAATGGTCGAGGTATTTCTTTATTAGAAAATAACTTCTGGAAACTCATCTTATAATAAACTGAACCCAAGTATCACTCATGGAAATATTCTTTCGCCAACTCTCAAAATTGAAGTCTTCTATTGTTTTTTCCTATGTGTGCACTTGTGTGTTCATTCCTTTGACATTTTGATGAAGATAACTTAAATGAATATCAACCGAAACCAACCTTCACAATGTTGACAAGGGCTTCCCGAGAAGAGCTCTGCTACAAGTCAGGCATCCATAGCCCTGAAAAATTTCCCCCCGAGTCCCAATCTAACCTTTCTCTACTACCACTAAGGTGTCCATAGCCTTGGTAGAGATTGCTAGAGTAGAGGAATTTGGAGGATTCTCATTTGGAGGATTCTCTCTTTGGAATTATTTCTTCTTTCTTGATTAGTGACCGGTTCGAGCCACTTGTGCTTTGAGTATGCTACTTCTTGAATGCCTTCATTTTATTGTTTTTGATAAACTTAGGTAGCACTTAGAATGTGCTACCTTGGTATAAGATTCTAATCACCATAGCGACCATTGATTTGAATGATTCATTTTTCTTTCACATTCTTCTCCTTTTTGTCCTCTCTTTCCTTACTCTTTTTTTCCAAGTTGCAGATGGAGAAGGGTTCTGGGACTGGTGGGTACCCACATCAACATGTTGGTGTTGGCTCTAACTAACAACTGCCCAAGAAACCAATGTTTCCAATGTTGTATTTTAATATACATCTTGTGACTTAGGATGATCAACCTTGAACATCACCTTGGTTGCCAGAAAAAAGGTATCACCATTTCTGATCCCCGTGTACATCTACTTGCAAGATATGTCTCTTTAGAAATTTTGACTAAGAAATACCTCTACCTCTCATCGAGGACTAGTTGGGATGGACCACTTTTTGGGAACAACCCCGACAAAACACACTTACCCAAGGACCAACAAACAAAAGGAAGAAAAACAACCAAGCAAAAAGGAACAAAGAAAGACACACTGAAAAAAAGAAACAAGAAAAAAAAATGAACTACCTACTCAAAACTAAAGATAAATTGTATACAAAATACTTAGAAAAAAAATCATATGAGTTACTGGTTAATTGATTTTCCTCTCCATGCAGTAGAAATAATTCACTTTGTATAGTTCTAAGGAATGCAAACTCATCTTTGTACTCAGAAAAATAAAATTTAGACAAGTTATATTCAAATTCCTGGTATAAATTATACAAAATCACAAGTTGTGGCAAATATCCATGATTATGGTTAATCCAAAAACAAGTTTTTTCACCCTTAGCATCATATTCAAATTGGAAATTATCAAACTTTAAGGGATAATGGGAAGATACAACCTGATTTAGTGAGTTCCCAACCATGGGAGTATACTCACACAACTTGATTACTTCTTATGGAGGTCTTAACTCAGGGTGCACCACTCCATCCTCATTAAGTACATGCGCACCATAAAAAAACATAGATATTAGTGATGTATGATACTTGTCATTACAACAAAGTTCAAAAGGAAAAGTATGAAGACTGTGATCCTTTCTATAATCATCATTAGTCCTAAATAATAAATCATCACATTTAACCTCATTAGGACTAACAACTTCAACCATAAACATGTCCTTTGAATTGTAAGAATCATTAGTATCATCAATCGGATCATTGTCTCCCTCAAGCCTTAAAGAAACATGTTCAAAACCGCCCTTACCTTCTAAAGCAATCTCCAAGGCTAGCATGAAGTTAGGACAACTTACTTCTGGATGTAGATCAAATGAATGAACTGTACATGAACTGGATACTACAAGGTTTGATATAGGAATGTGATACACACAAATTGCCATTCCTTTACTCAAACGTGATACCAAATTAAACATTTTGTCTGCCTTAGCCACTTATAGAGATAAAGAGTCATCCTTTTTGTTGATTTGTAAGTCTTGATAATCATGGCATGATTTTTCATTTCCATCACATTTCAGTAAGTCATCATCAATCAAATGCATGAGATCAATAACAATAGAGTTATCAAAACACACCCTCATTCCACATTGTTGGTCATGTGTGAGTGTTGCAGACTCTAGGACAAATTAACCTTTGATCATCCTTTTGAACCTCTTGTATCTCTCCCATTTGAGTTTCATCAGGATTAGCTTTTAAACACAAAAGGTCACCATCACTCTTGATTTCATAAGAATAGACTTTTTCTTTTTCACTTGTCATGAAAATGTCTATGAATGTGTCTATAATTTCATTCTCTTCACCATTTTGACTTGTCTCACCATCATTCTCTTGTATGATGATCACTTCAACTTCCTCACCAGGCAAACAGATATCTTCCAAAATCTCATTGGTTTGATCATATTCATCTTTTTCCTTCCTTGATTGACGATCCCAATGATCCGCTATAGGACTTAATACCTCTTCAATAGTCATCTTTTCTTTCAAATAGAAGTCCATCTTCCCAAGGAAAACAAGGCAATCCACATCATAATGTTGGTTTGTGAGGTGTATCCTATGTCCATCCATCCATGCAAAATCTGATATTGACATAGGAATACCCAATTCTTGCAACCTCTCATTCACTCTACTTTTCTCAAGTGGAATATTCACTCTACTTTTCTCAAGTGAAATATTATGAGTATCTTCATCTTCAATTTTTGATCCTTTCTCAACCTTAAAAGAGTCGTCAAAATTACCTTGTGAAGATGTCAAATATTTCTTACTTGTTGATTGTTTGTGACCATAATTATAGGGCAGCATTGAATATGTCTCATTGTCTTGGGTTTGTTTGTCATGTCTTCATACCTCGTGACTGATTTTTGCAGAAAAATCATTTGGTAACTTGAGTTCTTGATTTTTGTAAGCTTTTAGACCCATTTTGTCTTCATTGTTCCACCTTTTATCATGCTCATGTGGTTGGCCAAAAAGCTCTCCATTTGAAGAATCATCATGGATTGATGCATTAAGTGTTGGAGTATGACAAGAATATCACAATATAGTCAAAGGACCATCATCGGGAGATGAAATGCTTGCATCCAAGGTTGTAGCATGAGAATTTTGACTCCAAATACGATCTTGAAAATGATTGATCTGATTCTTGCTATTGGATGATTGCCTAATTTGGATATCACACTAGTACATTTGAGCCCTTTTTTTGATGGCTATGCATCGCAATTCCAACACTACCCCATTGAGAAAGTGACACAGACTAGTGTTGTAGTTTTGGTGTCAGAATCACCGATGGCAGTATGTCCATTGTTATTGCAATGGTATTGACCGTGGCAATATGCACTGGCTACGATGGTTAATATATCATTGTTACACATTATGAGTGTTGTAATTATGACGGCTATGCGACTGGTGTGTTGTACAGGAAATGTCCAGCTATTGGATTATTCCAACATCTGGATGTCACATATAGTACTTTGGCATCAGTCATTCTCTGAATATCATCACAATTGTGACAGCATTGACCGTTGTAATTGCACCAGCTAGGATGGTCAACTTGCCATCTTTACACATTATGAGTGTCGCAAGTACAATGGTATGTGATGGATATGCTATACATGCGACGTCCAGCTATTAGCTTATTTTGACATCTGGACATCGCATGTAGTGCTTTGGCGTCGGTCATTCTTTGAATACCGTCACAATTGCGATAGTATGCTATATTTAAAAAATATATATATATGTTTTTCGTGCATGGAGTGAGACCTTAAAATATTGAGCTTCTCTTTGTTTCGAGAATAGTTTAACATTCTCTACTTAACAGGGCCAACCATGTGAAGGTGGAAGCTCATCTGGCCCCTCCTAGGAACCTCTTATGACCCTTTATGACACTTTAAGACCTCTAAGATGTATTCTTAGAGATCATAAAGGGTCATAAAGGGTCATAAGGGGTCCTTGGACACAACAGCTGAGAAACATAAATGTAGGCATCATGGTCACAATTGTTTGGAGACACAACATAGTTGAGTGGTATACCCAGATGATGTAATGCAATCATTACTCCTCCAGTTCCAAGTTGACACTGCAGGATCCAAAAACCATACATAAGGAATAAATTTAGAGAGCGGAGGAGGAGGGCCATAACAATCAAAATAATATAGGGAACCTGTATTATTTTGGTTGTTACGGCCCTCCTCTGCTCTCTAAATTTATTCCTTATCTATGGTTTTTGGATCCCGCAGTGTCAAATTGGAACCGAAGGAGTAGTGGTTGTGTTGTATTATATGGGTATACCATTCAATTATGTTGTGTCTCCAAACAATTGTGACCGTGATATCTACATTTATGTTTCTCGGCTGTTGTGATATCTAAATTTATGTTTCTCAATTGTCGTGTTTATGTGCATGTTATTTATGTGTTTGACTTCTCTCCCTCGTATCCAAAATAAGATTTTCCCACTCTGGATCAAATAGGGACATCAGTAATAAAATAATGCCAATCAATGATGCATCTATTTTATTAAGGTTACAACCCAATATCAACAAGAAAATTACAATAATATAAACTAAATTTAGTCAAATTACTTGGCTTCAAATACAACCAAACCACTCACAGATTCCTTCTTTTGGAAATATTGTTGAAGACAAAATAGTAAATTTGTCAACTGATGATGTCAAGTATGACTTGAAGCTTCAGATGCCCTAAAGATAGGAAGAGATAGACAATGTTTGTTTGTATTCTCTCTTCCTATCTTTGGGGCATCTGATGCTTCAAGTGAATTTAGGGTGCAATTTTTAGTCTTTTGATGGTCGATCTTGTATAGAATCAACTAATGTAAACAATCCACTAGGGAATTATTAATACATGACCAAATATCTTCACAAAAATCTATAACTTTAGAATTCATAAAATATGAGTTTAGAGGAAATGTTCCACTAATTTATAGACTATTCCTACGGTTGGAATGAAAGTTATGTATTTTCAGAGAAGGTATATGCACAAGTGGAAAACATGCAGGTTCGACCAAGAACTACTGGGAGCTTGACCCAACAAAAAATGGACTTGTGATGATTTTATCACAATAGTACATCTGTTACTGGGTAATATCCCAGTAGTACTTAGGCAAATCTGCATGGTCGTCACCTTTGCATATACCTTCTCTAATAAAATATTTTGTATACAGGTGAAGCTTGTATATTTTTTATAGGTTGTGTGTGTGTGTGTGTGTGTACATGTGTGTGTGTGTGGAACCATTTGAATATTGAGAACCATTTGACAAACCCTATGGGACTGGACCTAAGTCTCAGGGGCTCATCATTGATGGCCTTGCCAACGTTTATGCTCAGAGACTTCGTAGTTTGAATTCATAGTCTCGAACTAGATCAATCTAGGTTCATCATAGTAATGGTATAAAAAGAGCCTCAAAGGTTTATTTTTACCTAATTTAGTAAATACATAAGAGCAACGTAATTCATGCCATACATAAGGGACTGGAACTATTACTTATGAATAGTGAGAACCATATGACTAATCCTATGAATAGATGATCTTATTTAATTTGTGTTCATTTCATGAAATAAGGTTCAATGAAATGATGATAGTGATATAATGATTCACATTATATAAGGTAGTGTATAATAGTGTAAATCTACAAATATGTAGTTCTGTAGTGTATCATTTTTTCAAGTTGCAATAAGAATTGGGATCTACATTTTTAGATAAAAAAAGCATCCTCTATTTTTTTTCTATTTAAAAAAAAGAGAACTCTTCTGAGTTTTTAATTGCTATTAATATTTATCTTTTCCTTTTTTGTTAACCATTAATCAATTATCTCATAATTCATAGTGTGTATCAAAATTTACATTGTTGCAAGTACAGACGTCCCTCCGAAAACACATTGCTTTGGGGGTTTGTCTATAATTCTAATTGGGGACCTCGCCCAACTTATGTAAAAGTGACTTAAGATGCAAGTACTAAAACTTGTGTGGTATATTTTAAATCACTAAATAATGAATTAATACCAAAGAGTATATGTTATCAACCAAGAAAAGTGTGCTATATTTTATACATACAACATTGATCAAAATATTAAATGATCTCACAATAAAATTTGAAGTGCAAACTTAACAGACATTAAGAAAAACTTAATTTTATAACAAGGTTATGATGATGTTATAAAAAAAATTTGTGTAGCATTATTCATTTCATCCAATCAAATATATTTCCTATAAATGTAGTTTATTTGTTATAGATGCACTCTACAAATTTTAGTTGCCAACAGAACTTTCCTATTGCATGCTGGATGATAAAGACCATAAATTTGTGGAGTTTATAGTTTTGGCTAACAAGAAATTTCAGGAGAGGGCCTCAAGAGGTCCGAAAACCCATATGGAAAAAGATATAACATCCAATGCAGATTCTGATATCTAATTTGTTTTTGAAAAATAAATAAATAAAACAACATATGGACATATATCAACAATAGAAGAAGTAGATTTTTATTAGAAGATATAGTTGCAAATGGGCTAGTAGACATGTGTGCAAAATGTGGACAACACAAAACAAACATATTAATTGCTTGACTGGATGCCTCAAAGTATTGCGATCTCATAAAATGTAATAAGTGCAGGGAAAAATTATGTTGAAAAGGTTTTTAATCTTTCAAGAAAATACAAAGAATGTGGGCAGTGATAGAGATGTATAAAACATAGAAGCCAAGTAAAATATTTGACAAAATACCTCAGAGAAGTGTAATCTTAGAGACAATACCAACAAGATATACACAAGCAACCTGCATACCATTTAAACACATTATACAATCATACATCTCATCGATTGATCATTTGTACATCACATCATTAAGGTGGGTAAGTTCATTTTTTCTTATTAGATTGCAAAGCAAGCAAAATGCATCAGATGAACATATAATGCTTTTACTTGAAATTTTGGTAGTTTGTACTTAGAACAGAAATCCCAGAAATGACATATTGAGAAATAAATAAATTTTTAAAACCCAACTCTAATGTTCTGAAATAAAACTTCGTTATTATTATTTAATGAAGAACAAGTCCTAGAATAATTGAATCAACTTTTATGATTTATGTTAATGTTTGCAATTACATAGTATAACTTTTTTCTATTTTTTAATGAATATAAGGAAACCAGTGGGTGTTAAATTCGCTTTTAATCCCATAGTGTACCCTTCATCTTTAGGATACAACGCTTGGTGCTAATATGGGCTTCAAAACAAGGAAAGAAGTGAGAACCTCATGAAATAAACCATGTAGATGCAACTGAATATCCTAACACCATAGATGCAAGCAGTGTGGATTGGAATTATTTACTGACAAAATAACAACATTGTATTTAAAGTGATAAAAACCATGTAGAATGAGTGAGACTCCATGATTGCCTGGAATGGTGGCCTGTAAATCCTGATGCAAAATCTTGCAATGCAGCAAAGCAGTCCAATGGTTTGGAAGTAAAAATTTTGCAAAGATTCTAAAGTAACTGAATAAAACATAGATGCCTACAAATTTATATGCAATGAAAGTGTTACAGAATGAATATTTTTGAGACATTATTTGAAATTATAATACATTCCAAAAGACCTAAACAATCATTAAAGGGCCCTATGAAATCTTAAATCCTTATCAATATCCTTATTATTGTCAAGCATGAGAGTTCTCTGCAAGTTTTGTGTATAACTAAAGAATATGACTGCCTTTTGTTGATTATTTTTACCTTCAATATCCAAAGCCCTTGTCAAAAGACCTTACTACAATTAGCATTTAAAATACTGTGATGAACCCTTTCATTTTGTCTATGCATGGTGCAGTAGTTAGTGAAGAGGATACATTGTATTTACAGAGCACTTGTGAGGAAGTTTGCAATCATAGTGTTGGTGTAAAGACAAGATAATGTAGGAAGAGGATGGGGATATGTATTCCATGTAGATAGGATGATTTTGGCAGTGGTATTATTGTTTTGAGCCTCATGCCTATGTAGATATAAGAAGCCTACAAGAGAAGCCTTTACTTATGATGATCAACCTTAATTCTTCATCAAGGGATTCCCAGTCAGTATGAAATCAATCAGTGTAGGATTTTTATCTAAGTACACTTTCTCTAAGGATACTATTGTAGTAGCCTCTTGGATAACATGGTTTATAAGGTCAGTAAACATGGTGAAAATAACATTTTTTCCAAGCAATTTGAACAGGAAAGATTTGGTTACTTCTATTGGATTCTTCTTACTTTGAGTATCATCAACGTTGCAATCTATTTCTTTCTAGTCTATGAGGAATCCATAACACAGAGCTATCAATAAATGTAGGTGAAGGAATGGTTGTGAGGATGGTGCATAGTTATAAAAAGTGAAAGGGGTAATCTAATGCCATTCTAAAGGGGAAAAATTCAGAGGAGAGTTTTTTCAAATGATAATGCATTATGAAAGGTTAATTGGGTAGTCTTAGTAAACAAAGGCCATTTACTATGCATTTGTTTATCCTATGTTCTATGTTGTGTAAAACCTCAATTGTTTTGTCTAGAACTTTTGATACAAACCTTCATGCCAAATATCTCAACCCTAAACCCCTAAAATTTCAATGTTTGGAGAATTCCTGAAAGCCATCTGATCCAAAAATCACTTGCATTAATAGACAAAACAAACAAATCTAGCATAAACCCTCTAACTATGAAATTGCTATGCCTGCACTGACAATTCACTGAAAACATCCTTAAATTAAAATTAATTTTTCCACAAAATGGAGATCCAAGTTCATTCATTCAAAGAAAATAAAACTATAAACCGCTTCACCCAAGGTTACATCAAGCAGAAGATAAATCAGGAAAAAAAAATGGACACGATTATAACCTACAGTTGTGGATGCCAACATAATATTTCAATTTGCAAGTTATGGTTGAAGTCATAGATAGCATATGAAGATGAGGTGTTGAGCAGTAGCAGTGGGATGACATTTAATTAGAGTAAGAAGACATCCAATGCTTGGAAAAAGGAAGTAGAGGCCCTAGACAACCTATTCACAAAAGAGCCATGACCCAGAACCAACAAAAAAAGCCCAAACCATGACCAAAGCATACTTAGATCCATATAAAATAGTAGAATTGACAAGAATCCCTCCATCCAGCAAGTCAGTAGTGATAAAGAAGGAAATACAAACAAAAGCACAAAGAAAAGGTTGTGCATGAAATACCTACAAGAGTAGATGTTTGTAGCTTGCATGCCTCCACAAGGAAACACAATTTTTGTCCAACTTCATATTTCTTTTGAATTCCAACAAAATGGAAAGTGTGTAGCTTTACCCTTTTTATTGGTGGTGGGAGAAAGAAATGTAGTAATGGAATCCCTAGTTTTCAGAACTGGATGTAGCTGAGAATTAAATACATCCAAAAGACCTAAAACATGATATTATGATCAAGAAATTGGTAATGCATTCGGCCTTTCATTTTAAATGCTATCGAATCCTTGGTGTCGTCATTTAGAAAACCCAAGAAATCATAGAGCATAGGATCCCATAAATGCCCTGTTTTGGATAGACACAATAACCTCAAACCATGATCAGAAAACCATTTCAGAGTGTTTGGTGGTTTCATGGGCGTGAGACAGGTTTCCCCTGCGTACGGACGTGAGCAACCTCGCAGGGGAATCCTATTGGCTAATAAGCATTCATTAACACACATTCATTAGCATTCATAAGACTTATTATCATTCGTTAAGACATCATAACATTCATTAACACATAAGATTAAAACATTGAGACATAAACATCAGTTATTATCAAATAAGTTGCATAAATGAGAATAATTTTTTTTTTGACTTTTTCTTTTTTCTGCTTCCCTATATTGTTGCAGAGGCATATCCATCTCGGCATCGTCATTTCTTCTCGCACATGCACGTGATCTCACTATCCTTTGCAAAGGTGGGTCCTCTGCAATAACAAATAAAAGGGTTAAATTAAAAACATGTTATCATAATTTATGTTAATTTAAAAACATATTATCATAATTGTTACAAGCATTTAGTACTTTAAAAAACATAAACGTGACGCTCTTTACCTTGTCCAACCACATCTTATTGCCCGACGGCTTGAACCTCAACACGCTCATCGGGAACAATCTCTACATCCCCTGCAACTGAAATACAAAATGTTTTATTAATCCCAACACATTATAATTAAATTTTTATTACTACGCCAAATTCAATTTAAAATGTTTACTTGTATTAATAAATCAATAATCAAAATTTGAATAGAAAATGTATACCTTGAGTACTACAATGCACACTCGAATCGACACCTCCGTCATGCTTGGATGGTGTTTCAGGATAGACAGGCTGCATTCCAATGTAAATAATTAGTACATTTATTGAAAATATATACATATAAATACAAGACAAATACTGAGAAATCTTAATCATTCAGTTTACTACATATAAATATATTCACTTTAAAGTTTTAAACAAATATATAATCATTGTTTCCTTACTTAAAACAAATATATTCACTTTATGTTGGAACTTAACATCAAATACAGTAATTGGTAAAGTATTCAACTTGAAATAAAAATCCATTGGCTTATTTACTTGATCGACATATCCACTAGAAGAACCTTGTGCACTCATTGATCGAAATCATTCAGCCACGACTGTATAGCCTTGTTTGTAGCCTACTTTCTTGTCCTCTTCTGAAATCTTTTATTTGAACTCCAAGCCCTACATTTTTTCTTGGTATCATGAATTTTTATTGTAGTGAATTTCATCAAAACTAAATTGATTACAATTTATAAATATTTTCATATGGTTTTTCATTTACTATTACTTACAATTCGTGCAACAAGTTTTGAATATCCACCCGAGCCGAGCTTGTTTTGTCTATGCTTTTATTTTCTTTCTTTTGTTGCCTTTGATGTGTCAGGCAACCTATGTGATGTTTGAAATATGTTATATCACATAAGTACAAAGATTAAATAGTACATAATTTCATTATTAAGATTATCATGTACCTTCTTTCCTTGGGTGATACTATTTGTCCACCATGTCTTGCACGTCTCTCAAGTGCATCCCTTTCAAGATTATCCCACTTATTAATAGGAACATAGGGGGGCCTCTCGTAATAAGGGTTGTGTTCTATTTGGGACCTGTAGTTGTCCCTAATAATAAAGAACTGCATTTGATGATGTCCCCTTTGCCTTCTGACATACTCCATATTGCTCAACATATCTCCTTATATCTTTCTGCATTTTAGGCCACCAGTAGAATCTCTCCACTAGTTCTAGGGTCTTATTTAACCCAAAGTGTCCACTCAAGCTGCCATTGTGCTTCTCTTGGATGAGGTTCTCCCTCATGGAACCCCTTGGAACACATAGTTACTTCCCTCTAAACAATAAACCATTCTTTAAGGTATAGTCTACATATTTACTATGAAAGTGATTTTTAAAATCAGTACACACCTTATAAATCTCTGAGAAATCTGAATCTCCTTCATAGAGATCCTTGAATCCTTCAACCCCTATACTCTACAACTGTATCTCTTGGATGGTAAGCAATATCCTACTAAGGTCATCTTCTACCTTGTTATTTACCCCCTTCTTGTGCTTGATAGTAAAAGTGTATGATTTTAGAAACTCCATCTAGTGTATATGCCTCAAACTAATATTCTCTTATGTGTTTATGTAGCTTAAGGCTTGGTTGTCAGTGTACAACACAAATTCTTTTGGAAACAAGTGGTGCCTCCACTTCTTAAGATCTTTTACCAATGCATAAAGCTCTAGATCATAGGATGAGTATCTCGACTTTGCTTCATTAAGCCTCTCACTAAAGAAGGATATTGGTCTTCCTTCCTAACTTAGGATTACCCCCACTACTATGTTGCTAGCATCACATTCCATAATGAATAACTTATCAAAACTTGGTAACACCAGTATAGGTTGGGTAGCCACTTCCTTCTTCAATCTCTCAAACCCTTCATTGGCTTCCTTGGTCCATAATAACTTTGAATTAACTCCACCCTTAATGGTATCTAGGATAGGTGCACATATTTCACTGAATCTCCTCACAAACTTCCTATAGAATTGGACCAACCCATGGAAGCTTCTCACTTCAGTCCCTATCTTAGGACTAGGCCAACTTAATATGACTTCAAATTTTCTCTTGTCCATCTTCAAGTCACCTTGGGATAGTACAAATCCTAGGTAGACTAGTTCTTGTTTCATAAACTCACTCTTTTCAAGATTAATGGTGAGCTTCTCCTCTTGTAACCTTTTCAACACAAGTTCTAGGTGCTTCATGTGCTCCTCTTTTGTTTTGCTAAAGATGAGGATATCATCTAGGTATACTACCACAAATACCCCTATCTAATCCTTTAGGACATTGTTCATAACCCTCATAAAAGTACTAGGTGCATTTGTAAGACCAAATGGCATTACTAACCACTCATATAAACCCTCTATGGTTTAAAAGATGACTTCCACTCATCACCCTCTTTCATTCTAATATGATAGTATCCACTTTTTAAGTCAATCTTTGAGAAGTACTTAGCACCCCCTAAGAAATCCATTAAATCTTCTATTCTAGGAATAGGAAATCTATATCTAATAGTTATGCTATTTATTTCCCTAGAGTCAGTACACATTCTCCACTTACCTCCCTTCTTAGGAGCCAATACCACTAGGACAGCACATGGACTGATGCTCTTCCTTATCAGACCCTGGTCCAAAAGCTCTTGCACTTTCCTTTCAATCTCTTTGTTCTACTCTGGTTTCATCTTGTATGCAACCTTGTTAGACAATGATGCCCCTGACACAAAGTCAATTTGATGACTGATTTCTCTTTTTGGAGGTAGTGTAGTTGGTGTCCCTTCACATATGATGTCTTGGAGCTGATCTAACAATTGTTTGACTTCTGTAGGCATGGGTGCTTGTTTGTGTGTCTCCTCCTCTTTTGGTTTCACCAAGATTGCATGACCAATTCCTTCTTCTTACTTCATATCCTTAAGGAATTCTTTCCCACTCATCAGAAGATTATTGGAGTCCATCTTCAACACTGTTTCTCCCTCTATCAAAGACTGTATCTTATAAGTCACTCCATTCTTCTTGAATGAGTACTTATTCTCCTTGCCATGGTGGACTGCCTCCTTGTCATACTGCCATGGTATTCCAAGAAACATATGGCATGCAACCATTGGTAGCACATCACAAAGTATCTTGTCTTGGTACTTGCCAATAGTAAACTCAACCCACACTTGTTCATTAACCAGTATATTTTGTCCCTTATTCAACCAAGTTACTTTGTAAGGACACACATGAGGTATCTTAGTCAACTTGAGCTTCTGTACTGCTTCCTCTAAGATCACATTATCAGTAGATCCAGAGTCTATTATAACTCTGCACACTTTTCCATGAATCTTACCTGTGACCCTAAAAAGAGCCCTTCTTTTCTTGTGTTCATCCCTTGTAGGTTCTTTGATCAAAATCCTCCTAAGCATGAGGTTCTCTCCCTTCTTTGAATCCAAACTTATCTCAGACTATTTGGTCATGTCCTCTTCTTGCACGTATGCAATATTCTTCTCACCTTGTGAAGATGTTGGCTTATCTGGACACCTATAGGCAGGGTGACCCATTTGGCCACAATTATAACACTTCATTGAAGCAAAATGTGAGATTCTTCCAAAACCACCTGATCTGCCTCTTCCACCACTGTGAAAACCTCTTCCTCTATTATATCCTCCTCTATTTCTTGACTCATGGTCTTGTTCCACAAACTTGGATTCTCATTGGCTTATGTTCTCATTTCTCCTTCCACTAGAACCACCTCTATGTCCTCCTCTAGAGTCTCTACCTCTTCCTCTTCCCCTAGAGTTGGAATCTTGTTTCTTTCTGAGTTTTTCTTCCACCTTAAGGTCCATTTGAAAACACCCATGGATAGAATATAAATTAAAGAGGCTCAACTCTTATTGAATGTTCCACCTAAGGCCATTGGGGTACCTAGCAACTTTAATGCTCTCTAACTCTTGAACTCTGGACCTAAGGCATAGTTTTTGGAACTCTTCGGTGTAGGATGCCACATCTAAATCTTTTTGTCTAATATTTTGTCTCCTTTTCTATAATTTGATGTCATAATCCTCTGGTAGATATTTTTCCTTCACCTTAGCCACCATAGCTTTCCAAATTTCTACTGGCTTCTTTCCTTCTCTTTCTCTGTCCTTCTACAAGAACTTCCATCAAAGTAATTCTTGTCCTCTTAGCCTTGATTTGGCTTTCTTCACCTTTTGTGCCTCTGTGATCCCATCACATTGAAAATGGTTTTCCATACCCTCAATCCATTCCATCACTAACTCTACATCCATTACGCCAGAGAATACTAGAATACCTTCTTGTGCTTTTCCACTTAATACCTTGAGGGCCTTGAGGAATGGTTCCTCAGGTAATGGAGGGTCAGGTTATGGTTTTTCCTCCTCTTCAACTTGACCCTTTCCTTTATCTTTATCCTCTCCTATCTGTTCTTTCATCTTGCTTGCAGTCTCTACAACTTCTGCTAACTTTAGCTTCATCTCCATAGCTTCTTCTATAAGTCTATTCTTTACCTGTTGCTCTGAAAAGTCCCTTTCCAATTCTAAATTGGTTACCATGGTGCTTTTCCAATGGATTCACTTCCTTTTGTCATACACTAACCACTTCCCAAGCCTTTCAATGGCTCTGATACCACTTTGATGGGGAGCTCTAACCACAAGAGCACTCTTTCTCTATCTAAGACCCTCTCTTTGGTCTTTCTAGGGTATCTTTCTCTACCCTATCTAGAGGAAAAATCTATGATCCTCTACTTCCCTTAGAACTCTCCACCAACTTCAAAACACTCTAGTCCTTTCCTTCTCCATCCAACTATGCACCCATAGGCTCAATTTAGCCAATCTTCTCCCAATCTATTCTTGGAAATTGGAATAGCTATCATGACTATTCCTAGGTCTCTTTCAACTAGTTTTGATCCACTTTGTCAGATTCTTTCAATTTTTTTCCCATTGAGTTATTATTTTCTTAGTTTTAGGCCTTGTAGCCTTTTTGGGCTAATTAGCCCTCCTAAACACTGAAATCTTGGATTTATTTTAAACTATTCTTAATAACTCTCTGAACCAATTATGTTTTCTTCATAGGTTCAACCTAGGCTCTATGATTTTCTAGGTTTTAGACCCCCACCCTATCCGTAAATAGGACTTTCACCAAACTCCTATTTTTAAGGGTTTTAAGGGCATGCTCACTAGTCTAAGTTCTTTGATTTCACAAGGTGTTCCAATCAAATCCACCATCCTTCTCCTTACATTCATTTATCAAGGATACATGCCCCTACACGTTCTTACCATTGATTGGTTCAAACCAATCCAATTATCAAGCTTTCTTGCTACTGTTCTGTACAAGCTTCTAACAAGAATACCTCTGCACTCGCCTAGGGCTTGATGGAAAAATTAGTTCCCCTGCAGACAATGACTCCACAGACCATATTTACAATATATACAAGCTCCCCTACTTTATTCCAAGATTTCATGGAAATTTAACTACGGGAACTCAAGTGGGGTTCATATTTACAAGACTGGCTCTGAACCAGACAACGAACTAGTGAAACAGAAGAAATTTACAAAATGATAACTAGAAGTACTAACCAACTAAAACAATGCCACACAGAGTAATTACATGACACAAATTAAAGTCTCAATGCATTATTTCAATCCTTTCAATCCATTAAATGACTGGATGAAGGCTCTGTTATAAAACACAGTTTAATTCCTTCCTTCTCAAAGCACAGTCCATACACTAACACTTGCAACCCTTATATTAGGGTTTGTTTGACCTTATATAGTATAACCCCACTTGTTTGGACCCTTAGGTTGGGATTAGAACACCATTAAATCTATTTCCTAGTTTTTAGGAAATGTTGTCATGACAACTTTGCAAAGTTGTCATGAACAACTTTTGCCACTTTGTCATTCCACTACTCTCAATGGTTCAATTCGACTCTAAACCATTACATAAGACCTTAAAACACTTAAAAACATCAAAATCACAAGTGACACTCCATTTTGGAGTCTTGCTCAAACTTTTACCATTTGTTGACTTTCCTAGGACTTTGACACTAGAGCCTAATTGATCCCATAAAAACACTAGACTCTAAACACTCTTACCTCTAAACACACATCAAAACAACCTTGGGAATTTATACTTATTCCTTATTACCTTGGTGGTTGGCTAAAACCAGATACAAGCCAAAATGTTGCAAAGCTCTTCCATTAGACCTTAAGGTGCTCCTGCACCACTAAGACTGTTGTGGCTATTGCAATTGTGGGGTCCTGAATGACCCTAAAGAGTACCTACGATTCCCCTTCCATGGGGGTTTCTGATATCCTGAGGCCTGAGGTGTTGGATTATGGTTCTGAGACCTATCCCTAGCATCATGTGGACCTCTGACTATCTCATCAGCTACCAAATCTCTATCCACCGTGAACCGTAAGTCTCCTAGAGGTACCATGTGTACCTTATCTTCTATTGTAGGATTCAACCCCTTGATGAACCAGTTAACCTGCGGCTTCTTGTCCCCCATATACTCCACATAAGGGAGGAGATCAAGAAACCTGCCCTCATATTGGGCTACTGAGAGTCCCCTTTGTTGGAGATCATGGAACTCATCTATACGATGCTACCTAAATTGTTCCGAGAGATATTTGGCTTTGAAAAGCTTAAGGAAGGCATCCCAAGTAAGCGTGTTGATGTCCAAGTGTCCCTTGGATTCCTCGTGTCTCCACCAAGTGGAGGCTTTGTCTCTAAGAAGGTGAATAGAAAAACATTCTCTAAGGTTGCTACCATAGGCACACAACCCAAAGCACCTCTTGGGGATTAGAAACCAAGACTCAGTACCCGTCCCATCTGTACCTCCTAAGAATAGAGGTGGTTGGAGTTGCATCAACTCCCTAATCTGATCTCCAATATCAGTGGGTGCTCTCTCAAACTGTCGAGCCTCAATCTTGGGTGGAGGCTCTACTCCCCTAATGGAACCAACCTCATGTTTTGCCTATTCCTCAGTAAATCTAGGAGGTGGACTCCTACTCTGCTCTCTGACTGAGAACTCTCATCTTTCTCTATCTTGTTGTATATTTTGTTGTGCTATCTGAGGCATCCTATCTAAATGATACCTACAAGGTTTTGTAGTTCCAGCAATATGTCGACATTTGGGTTAGGAGGAGGCTCAGGAGAAGGATCTTGATTTCCCTCGAGAACCTCTTCCTCTGGTCGTCCTCCTCACAAAATGAGGGGGTGCGCTAATGACCTTGTCCACGCTTATGACCCTGTCACATAATGGGAGACATCCTAAAAAAAGGACAATGTTTTAGTTGTTATGTAGTGGGTTAGGTTCCAATGTTGCAAACATGGTTCTAATACCAAAATGTCATGCCCAAAAATTGGGCAAAACACAACTACTTTTTTTTTCTAAAAGACTAAAGTTATCTATATATACACATACAAATATCTCAAGTTGTCTACTAATCATGTTTACAGATACAAGTTAAGAACTTTGAACAGGTTCGAGTGGACATTCGTTGACTGCATTGACTATGCATGGTCCACTAGGCATTGAAGGACGTTTGGACCTTAACGTCAATCTACAATGTGAATTAGACTAGAATCTACAATCTAACAAAGTTAAGTTTTTAAGGCATATATATATATATATATATATATATATATATATATATATATATATATAATAAAACTCAAAACTAAATCAATTTAAATCATCTTTACTTAATTATTTCTATTTCATGATCACTTAGATTAGTGCATCAATCAAAATAAATTCTTTTTAAATCAATTGATGGAATTTAATTCGATGTAATTTGAATCAATTACATCCAAGATAATAAGTTAATCTAAAAGGAATAATATTTGATGAATCAATTTAAACTTTAATTTTTTTTTACTAACTAGCTTAAAACCCTATAGCAATTTTAAATTTAAATCTAAATCCCTCTTAAATTAATTAACCTCAATTCTACCAACAAGTAATTCGCTCAAACATATGAACGTTATATGTTATGATTTAACAATAGTTTAATGCTAGCAAGTAACTTAATAATTAAATCTATATATAATATATAGATTACCTATAACACTATCAAACCCTATTAACATAATTAATTTAATTCTAACAAATGAACTCCAATAATTAAATCTATAATTAACCCTATTAAATCGATAATCGTTTAAAAGAAATTTTAAATCACAATTTAATATTTAAAACCCTAAAGTACTTACTTATAGATTTTAAATAATAAGAGAAAATCCTCATTAATCTTTAGCTTTCAAATTAGATTATTTAATCATATAAAGAAGACTAATAAATTAATCCCCTAGTCCAAAACTAGCTTAGAGAATATTAATCATTAAATCCAATTTAACTTAATAATTAACTAAATATTAATTTATTTAATCTACACATTCCTTCTAGATTGTTTTTAATTAAAAAGTCAAACTTTTCAACTATAGGGTCATTTAATACCCATTTGAAATCCAAATAAAAATAATAAAAGAAATCTCATCTAAATCTAAATGTAATCTAATTATGTCATGCTCTATAAAGTAAAACATCTATCCCTCTAATTTTTCTAAAAAACTTAAATGATTGAGCTCGTCTGATTTTAATTTCCTCACACCAGAGGAAGAGTCTTGAAACCCTATGGTGGCTAGGGTTAGGTTTATTATTATTTTTTTGTTGGGGCCCCATGCCTGATGCAGGGGCCACGAAGGCGGAGGGGGAGGCGGAAGAATAAAAATTTTATGGGCGGAGGGAAGGTACTACGTATTGGGTGTAGAAGGGAGATGTGAAGAGGCGATGCACGCGGTGGTGAGAGGGGGGGATTTTTGAAAAGACAAGGCGACGCAGTGAGTGGGCCAACATGGTAGACAATGGAAGGGGGAGCAGTGGGGACTGGGACGACGTGGCGCGACACAACACCTCCCTCCCCACTGTGGTGACACAGTGAGCAGGGCGGTTCGGTCGCGGTCGTCGCTCTCCCTCCACTATCTCCCACAATGGAGAGGAGTCGCCGCTAGCGCGGGAAGAAGCCAGAGTGTCGGGATAGGGCTTCAGCCCTCCCCACCCGATTTAATATAATTTGTTTTGTTAAAAGCATTTCATTTTTTACTAAGAACGAAACAAAATAACATTTTCATATATGTTTTTTTTTATAAGAAAATCGCTTCCTTTTTTTTATACATGGTTTTAAAAAGATATATATGTGTTCTTCATATATATTTATTATTATATTTAACTATCTAGATAGTATCCACTATGGATTTCCTTAATACTGGTTTCTTACATGTTTTCATTATATTGGACAAGTATATATTGATGACATGTAACTGATTGAATGTTTGAAGATGTTAAGTTGATGATCATGCAAGGCATTAAATCAATTAATGTATTGTATTGTTATTGATGTCAACTTGATATAATTTGTATGGTCATTATAATACTTCCAAAGACTTCAAAGAACCGATGAATCAAAGGGTATGCTATCAGTAATGCATACAAGTAAAGTATTCACTAAGTGACTACATACATCGACGGAGTACACCTGACGGTCAGAGTAAAAGAACAAAGTCACAATGTTTCCCGACGAGGAAATGCACAGCATTACCGACGAGCAGAATTGCAGTGTTGCCTGACGAGCAAAACACAAAGTAACCCGACGGACAGAATTTCAGTGTTGCCCGACGAAAAAGAAAAGGACGGAGATCCTGATTGCAACTGAAGTCACACCAACAGAACAGTCAGTTGTCACCGATGACAAACTGAAGTGTTGACTGACAGAACAGAGAGTTCAGAAAATGACAAAAATGCTTAGATGTCAAGAAGCTAAATATAGAGTTAACAGATACTTATCATTGTTTAAATCATCCAGATAAAGCCGAAGATAAGTAACTGATTTAAAGCTACTTTGTACAGTTGGCAAGAAGATCTCTACGAGATCAGACTGGAGATTTGCTTTAAATCTATTGGGAAAGATTGTTGAACACACCAAGATCAAGAAAGCTTAGAAAAGAGGAAATCATGTCTATAAGAGACAAACTCAATTCATTACGAATTGTGTGAGTGTGTGGGGTGAACAAGAAGAGAAAGATGCTAAAGGAAATCTGAAGGAGAAGGAAGTCTTCATTTCAGTCCTGATCAACAAGCTAAAGGAAGAGCTAGATTATGTAGACACCAACGAACAGTGAGACAAGCATCACAGAGCAGAACAAGTGTGGAGCAAAGGTATTTATTTGATTATATTGATTAGTGAAGTAATGGACCTACAATAGATCTGAAAATCTACAATTTAGTTGTATGTATGAACAGATCATTAGTGTTTCAATTTAACGATTGAAGCATATAAACCTCTTAACCAATCAGGACTTAAAAGTCTTTTTCAATTGAGATATATCCCAAGGAGTATCAAAAAGTTTGATCACAAAAGTAGCATTGGATATGCCTGATACCTATTGACAGGCCAAGAGAGTTTGATCAAGGATGGTAGCATTAGATGTCAGATACTAGTTGACAAACTATTTCTAAATCCTCTAACAAGGTCACACCTAACAGTGTGTTTGTAACCTTTATCAGGGTTGGCTCCTAACAGGGCTCACCTCATAAGAGTAAAAATTTGGGGTACCGGTCCTAAAGGTTTTTCCCTTAATAGGGTTTCTATGTTGAAAATCCATGTGTTATGTGTGTATGATTCATTTCTTTACTATTTTGTATCTTACATAGTTAAATCTGGATTGATCGGTATACTCTGCATATTTACTGTATTTCGGTAAATAGATAACTGCTTATCGGTAAACATACAGAAGAAGGTTTGACAGAGCACTGTGACAAGTAGTAAATTGATGTAAGTATTTCATGGCATTCATCTTGTAGGACAGAAGATAACTTGAGATATAATTTGTGGTCATAAGTTTAAAGGGTTGATTTAAGGATTACTTTTTGAGGCCACTGATTCACCGCCCCGCCCTCTCAGTTATTACTAACAATTGGTATCAGAGCTTGTGTGCTTATAAAGGAAGGTTCCAAAACCTAAGCTAAAGATCAAAAGATGAACAGACGAGATGTGCCCAAGTTGAACAAATATAATTTTGCTTCATGGCAGAGCAGAATAAGACTCCACTTATCAGGTATTGGTAATGATGTTACTCAATACTTAGAGATTGAATATGTGTTGCCCACAGGAGCACCAACAGTTGAACAAATGAAAGAAAAGTATGAACACAATGGCATGATGATAGAACTTGCTTCCTCACTCTTCGATGCTGAATTTGAAGATGTCAAATCCTGCAAGACTGCAAAGCAGATGTGGGACAAATTGATGATTGTACATGGCTGTGACAAAAATGTTTTGAGAGCCAAGGCAGAAAGCCTTAGAGGAAAGTTTGATGATCTCAAAATGAAAGAAGGTGAAAACATCACTCAGTAAAGCACAAGAATCAAAAAGGTATTCAATGCTATCCGAGGAGTTGGAGGTATACTAGAAGAAGATACAGTGGTAAGTAAAATTCTAAGAAACTTACTGCCTACTTATGCTATTAGAGTATCTGCCATTCAAGAAATGAGAACAGTAGGAAATAGCAATGTTACTCTAGAAAGTTTAATTGGAAGACTTATTTCATTTGAGATGAACAACTTTGATAAGAGTGTCTTACCAAACATAGAGTCTGCATTCAAAACTTCTATGAGAATAAG
This sequence comes from Thuja plicata, assembly GCA_018584345.1. Lineage (NCBI taxonomy): Eukaryota > Viridiplantae > Streptophyta > Pinopsida > Cupressales > Cupressaceae > Thuja > Thuja plicata. The sequence continues at coordinate 4,277,139 of MU224645.1, forward strand.
TAAATCAAGTCATAAAAACACTATGAGAAAAGATAGTGATAGTGAAAGTGAAGAAGATGATCTTGATGAAATTGAAGCACTTATGGCCAGAAGAATGCAGAGAGGCAAATGTAAATTACCACTTGTTTGTTTTAATTGCAAAGAGATTGGACACTTTGTTGAAAGATGTACTAACCGAAGAAAAGATGATAGAAGTAATGATAGATCATTTGAAAAGAAGTCTGACAGAGGTGATTATAGAAGCTACCGACAATCAGAAAGAAGAGATACCCGAGACTATAAGGACAAAGGAAAGAAGGCCAGTTACCTAGCAAAATGCAAAGATGGTGATACTAACACCGAATCTGATGAAGACATTGAGATGGTGTTTGTGTCTGTAAAGGATGATACGGATGATAATGAAGAAAGGTATGTAGAAAAAACTCTCATATCTAAGGTTAGCAAAAATGATGTTTGGTTCAATAAGAATGGGTAATGACACACCTTGTCCAGTTGAAGGTAGAGGAACAATAATGTTGAATAACAAAATAAAATATGAAAATGCTTATTGGGTAGGATTGAATTATAATCTATTGAGTGTCTCTTAGTTGAATAATTCAGGTCACAGAGTAGCATTTGAAAATAAGAAGGCAAAGATCTTCAATAAATCTAGAAATCTGATTGGTACTAGTGAGCAGACAAAATGTAACTTATTCTATCTAAATGATACTGACTCCACTTGTTTGATTGCTACAAATGAAGACATATGGCTGTGGCATAAAAGATTGTGTCATGTGAATTTTGACAACATGATAAAGATTAGCAAAAATAGAAATGTCAGAGGCTTACTGACGATGACCAAGCCCGACAACATCATGGTTAAGAATTGTCAAAAAGGTAAAATGACAAAGTCTAGTTTTAAAATCAAAACCCATATATCTGATGCAATTCTAGAATTAGTCCATATTGATTTATGTGTACCTATGAGGACAAAGAGTTATTATGGAGATAGATATTTTATTCTCTTTGCTGATGATTACTCTAGAATGATGACAGTCATGTTTCTAAAAGATAAATCAGAAGCATTTAAGTTGTTTAAATGGTACAAAAAAATGGTTGAGAAGCAAAGTGGTAGGGATTTAAAGTGCTTAAGCTCAGATAGAAGAGGGGAATTTATATCAGATGAATTCACTAACTTTTGTAATGAGCATGGAATCAAAAGACACATGTCTTTGCACCGAGAACACCATAGCAGAATGGAATTGCTGAAAGAAGGAACAGATCCATAGTTGATTGTGCAAGGACACTGATGATAGAGAAAGGCATCACCGAAATCTTCTAGAGGGAAGTTGTCAGTACTGTTGTTTACACATTGAACAAAGTACAATTAAAGAAAGACACCAAAAAGACACTTTATGAGCTATGGTATGGATACACACCCAATGTAAGTTATTTCAAAATTTTTGGCAGTCAATGTTATATATTAAAAGATGATAGAAATGGAAAAATTGACTCCAAGAGTGATGAAGGAATTTTTCTACGGTATTCTACCAAGAGAAAGGCCTATAAATGTCTAAACAAAGCCTCTAACAAAATTGTTGAAAGTGCAAATATAAAGATAGATGAATTTGCAGAGAAGAATGAAAAGGAAAACACTAAAGAACCAGAGGACTACAATAAGTTTACTTACAATGAGGAACCTGAAACTCTACCCTACCAACAATGTAGAGCTCCCAAGCAATAGATCATTGCACCCAAGCATCAGGCTGCAAATACCGATGATCAGAATATTGCTCAAGATGATGCATAAATTAATGGAGAACAGAATGAAGAAAAAAATGATGATCAAGCTGATAGACAAAGAATTGAACCAGTACTTGCAAGATATGTCAGAAGGAACCATCCACAAGACCAGATCATTGGAGACAAGAAGGCTGGTATGAGAACCATAAGTAAGTATCTAAATCCAAGATGTCTTATTTGTGATTATGAACCCAAATCTGTCAATGTTGCACTAGATAATGATGAGTAGATAAGTGCTATGAATGAAGAGATTGAACAAATATAGAAAAACAAGACATGGACACTTGTATCAAGATTAGACGACAAGAATTTCATCGGTACAAAATGGATATTCAGGAATAAGCTGAATGAGAATGGAGAAGTCACAAGAAATACAGCAAAACTAGTATGCAAGGGGTATGCACAAGAAGAAATAATTTACTATGGAGAAACCTTTGCACCTGTTGCTAGACTAGAAGGAGTAAGAATATTACTTGCTTATGCTACGTATAAAGGATTCAAGGTATATCAAATGGATGTCAAGTCTGCGTTCCTGAATGGAATACTTGAAGAAGAGGTATACATTGAACAACCGGAAGGGTTTGTTGATACAGACAAAAGGGACATGGTATGTAGACTTCACAAAGCCCTGAATGGATTGAAACAAGCACCCCGAGCCTGGTATGAAAGACTTCATTCCTATCTTATAAGTATTGGATTTGTAAGGACTAGTGAAAATAATAATCTTTATCTGAAGGAAGATATTGATGCTAACATTTTGATTTCTGAGATATTTGTTGATGACATCATATTTGGAGGTAATGATATGCTATGCAAATCATTTGCAAATGAGATGAGCAAAGAATTTGAGATGTCTATGTTTGGAGAGATCAAGTTCTTTCTTTGTCTACAGATCATGCAACAAGATGAAGGTATTTTCATTACACAATCCAAGTACATCAAAGAAGTACTAAAAATATTCAAGATGGAAGAGTCCAAACTAGTTGGAACACTAATGAAAATTGGATGCAAGCTGACAAAGGAGGACAAGACATCAGAGGTAAATCAGACTTTGTACAGATCAATAATTGAAAAACTCAGGTATGTTGTACACACTAGACCAGATATTGCACATGCAGTAGGAATAGTTGCTAGATTTTCTGCTAATCCCAGAGAATCACATATGGCTGCTGTGAAAAGAATTCTAAGATATCTGAAGAATACCGAGGAATATGGCTTATGGTATAGAAGAGAAGGCAAATTTAAACTTAAGGTCTTTACCAACGCTGATTGGGATGGAAATCTTGATGACTGAAAAAGCACAACTGGAGGAGCATTCTTCATGGGTGACAGACTTGTCACATGGATTAGCAAGAAACAAGGATGCATCTCTCAATCTACTACAGAGGAAGAGTATGTTGGTGCTACTGCAAACTGCTCAAATATTTCATGGATCAAACAGTTACTAGAAGGTATGCATATGAAAATTTTAGAACCAGTAATTATCTATTGTGATAATACAAGTGCAATAAACATTTCCAAAAATCCAGCTATGCATGCTAAAACAAAGCATATTGCCATCAAATATCATTATTTAAGAGAACAAGTTCAGGAAAAAGAGGTGATACTTGAGTATGTGCAATCAAAAGAACAATTGGCCGATATCTTCACCAAGCCACTACCCAAGGATGCATTTGAGTACTTGAGAAAGAGACTAGGGGTCAGACCCTTGTCTACTGGTCAGTAAGCTGACTAGAAGGCTGCATCAGCCTACATATTATCTGAATATCATTTATGTTAATGCAATCAGAGAGATGGACTTCAAAGATAAATCTATACACAGCAAGGTATTTATCTACTCCAAGCAACAGAGGTATTACCGATGGAATGGGAAATTCAAGGAATATATTATGGATAGAAAGGATCCGCTTGACATAACTGTCAAAAGTCTATTTGAAAAGATAAGATGTTTGGCATTAATGTCAAAGGGAGAGAAATATCTCATTATCATACTGAAGTTTATCCATTATCATCAAAGGGAGAGAAGCAATCTGAAAGGGAGAGCAAATAGAAAGGGAGAGAAAACATTAAAAAAAAAGGAGAACAGTCAAAGGGAGAGAGTTTGACACAGAAGGAGAACACATCACATTAGAGAAAGAAATTTTTTACATCTATCCAGTGAAGGGATTGAAGACAGATAGAAAGCTGCAAGAATCAAATCAAAGCTATTTGAGCTTACTGATAGCCAAACATTTGTAATAGTTACATTAGGAAAGCTTGATGAAACTGTATATTTCACATTGTATTAGCAATAGTATAGTATGATAATGTAGTATGTTGCCATCAATGCCAAAGGGAGAGATTGATGACATGTAACTGATTGAATGTTTAAAGATGTTAAGTTGATGATCATGTAAGGCATTAAATTAGTTAATGTATTGTATTGTCATTGATGTCAATTTGATATAATCTGTATGGTCATTATAATACTGCCAAAGACTTCAAAGAATCGATGAATCAAAGGCTATGCTATCAGTAACGCATACAAGTCAAGTATTCACTAAGTGACTACATACACTGGTGGAGTGCACCCGACAGTTAGAGTAAAAGAACAAATTCACAGTGTTTCCCGACAAGGAAATGCACAGCATTACCAACGAGCAGAGTTGCAGTGTTGCCCGACGAGCAAAACACAGAGTAACTCGACAGACATAATTTCAGTGTTTCCCGATGGAAAAGACAAGGACGGAGATCCCGATGACAACTGAAGTCACACTGACAGAATATTCAGTTGCCACTGATGACAAACTGAAGTGTTGATTAACAGAACAGATAGTTCAAAAAATGACAAAAAATGCTTAGCTGTCAAGAAGCTAAATATAGAGTTAACAGATACTTATCATTGTTTTAATCATCCAGATAAAGCCAGAGATAAGTAATTGATTTAAAGTTGCTTTGTCCAGTTGGCAAGAAGATCTCTACGAGATCAGACTGGAGATTTTCTTTAAATCTATTGGCAAAGATTGTTGAACACGCCAAGATCAAGAAAACCTAGAAAAGAGGAAATCATGTCTATAAGAGACAAACTCAGTTCATTACGAATTGTGTGAGCGTGTGGGGTAAACAAGAAGAGAAAAGATGCTAAAGGAAATCTGAAGGAGAAGAAAGTCTTCATTTTAGTCCTGAAAAACAAGCTAAAGGAAGAGCTAGATTCTGCAGACACTGACGAAGAGTGAGACAAGGATCACAGAGTAGAACAAGTGTGGAGCAAAGGTAAATATTTGATTATATTGATCATTGAAGTAATGGACCTACAATAGATCTAAAAATTTGCAATTGAGTTGTATGTATGAAAAGATCATTAGTGTTTCAGTTTAACCATACAAGCATATAAGCCTCTTGACTGAGTAGGAATTAAAAGTCTTTTTCAATTGAGATACATCCCAAGGAGTATTAAAAAGTTTGATCACAAAAGTAGCATTGGATATGCCCGATACCTATTGACAGGCCAAGAGAGTTTGATCAAGGATGGTAGCATTAGATGCCAGATACTAGTTGACAAACTATTTCTAAATCCTCTAACAAGGTCACACCTAACAGTGTGTTTGTAACCTTTAACAGGGTTGGCCCCTAATAGGGCTCACTTCAGAAGAGTAAAAATTTGGGGTACCGGTCCCAGTGGTTTTTCCCTTAACAGGGTTTCCAAGTTAAAAATCTATGTGTTATGTGTGTATGATTCATTTCTTTACTATTTTGTATCTTACATAGTTAATTATAGATTGATCGGTATACTCTGCATATTTACTATATTTTAGTAAATAGATAACTGCTTATCGGTAAACATACAGAAGAAGGTTTGACAGAGCAATCCAACAAGTAGTAAATTGATATAAGTATTTCATGGCATTCATCTTATAGGACAGAAGATAACTTGAGATATAGTTTGTGGTCATAAGTTTAAAGGGTTGATTTAAGGATTAATTTTTGAGGCCACTGATTCACCCCCCCCCCCTCTCAGTTATTACTAACATATATATACAATAATAAACGTATATTTTTCATTTATATATTCACTATTATATATAAACAAGATCTTATTTCCATAAGTTAACAATAAGCANACTGATTCCCCCCCCCCCCCTCTCAGTTATTACTAACATATATATACAATAATAAACGTATATTTTTCATTTATATATTCACTATTATATATAAACAAGATCTTATTTCCATAAGTTAACAATAAGCATATATTAATACATACTAAGATGGGCTTCGGACTTAAACTAATATGGCTAAACATAAGATGAGTTTTAAACTTAAGAAAATAGTTGCTTTTACATAATACCCATCTAGATGAGCTTTTAAATTAAATAAGCATGTATTTAAAAAGAATTTAATCTATTTTCTTTCAAATGACTGTTATAACATAAACTTACTCACTTGGAAATAATTATTATTTGACAATAATATAACAATTTTATTTAATTAAATCAACATCATTAGGGCAATTTAAATTTCCTATTGACCCGTTAATGAGAATGGGAGGGTGCAACCTCTGACCCGGGTCAAGAAAGGACAAATGAGTAACTGGAAACCCCCATCCCCTGGATGGGTCAAAATAAATTTTGATAGTGCCTCACACAGCAACCCTAGAATATCTGGGATAGGATATATTTCCTGAGACGATAAGGGAGAGATATTGGCTTTAGGATCCAAAAGGTTGTGAAATGGAACTAATAATGAGGCTGAATTTCTGGCAGCAGTTGAGGCCATTCTAATGGCGAGAAGACTACAGATTAGGAGAATTCACTTGGAAGGAGATTCTCTCCTGGTAATAAACGGGGTTGCTAAAGGTCAAATGGATACCTGGTATCTGAATAAGCATATCAAGCGAATCAGGAACATGGTGGGAGAATTTGAAGACTTAAAATTCTCACAGGTGCCGAGAGTGGCAAATGAGTTGGTGGATAAACTCTCAAACATTGGGGCCAACGGTTCACTTGGAAACAAATTTGAAATATTCAAAGACTTTAGAGTTGAAACATAGAGGTCAATAAATATATCAAGTAAGGAAATCATAGTTGGGGGTTGATGAGTATAGAAAAAACTGAGAATGGAATTTTCATGCCACCAAAACCACGTGGCAGCTTTGCACACTACAAAGCAAGGAAATGATGCCAGGAAGGATGCGTGTGAGCATGAGTTTTTTAGGATCTCGCAAGCCAAGATTTCCCATTAAGTGAAGGCCGAGATAGTACAGATGGGATTAATGAGAAAAGATGGGAGGGACGACAGCATGATGATAGCATCATCAGCTTCTAGAGACTTTGGCAGCAAGTTAAAGCCACCCACGATGAAGGCAAGGCAACATTGTAAAAAATGGAAAAGAAAACATTAGCGCAGAATGGAGGCCAATTTCTCCCTCTCCACCACTAGCCAAATCCCAGCCTTTGAAGGACACATTACGATGAACCGTTTGAGTCACATTTTCATGGAGGATGGCGACGAATTATGGGTGGCAATTAGGGAAATCTTTGGAGAGCATTACCTACAGAATTGGTGGAAACCAAGAACAAATTTGAACATTTCATCCCTGTTTGTCACTCTCAGGCTCCTAGTTGCGGAGTCAAAAGAGGAAGTGAGATGGGTGGTTCGACAGTGCCTAGTGATCAAATGGGTAGGAGTGGAGGAAATCATCCAACGGGCGGAGGTAAGGCTGGGTTTGCACATGGGCGACATGCCTTTTCGCATAGTGGGACACAGTAGCAAAGGCCTACAACCGCTTGTGCTTTGGCCAAATGCCAACCCTGAGGATGTACATTTAGCATGGGCCCTGAGTGGGTGGAAGGATCTGAAGGCTGCCCTGTAGAGGAGGAAGATGGAGATGAAGGAGAAGGGTGAAGGCAAGCTCGTGGGGAGGCAGAGAAAGAAGCAGACACCCATTAAGTCCACTATGGCTGTGGAAGAGGATGGAAGGCCACAAATTTGATGCCAGCTGCCAGTCACCAGAAAGGGTGGAAAGGCCAATGCATCTTAGAAGGCCAGAGAGGAGGAGGTTGCAGGCACGAGAAGGATAACCGAGGGTAGGATCCGCGTCAGAGCACTGGTGGAGAAAGGTGGCGCCTTTGGTAACTTCACCAAAGAGGAGGCTGCCAAGTGGTTTAGTTAGTTAGACTATGGTTTCTTTCTATTTTTTCTGTTAATAGAAAATTAGTTTTGATATATTGTATGTTAATACATAGATGACCTTAGAAGTAGATAGCAGAATGCAATGAAGTTTTTTGCATAATTGTATCCGAGAGCCAATTTTGGCAATGATATAACCTTTTACATATCAATGAAAATGAAAATGAAAAACTATTACCGATAAAAAATAAAATTTAAATTAAATTAAATTAAATTTCCTATTACTTAAAATACAACAAGAATCCATATGAAATTCATTAACACTAATGTTGCAAAGGATATGGTAAATTTCTTATATTATCATCAACTCGATAAATAAATCAAATATAATATTCAACTTGATTTTGCACTCTTATGAAAATTTACAAAGCTCCATTTTAATGACATGGTCTTGAAACAAAAACAACTATAAGGGTAGAACACAAGACCACCAGGTGGTGGTTTCCAACATGATCTCCAACACAAGCCTTCCAAAAGCTCCAAACTAAATCTGCATAAAAACAACATTGGTTGACCATGGAGGCTCACCTCCCAACCTAGGCCTTCGCAAGGCCACCCTCGAGCTTGGGGGTCCAGAATTGAATAGCGAACAAGCAGTAAAACATAAACTTGCACAACCAACAAACTCAATAGAAAACTCCTTCCTTGTGGCTTAACAACAAGAAGGTCTCCAAGAGGCCTTCTCCAAATTGGGGTGATAGTGGACTATCTTAGGAGGAGAAGCCAAAGTACAAAATACTGATAAAAAAGCCACACATGGACTTGAACAAAACCATCTTTCTCAAGATGCAAAACTATGGCTTCCAGCCATTAAAACTTCTCCTTATGAACCCCTGGTACCCTCAAGCATTCTTGGCATCATGGGGAACAAAAAACACCCATGTCTTTCCCTCCACACATGGGAGACTTTGCACTACCTAGTGTCTCAACCTATCACCCCTTCAAAGTTACCCTTCCCTCCCAAGGGTGAGTGTGCCTTGAAAACTCCCAAAATAGGTATAAGCACAAAATAAACCACAACATATGCATACATAAATGAAAACTTATGGAGCGACATAAGTACATACAAGCATCCATTAATGGTGTTCCAAGATTTTACATGCATAAACAATAGAAAAAACTACTCTACACTAAGAGGCCAATCTGAATCCAAGTTATGGAAAAATGGATGGTGGCTTGTGAAGAGCTTTGCCTTCCAATCCTTTTCCTTCTCCAAACTTTCCTTCTAAACTAAAAATGTCTCTAAAAGCAGAGAGTGGGTGAAAAACCCAAGCTCCCACTAAACTCTTCCCTATATAGGCCTTCTCCTAAAATATCAGGACCTCGTCAATGAGGAGGAGACCCTAACCCATCCCATCTCCCACTTGCATCTCCTCTGCATAAATGGAGTTAAATGCAAACAAGGAAAGAAGGGATAGCTTAACCAAAGTTTTCCAACTCTCCAAATTTGCCACTTTTTAAAATGGAGACTTTAGGAGAGTCATAAATGAGTTTTAAGGCTCTTAATGGGCTGAAAATAACCCCTAAGGTACCAAGTGGGGTAGTTAGTTTTGACCCTAGTTACCCTCTAGGAGCCCAAAAGACCCTCCTAAACTCTACCCAAAGTTAACTCACAAATTCAAAGTCAAGATGACCCATCTAGAAGTTTCCTAACTCAAGGTAAGCTTGGGTACTATACTAGGTAACCCCCTAGGTTAGAGTTAAGCCTACACTTAGTCACATCTACTAGCCATGCTAACATATAGAGTGCACATGTGTCAAGTGACACAATAATATTACATAAGCATGACTTGTTTACACATTTACTAAATTAAGTTAAATACAATCATGCTTCACACTTTTACGAATAAAAACACATTACAACGAGGTCCATGTCTCTTTTTATAGACATGACCTTAGCATCACAGTGATAACATAAGTTCATTCCAGAATCCTCGTTTAGTACCATGGTCACTATTCTTGCACACTCATTACACACATCATTAGGTCCAATAAAACATCATATATATCATAATAAAATTAATCATGCACACTTGCATTTATATAATATCTCTTCGAAATTAAAACAACGTCTGCATTTAATTAAATAAGCAAAACATGATTTCCCTAAGCCATTTTACATTATCATAACTATTAGAAATAAGGTGTCTCAACCTTGGATAATTCCTATTCTTATTATTTGTTTTGTAAAATGTATTTCTTGCAAATAATGTAATTAAGTGTGAGTGTACATGTCTAGTTGGCATGTTGATGTGTCACTCCACTTGATGTGTCGGCATCTTGAATTGTGTGTAAGGAGACCATGGCTGAAACGGTTATGACGGATTCCTATGACACGTAAGAGCTATTTCTAGAAGATTCAGTGACGGGTGAAGACATGCAATGACATGTGGCAACTGATAAAGTTGAGTACTATACACTCTTCAACAATCATGGGGTTCAGGGTTTCTATTTTCTCAGAGAATGGTAAAACCCTAATACGGCTATCTTTGGAAGTTGCCCTAAAAAGAAAAGCGCATGATATAAGCATTTTTTAGGGTTGTAGACAGATATAGAAAAAGAGTGTATTGTTGGTATGATCTGGTGCTACTGGATTTGTCTTTGAGTGTTGATTGTCTCCTGAAAGAACTTGCATTGCAAGTGTGTTGTAACCGTTGTGTTGGAGATAATACATTGTGCAGGTTTTGGAGTGTTGGGTTTTTTTACCGAAATTTTTTCCCCAGGGTAAATCATTGTGTCATTCTCCATTTTCTGTATGCATGGTATATGGCTGCAATATCATTGTTAAAGTAGTTAACGAATCTGAAATTGTAAGCATTTAAAAGAATTTGCACAATACTTTCCTTTAGAGATTAGTGTAGGAAGCTGTTTCCGCACCTGAGTTTCCTTACAATAACATCTTCATACTAATTAAATGTAATGCATCATCAAAACTAAATCATACTGAAATCCACAATACTAACATAAAGTATCACAAAGATTCCCTGATTATATAATCAGGTGGTGCATACAAGTAAAGGATTTAGTGGATCCATAAAGTAATACATGTGTTCCAAAAGTCCAACTATAACAAAATTAGTATCAACTGTAGAGAGTAGAAAATAAATGCAATGCTAATCTATAACAGGATGGGGTATGCCTCACACGAGCCCCCTTCGATTGAACACATGTTCATTCGAAGGCCCTTGGTATGGGATTCTCCCCCAAAATCACCATTTTTATGCAGAATTTTGGCCTTCAAAGCTCTAGTTCAAGGCCTAAACATGAAAATCTTGACAAACCTAGATGCGAGATGGTACTACTTGGAACGAGTTTTATAATGGTTATGATCTTAATATATATCTTATTTATTATGACTTTGTATTTTTAGTTTTATTAAGCATAGGTTTTTACACCATATAGCAACCTCTATGTTCAGTGCTTATGGAAAAATAGTAAACTAATTTAAAAAATCTAAAAAAATATCTAAACAATAGGTATTGATGTCTTCTTTCTAACAAAAAAAAAGAATTTTGATACATACAAAACAAGTTAGGGACCACTAAGTGAACCTATGTCTAAATTATAGTTAACATCACTTCAAAACTTAATAAACTATAAAATATTCAAAATAATCAAATGAAACCAATTAGATTCACTAGATATCAGTGTTATAAACCTAAATTCGAAAGAATTACAATTTTATCCCTTTTAGAAAAAAAATGTTATGTTCAACTAAGTAAATGTCACTCTTTAAAATGTTGTTTTTTGTTAAAAACTAGTTTTCAAAGGACATGAAAAATGGATACAAATCAATTCCAATTTTAAAAAAAATGTATTTAGAATCTACACACAAAATGTAAAAAAATACTAGTTTACATCATCTTCAAATTATTAATGGTTTAGCAGCAATAAATGTCTGATTGTGAAGTTTTTTTTAGAATGTTCATTTTTGTGTCAAAGTTGGCAAAAAAGTGTAACCCGCGCTATTGTGCGACCACCATGTCACATGAATGACGTTAGGAAACATATATCTGTTATTAATGGGTATCCATTTCAATTGGGTATAAACAAACCAAATTTAAATTTTGTCCGACCCAACAAAAAGTCAAAGCGAATTTTTGCATGTTTGGCAAGGCATACAATGCATTTTTTTCCCATTGCCACTTGCCCCCCCCCCCTGATCTTGCACATACCCATCCAAGTGAAATAATTTGATGCCTTAGCATTGCTATTTTAAAGAAAGATAAAATCTTAGTCCTTGTAAGAAATCCAAGCCATTCACATCACCTGTATGACCTTTAACACGTAGTCATCAAGCCATACTACTATCTAAGCACTAAAATCACATGATCAATCATCATCTTAATAGATGAATGTTTCTCTAGTAGCCTATATGGGGTTAGCAAAATACTCCTCAAGATACCTTATATGTGTAAGTGTGATATTTTAACATCGATGACAACCTATAAGCAATATACAAGCAAATTGTATCATAGTTATGATGGTAGCTATATGGCCTAAGAGAGAACTAGGTAACCTATAGGTAGACTATACTCAATCTATAACAACTTTTAGTAGTCTTTAAGTATGTGTGTTTGATAAAAATGCCTATAAGACAAACAACAAACAAAATTTTCAAATAGTTTTTTTAGTAATTTAAATTATTTGTAAACCAAGATATTTCTATATTTTGAAGACATGACTTCTTTAATCAACAAAATAAATAAATTATTTATGTATTTAATAATTAAAATATACAAAAAAAAACAATCAATCAATCACCTAATTATTATTATTTTGCATGTTCCAATGTGGTTCCTAAATTATCTTTACACAACCTTAAAGATAATTTTAAAGTGAAGATAAATCTTACAATCCTAATTTGATATATATATATATATATATATATATATATA
>MU224645.1:4290238-4313827 GCA_018584345.1 Thuja plicata
AGCTAATTGACATACATAAAATTTAGACTTGAATCAAGATTTTGCCAATAATTAAATTTTGTGATATTGCTATCAGAACTGTGTTATGTTTTAGTCAAACTCTTTGACCCATGTTTAATGAGTAGTGGTTGGTGCAGGAGCACCTAGGCTAACCCCCATTCTCAATTTTGGGTTGTGGCTTGTACTGGCCTTAGCCAAGTCAGGAGTGTTTATTTTAGGCCTTAGAAGGTCTTGTGATTTTGTACCTAGATGGATTGACTTGGATCAATCCAACCTAGTTGATTTATGTTTTGATAATATTTAGTGCTAGAAAGCCTAAAAAGTGGAAATTTGAGTCTAAAATTCTTCAAGGCTTAGGAAGGATTGGAAATGTGCCTACAATGGCCTCTATGATGTTTTTACATCAATTCATATAGGTTAGAGGTCATTAGGTTATGATTTAAGCAAAAATGTTAAATTTGTCAAAATGTTGTCATGACAACATTTGCAACTTTTCAAAATTGAATGACAACATTGGCAATATTAGATTCCCTTCGATGTTTGGTGATGGGTGGTTGTTGTAACCGCCTAAAAACATGGGAAAATCATAAAATTCCACGAGGAGACCCATTTCCCGAGGTTGGATGATGTGGAGAATAATTTTGAATTGAAGGAAGTTGCTCTGTCTTACTGTTTTATTCGCAGTCGACTATTTTGATAGCTAGTGTGTGTAGATGGATTAAATCATCAAAGTTTGTATTGGATTATTATATTTATATTAGTTACCGTAACTTTTGCATTGGTTTGAATTTCCTAGGTGTCCATTAGTGTAGGTTTGTATATTCATTTCTTAGTTAACAGTCTACTGGTGTTACTAGGGTAGTTTTAAGCAAAATGGCTCCCCCATAGAATCCAACCGTGCAATCCATCATGGTCTGGAGTAATATAGAAGGGGAGGCTATGTATAGTTTAAATATGAGTGGAGGAGTTCAGAGAAGCAATTTAGCTATTTTTAGTGGCAAGCCCTAGGCGAGTCCTGAGCACCCGATTAGGTGTTTGCTAGTGAACTAATGGTGCTTGATTGCAAGGGAACGATTGGAAGAATGGAACCAAGTATGGTTTTGTAAGAATAGATGTCATATAGACACCTCCTAGAAATATTAGGCCTATCAAATCCATTGAGATACATTTTCAAGTAGAAATCACCAAACTGCACCAGAATGGCCCTATTAGCCCTATTTGCCCTTAAATCTAGGAATCCACTATACGGAGACCTTAGAACCCTAAGACTGAGAAAATATTTCATGTCTTGGAAAAGGGTATTCGAATATCCACTTTTTTGGGGGGGTTTTTTGGGATTATTTTAACAGAAGTGAGAAAAACTAGTCAATTAGGGCTAGTAGAACCATTAAGGCCTAAAAGACCAAATCCACAAAGGGTCTTGAGATTGTTTGGGAAAGTCTTGATGCCCTATCCAAATAGGATAAAATGAAGCCCAATAAGTTTTCCAAGCATGGACTATACCCCCTGCAACACTTTTTATGGTGAGGAGTTGAGAAAGCACTTGGAGTCTTCCAAGAGAGAGCAAAGGAGTGAAGTGAAAAATGGTAATAGATACCCCTAAGTGAAGCACAATGATTTCATCTCTTAGAGAGGTGTTTTAGAAGTACCAAAATAGTGAAGTAAGGACTTGGGAGATACTTGAAGAGATCTAAGGGTCTTGGAAGAACTAGGAATAGTTAGAATCCTTGAAGCTTGTGTAAGCACACTATAGGGTGTATTCTATCAGAGCCAATAAGATTTGGCTTGCGGTGAATGTTTCAACTAGAAGAGACAGTAGGAGATTCCACAATGGTGACAAATGTAGAACTTGCAAAGAAAGTGGATGAGCAAGAAGAAGAGAACAAGTTGCTCAGAGATAGATTGGCCCAAATCAAGCATAAATTGGACCAAGTGGAAGAGAAGAGTGATGAAGTCAAGGATAAGGTTGAAGGTAAGAGTAAAGAGCTAACCTTAGATGATTAGGTCCCTAAATCTGACCCTGTCCTTACTAAAGAACCCTTCTTGAAGGCATTAAATCCTTAAGTGGAAAGGCATTAGGAGTTCCTATCTTTAGTTGAAAAATGGAACCAAAGGTAGTTCTATATTGGATTGAAGGACTTGAAAACCACTTTGAGTGTGATGGGATAACAGAAGCCCAAAAGGTAAAAGTTGCAAAGGAAAGACTTAGAGGGTCTGCGCTCACTTGGTGGAAATTCATCTAAGATGAGAGGGATAAAGAAGGAAATAAACCCATAGCCACTTGGAAAGCTATGGTAGCCAAAATTAGAGAGGCATATGTGCCAGAGGATTATGAAATTAGATTGCATAAGAGAAGGTAAAGTTTAAGGAAAAATGAATTGGACATCAACTCTTACACTGAGGAGTTTCAGAGATTGTGTATGAGATCAAGCGTTGAAGAAGATGAAAGTGTGAAGGTAGCTAGATACTTCAATGGTCTAAGATGGACTATTCAAGATGAGTAGAGTCTCATGACTCCTACTACAGTTTAAAGATGCCACAAACTTGCAGTTAAGGTGGAAGAGAAATTGAAAAAGAAACAAGATACAAGCAATACCAGAGGCAGAGGTAGAGGAAGAGATGACAGAGGCCAAAGAAATGGATATGGTGGTAGAAGTTTAGAATCCAAGACTCAAGGAGAAACTAAGTTGACTGAACAGCAAGAGGGAAGCTCAAATAGAGGTGTCTTCAATAGAGGAAAAGGCTCTAATACTAATTGGAGAGGAAGAAGAAATAGCCAAGGAAGGGGTTCTTATTTTTCAACCATGAAATGTTATCATTGCAACCAAATGGGACATCCTGCCTACAGGTTTCGAAAGAACAGCTCTACTTCCCAAGGAAGTAACAAGAGAGTAAATTTTGTGCAAGAGGAGTCTAGTGGTGGTAACAAACACTCTGAAGTACCCTTGGAGTCAGAAAAGGAAGAAAATATCATGATAAGGAGAACACTGATCAAAGAACCAGTGAGAGAGGAACCAAGTCAGGGAAGAGCACTATTCAGAGTGAAGTGAAAAATGATGGGTAAAGTGTGTAGAGTCATCATAGACTCAGGGTCTACTGAAAATATTGTGTTAGAGGAGGCAGTTAGTAAACTCAAAATGAAGAGGATTCCACATAGTAATCCATACAAGGTTACTTGGTTGAACAAAGGACATGTCCTTGTGAATGAACAAGCATGGTGGAATTCTCAATTGGAAGGTACAAAGATAACGTACTATGTTACATCCAACCAATGGATGCATGTAACCTTTTACTAGGTAGACCATGGCAATTTAACAGACAAGCCATGCATGATGGAGCCAAGAATGCATATCCTTTCAAGAAAAATAGTGTGACTTTCAAAATCCTGTCATTGTTGGAAGAAGGAGAAGTGAATTCCTTAGGCCCTAATTTTCTATTGGTGAATGAAAAGGAGTTCCTAGAAGCTCTATAAGAAGGAGGGGGAGTAGCATATGCTTTGGTTTTGAAGCCAAAGGAAGAAGATGCAGAGAAGACAACCAAGAAGACCTAGATTCCTTTAGAAGTACAAGAGTTGTTGAAGGAGTATAAAGACATTGTCAGTGATGGACAACCAACAATCTTACCCCCTAAGAGAGCTATTAGTCATCAAATTGAATTTATCCCAGGAGCTACCCTACCCAATAAAGCTGCCTATAAGATGACCTCTCAACAAAATGAGGAAACTGCCAAGCGAATCCAAGAGCTCCAAAACCAAGGCCTCATTAGAAAAAGTATAAGCCCATGTGCAGTTCCCATTGTCTTAGCACCCAAAAAGGGAGGAACTTAGAGGCTATGCACTAATTCTAGAGCCCTTAACAGAATCACCATTAGGTATAGATTTCCTATCCCTAGGATAGAAGACCTAATGGATTGCGTAGGAGGAGCATTAAAGTACTTTACAAAGATTGACCTAAAGAGTGGTTATCATCAAATTAGGGTCAATGAGGGAGATGAATGAAAGACTACCTTCAAAACTACAGAAGGTTTATATGAATGGCTTGTAATGCCATTTGGGATTTCAAATGCCCTATCCACATTCATGAGGCTTATGAACGAAGTACTCAAGGACTACATTGGTAAGTTTGTTGTAGTGTATTTGGATGATATCCTAATCTTTAGTAGGACAAAAGAAGAACATTTAAGGCATCTGCAGATTGTGTTTAAGAGACTGCGTGAAGAAAAGCTAATGATCAATCTGGATAAGTGTGAATTCTTAAAGAAGGAGCTAGTGTATCTTGGTTTTGTGTTGTCTCATGGAAACCTTAAGATAGATCCAAGCAAGGTATAATCCATCATCAACTGGACTACCCCCAAAACTGCAATAGAGGTGAGAAGCTTTCATGGCTTAGCTCAGTATTATAGGAAATTCATTAAGTAGTTTAGTGTAATCTGTACTCCTATTTTGGATACCATAAAAGGTGGGATGAAAACCAAATTTGTATGGAATGAATAAGCTAACCAAGGATTTGAGTTGTTGAAGAAGAATATTACCACTGAACCTATCTTGACACTACCAAGTTTTGAGAAACTCTTGATAGTTGAGTGTGATGCTAACAATGTTTCTATTGGGGTTGTTTTCATATTTGTACTTACAAGCTGATATAGCAACTGGGATTCTCCGAAAATGCCATTGATCCTAAAAAAAAATTAAAAACAAGGCATATGATGAACCGAAGAGATCTTCCAAAGGTCTCGTGACTCTGCCTATCAAAGTGGGACATGTCGAAAGAGAGGTCATATTTTAGGTGGTGGGTCTTTTTTTGGCTTTCAACATCTTGTTGAGAAGACCCTCGATTGAGATGTAAGTTGTCTCGTCTACTTATCACCAGTGCATCGAATTCCCCTTCAATGGTTTTGAATTCACCATTCCTGCAGATGCTAGCTATGCATGCAATGCACTGAGACAATCAGTAGACACTCTCATTCCATACAATAGAGAAGCTTCAACTTCAGAATCAACCAACGAGTTTATGAAAGAAATGGAGAAGAAGCTAAAAATTAGAGACGCTTGCATGGGTGAGTACACAGTAGAACATGTTATGTTAGTAACATCTCTTCCTACATCACCAAAGTATTATGGAAGACCTTCAGAAGAAATGAGACCATCAACAACACCACCAAGAGTAATCTTTTATGGTAGCTTTATCTAGGCAACTGTGCCAGTGGAGGATGAAAATGAAGAGAAAGACATCTTGGACTAGTTGTATAAAGAACCTAAGGATACTGATGTGAAACATTCTGAGATCTCCCCAATGAATTATGTCATAGGATATGAACTGGTTCGACGCATGGGTTATCCAGGAAAAGGTCCCATAGGATATAATCAAAATGGACTCATAGAATCCATTTCTCTCAAACATAGAAGTTCTAGGGATATGACTCAGCTAGGCCTCTTATCAGCTGATGAAAAATGGAATAGAGACACACCTTCTTGCAAGTGGGATGACTGTGATGCGGAGGACAAATATCCTTATCTCATTCCACCATGTATCCAGTCTCTTCTCAACGTGGAAGAAGAGTATGATCCCCAGGTCAATGCTACTGAAGAGCAAGTATTAGAGGAACAGTCAGTGGTTCCTAATCAAGCTGAAGCTTTGACCTCCCAACTCAGTTCTGATGAAGAAAAAGAGGACATAACCGTCTCAAAATTCTTGGGAAGAACTCACCCTAACTGGGGGAAAAGAGTAGACTTCACTCATGCCCTAGACATGGTAGACCACATTGAAACATACTCTCACGAGTATAAGTTCGATAGTCTCTCTAAAGATATCCAAGCTAAGGAGGTTGATACTATACAACAATGTGTGACCCCGCTCAAGGTAGGTGAAGGCTCAGGGACTAGGTCTAAGGAATTAGATTCTCAAATCCCTCACATGGGCTTAGATGACATCGTTAGGGAACTTACCAATTTGAACGCATCTACACAGGGTACCAATCTAGGTCTCTACGTAACAGTCCAAGTTTGTGACGAAAATATCATGAACACCCTTGAACCCATCAAACCCTTACCACTCATGCATCCCGAACTCATTGAATGGAGCTTATAAGAACAACCCGTGAATATGACCACCTTCCTCAATGAGTATGCATTATCCTATTACCTTAATGCTATTGACCTAGTCACCTCTTCCACTAGTGAACCAAGCGTCAGCATGACTGAAGCAGATATCAAGTACCTCAGTTATAAAATTAAAACGAAAAGAAATAAACATTTTCAAGGCGAAAACCACATTATGGCGGTTTCAGAACATAAAATAGTAAAAAAGAAAAGATGCATCTAACGATGAAAACCTCTCTAAGGCACCGAAGGATGGGGTGCTTGATATCCTGCCTAGTCACTTTCAGGAGTGGTCATCAGTATTGATTGAGCCAACACAACCAGTGAACATTGGAACTGAGGAACATCTGCATATAATCCACTTGGCACAATCCCTATTTGTAGAAGAGCTAAAAATGTTCACTGAATTCTTTCAATAAAATAAAATCAACTTTGCATGGACTTACTTGGATATGCCAGGATTGGATCCAGATCTTATCATGCACCATCTTTCAATTGCGCCTAGCGTCAAACTAGTGAAGCTGAAACTCAAAAAGCTGCATCCTCACATTGCTTTGTTATTTAAGGAAGAACTAGTTTATTACTTTTACTTCTATGTAACTATTTTCATTATAATCAATAATAAATACAAACTTACTACCGAGAACAAAAAACATTCAAATTAGAGTTACTGATAAATTGAGTTTATAATTAAAATTATAATTTAATTATAATAATAATTAAACCTTCTCGAAACTTGATATCCTCAACATATTTTACATATATAGTTTGAATATAAATATACTACTAATACTTCATGCAAACTAAAATGGTAGAATATAGAAGACAAAACCACTCCACTTCAACCCACAAAACTTCATGATCATTAACTATCAATACTAATTATTTTATCAGCTTGCACAAGAAACAAAGGGAGCTATTGAAATCAGCTTAAGTTGCCTTACTGTCCCATAAACTATATTTAGCCTTTAAAATTTTATCTATCTGTCTTACTGTCCCATAAACTATATTTAGCCTTTAAAATTTTATCTATCTATCTATCAGCTTAAGGGAGAGAGCTATTCATGGTCAAATATTCCTTATCATATTTACATATTTTAATTGTGAATTCCCAGGTTTCGAAGTTCCAAAAGCTGTTAAGATTACCGCCCCCCAAGAATTCAGTCCCTCCCATTACATGTGGTGTTGACTTGTACCACCAATAGCAGGCTACTTTTTTACCATAAATAACTCCACACAACCTTAAAATATGCATCACACATTACATTATTTCTTACTCTAACATGAAATGTGGAATTACCAAAAAAATTCATATGAAGCCAAGTGCACTTTGCTTTTTTAATTCGTTATATCTGGCAAAAATAAGCTTAGGCGAACGCGGGATATTTTTATTCTTTTTCCGTTTTCCCTCTTGGCAAAAAGTGCAATCACGTGGTTTAGTGATTAGCAAAAAGCGTTAAAATAAAGTGGGGGAAGGAATTACTACTTATGTGGTTGAGTACATATGTTTGGTGGGGACAAAATACTCAAAAAAATAAAAAGAGTGGGTTTGGACATTGGAACATATTTAGATAATATTTTCTCCAATGTACGGCTCCTTCACATGCGAGATCGTCGGACAATCCCAATCAATGATTTTGTGACTGCTAATTTGTTCGTTTTCTTTTGTTTTCGCAACAAGAAAGGCAAACCCTTTGCTCTGTAATCCCGCACTTATTGATGTAAATTAAGAATGAATTTATGTAATCTTGGCCAATCGGACCTGTAATTTCTGCTACGGCAATGGGGCTTGCAGGGGAAGACTTGGAATCCGAGGGCGCGCATGGTGGATCTACCACCACTTCTTCCATGATTTCATAGCATCTTTCAAGCTTTTCCTGAAATTTTCACAAAGATGAGATATCTGTCAATGAAATATTTCTAGAAACAAGAAAATTTATGCTTCTATGCGAGATTTTACGTTTGAATTCCAAAATTAAAAGAACGAACGCGGATTTCGTAACATATTTCAAGCTTTTGCTGAAATCTTCACACAGATGAGATTTCTGTGAATGAAAGCTTTCAAGAAACAAGAGAAATTATACTTCTAGGCAAAATTTTACGCTCAAATTCCGAAATTAAACGAACGAACGATTTCGTAAAATCTTTCAAGCTTTTGCTGAAAACTTCACACAGATGAGATTTCTGTCAATGAAAGTTTTCAAGAAACAAGGAAATTCATACTTCTACGCAAAATTTCACACTTTAATTCCGAAATTAAACGAACGAGTGAAACGAGAAAATTTATACTTCTACGCGAAATTTTACGCTTAAATTTTCACACAAATGAGATTTTTGTCAATGAAAGTTTTCAAGAAACAAGAAAATTTATGCTTCTCTGCAATATTTTGCGCTCGAATTTCAAAATTAAGCGAATGATAAGACTGTATTATTCACCTTGTCCACGGGAAGGATATCGCAGAGATTTGACTTGAGAAGATCTGCCTGTGTCGGAAGCAATTCCTCCAGAGCACAGTAAATTGATGAGAGAGCTATTATGGACGGTCTGTATTCCACAAACTGAGATTCTGTCACAACAGTGCAAATACTGGGCGTTAATGATAATCGGTACCTTCCTTGCGTTGACAAAAAATTGAAAAAATTGTGACAAGTTCATGCGGAACAGTAAATATTACTTTTCACTTTTAAAGATCTTGAATGCCTTCGCCTCGATGAACGAGATATATTTATTTCTTGTGGCGTACAGAATATTATTTACAAATTTTATGCTATGTACCTAAGTCTTGTTAATTTACCAGAGAGAGTCTGAAGCAATAATTCTGTGACTCGAGCACGTAGGAAGGTCTTCAAGATCGGAGGTATGTTTAAATACGGAAGCACTGCATCGGTGTAAGAAAAGGCCGTAACGGTTCTCAGCCGCCACTCCAGCCTGTTTAATATCGTCACCTCCATGCTCTGTAATGTCGTTGAGTTGAAGGTATACTCCACTCCTTCGACCTGTTATTTCCAAGGCAAAGATTAACAGGAATCTTTCAGTTTTAAATTTGGAGCGAAAATACTCGAGATATATAACAAAATGAAGCTTCGATTTGCAGGAAAATATTCGTGTAACCGTCTGAAATTGAATTTTCGCTGCACTAATAAGGGCATTGTGAAAAGAAACCAGGATCTCTTAACCGTAAGTAAAGGGAAGATTATCGCATAAATTATAAATATGCACTACTTCGCTTTAAAATAATGCTCAAGAGATACTGACTTTACGGTAAGATTAAAGCTTCGTACCTGTAAATCTTGCAGAAGCGGGACATGAACCTCATCCTGCTTTGCAGCCACCGATAAGCATCCGACAGCGAGCAAATCCGTCATCCATGCTTTCCACGGCTGGATCGGCAGCAAAATTCGTCAACAATTTCCACTCAAATCCACAAAATTTTAACAAAATTATCGATGCAGACTACCTAACACAGCGATTCTCACCTTATCAAGACTCCTCGCAAGAAATCGGTCCAAGCAATTAACGGCAGAACTAACAGTATGAGGACTGAAGTTGAAATGACAGCTGGCCTGACATCAGTAAACAAAATCTCAACACCGAACGGAAACTACTCAAACTCCTTCCCAATAACCTCGGCGCAAATGAAGAACGACAACAAAAATAACGTACCTTAAGCAACCACCGCAAATGAAGAACAACAGCAACAACAAAAATAACATACCTTAAGCATCCACCGCACAGCCCTGCACCGCGTCCCGCGCAGATCAGCGGACTGCAAACGGCAGCAATAATCGTCTCCAGGCATAAAGCTCAATTCTTTCGCCACTAAAACCCTAACAATTCCATCGTCTTCCAGAAACGGCGAAGAAAAATCAATCACCGAGCCCTCGAAACCAGAACCTACCTCATCCTTCCACGGACTAAAAGCTCCGATTTCCTCCTCACAAAGCAGACTCACACCACTCAATCCAACCATCCTTGACGAGATTCGATCCTGCGACTTCCAGTACGGCGATTCGATAGGAAGCTGCGAACCCCGATGCTAACGAACTGACTACGTGTATTAAAATAATGGCGCGAGCTCCATTGCAGCAAGGGCGGAGATTCGAACATACGACCGACCACTTCGCTTCAAAGATCGCAATAATGATATCCAAAGCTGCAGCTACATTCGGACAAAGAAAGATTGCAGGGAAATTAAAGGAGGGATTTTTGTTGGTAGCGTCAAAAAACCAATGCAAACAACAAATTAGCAGGATTGGGACAGATTAGCAATGGCAGATTTTTGACTGAGACTTGTGTCAGCCATCTGCATTTCTGCCCTGCAGTCCTTTCGCCCTCTTTAACCTGAGGTCAACATTATTTTATTCCCGGAGTTAAGTCACACGTTGGTTGCCATGGAACATAAATGTACATGTCATCATTATTAACCTGGCACACGTGTGCCCACGAGAGTTCACATAACGCTTTATTTCCCGTTAGCCTCATGTGACCAAGATTTATGAATTTCTCAATTTGCTGCATGTGACCGTGAAGGTAAGAGTTAGTCTGTTTTATTTACTGTTCCCGCCGGTAGCCGGGACCGGTGCTCTGACTGCCCGTCCGATTGAATTATCCGTGCTGACATGCGTTACCTGCCACTGCCGGTAGACATTAGGGTTCATTTCCAAAATTGGCGGGACTTAACAACTAGTGGGAAATTATCTGACTGCTGTTGGAGGAGCCGCCAGATTTAGTGGTGGGGCTAGCGTTTATCCTGTCATCAAGATGAATCAAATGGCCTGACCCCACCTCGCATTCATCATGTATAGTTTTTACTCATACTAAGGTAATTACGCCAAACTTAGCAGTGAAAAAATGGAGGAAATTTTATGTTGGTCTCTACCCAATAAAAGACAAATGAATTTGGGTCATTTGAAGAGGCCACACTTCACAATATTGCTGATGTTGGTCAAGATTTATAATAGGACACTCAACTTAGGAAAAGACATTTTAGATTAAGACTCTTTTGGAAATTCGTCATTTGAGGAGGTGAGACTTCACAAAATTGTTGGTTTTTTGGTCAAGATTCTTAATAAGAGAGTCTAGGTTGAAAAGAACTTGAAAATGGTCAATGTTCGACTCTAGTCTCTTAGATTGATAGTGAGTTCCTTTATCCGTCCATTTATTTCCATATGTTCATGCTATCACATGAGAAACTAGCAAATATTTAACCTATATAAAAAATACACCGAGATGTATCGAGGCGTTGAATTTTTTCAACTTTAATTTTTATTAGAGTTGAATGATGAAAAAAAAAATTCCTAGATTCATCTCGGTGTATTTTATATATAGGTTATATATTTGCTAGTAATAGTCACGACACGCATAACACATTGAATAAATTAATATATAATTATATAGCATATTTTTATTAAATAGAATTTAATATAATAAAGGCTAGAGTGAGCGTTTAGGTTAGGCTTAGCATTACATTTGGAATTACGATTAGAGTTCTAGGGTAGACATGGTTACGATTAGGGTTTGGTCAAGATTCTTAATAAGAGTCCACGTTGAAAAGAACTTGAAAATGGTCAATGTTCGACTCTAGGTCTCTTGTGATAGTAAATTCCTTTATTCATCCATTTATTACCATATGTTCATGCTATCACATGAGAAACTAGCAAATATTTAACCTATATAAAAAATACACCGAGATGTATCGAGGAGTTGAATTTTTTCAACTTTAATTTTTATTAGAGTTGAATGATGAAAAACTAAATGCCTAGATTCATCTCGATGTATTTTATATATAGGTTATATATTTTCTAGTAATAGTCGCGACACGCATAACACATTGAATAAATTAATATATATTTATATAGCATATTTTTATTAAATAGAATTTAATATATTAAGGGCTAGAGTGAGCGTTTAGGTTAGGCTTAGCATTACATTTGGAATTACGATTAGGGTTCTAGGGTGGACATCATGGTTAGGATTAGGGTTTGGGGTATGGTTAACGTGAGGCTTAGAATTATCATTAGCATTAGGATTTAGATTAGAAGTACGATTAAGGTTAGGGTTGTAATTTTATGGTTAGACTTTGGATTAGGGTTAGGGTTTGGATTATGGTTAAGGTTAAGGTTAAGGTATAGAGTTGGGACTAGGGTTAGGGCTAGGGTTTAGGATTAGGGTTGGGGTTAGGATTAAGGTTTAAGATTAGGGTTGGGGTTAGGATTGAGGTTTAGGGTTAGGATTCAGGTTAAGGGTTATAGTTAGGATTAGGATTAGGATTAGGATTAGGGTTTAGGGTTTAAGGTTAAGATTATGGTTAGGGTAAGGGTTTATATGGATAGTATTATGGTTAGGTTAAGGTTTTGATTATGCCTAGGGTATAGGGTATAAGATTAGGGTTAGGGTTACATTTATGATTATGGTTAGTGAGGGTTTACATCATATTTGATACTACAGTTAGAGTTGGGGTTTTGATTAGGGTTAGGAATAGGGCTTAGAGCTTAAGATTAAAATTATTGTCAGGGTTAGGGTTTACATCGTGGTTAGTATTATGGTTTGAGCTAGTGTTTTGATTAGTGTTAGGGTTAGGATAAAGATTTAAGTCCATGCCATGGTTACGGTTAGGGTTGTATTTATGGTTTAGGTTAGGATTAGGGTTTAGAAATCAAGATTATGATTAGAGTTTACCATTTAGGATTAAGGTTTAGCATTTAGGATAAGAGTTTGCCATTTAGGATTTAGGGTTTAGCATTTAGGTTTGGTGTTAGCATTACGATTGGGATTTAGTAATTAGGGCATAATATTTAGGATTTAGGGTTATGGTTAAGATTAATACAGGTTTAGTGCATCAGTTTACATCATGGTTAGTATTATGGTTAGGGTTAGGATTTGTATTAGGGTTAATCAATATATAATTTTATATAACATATTTTTATTAAATAGAATTTTATATAATCATGGTTTACATCATGGTTAGGGCTAGAGTGAGTGTTTAGGTTAGGCTTAGCATTAGGGGTTAGTATTAAATTTGTGATTCATATGTGTAGTTCTCAGGTATACATCATGATTGGGGTTTGGGTTTGGGGTATGTTTAGGGAAAGGCTTAGAATTATTATTAGGATTATGATTTAGGTTAGAAGTATGATTAGACATAAGGTTAGATTTATCGTTAGACTTAGGATTAGGGTTAGGCTTTGGATTATAGTTAGCGTTAGGATTATTGTTACAGTTAATGTTTCAGGTTAGAGTTAGAATTATGGTTACGGATAGGGTTCAGAATTATGGTTAGGGTTAAGGTTAGGATCCGATTTAGGGTTAGGGTTAGGGTATAAGGTTTAAGGTTAGGATGATGGTTAGGGTAAGGGCTTACATTATAGATAGTATTATGCGTAGATTAGGGTTTTGATTATGGTTATGGTATAGGGTTAGGGGTAGAGTTAATATTAGAGTTAGGTTTAGGATTATGGTTAGAGTGAGGGTTTAGATCATGGTTAGTATTATGGTTAGGGTTGGGGTTTTGATTAGGGTTGGGATTAGGGCTTAGGATTAGGATTATCGTTAGGGTTAAGGTTTACATCATGGTTCTAGTATTATGGCTAAGTTGAGGCTTTGGTTAAAGTTGAGATTAGGGCTTAGGATTAGGATTATCATCAGGGTTAGGGTTTACATCCGAAAGCATGGGAGAGATAAAAACTATAATAGATTGATGTTTTATTGAAGTAAACAAAAGCCTTTATAAAAGGCAATACAATCAACCAATTCAGGCAATTTAAAAAACCAACAGTAATATCCGTTAATAGTTAGGAAACTAAATAAACTATAATTGTAATACGCCAACATTCCCCCCTTATTACAATAATTCAAACAAAAGTGGAAGTTTTGAGGGTTTTAAACCCAACCATCTGGAGACTTTGATGAAGCACCTTCACCTAATCCTCCTCGCTTTCTCAAGAAATACCAAACTGACTGAATAAGTGGATCTCTTGGCCACAAAACCTGAAGTTGACTATACAACATGAGTGTTCCCACCTCTTCTGCACAATGAGACACATTTCCTCCAAAATTCTACATCTCCTCCAAGTGTGTCTAATGCCTCCTCCAATGATGCACATGAGACGCCTTTCTTCTGACAGTCTACATCTCCTCTGAGTGTGACTAATGCCTCCTCAATTTCTATGGAGACAATCACCACCGACATGTCTGCATATGAGACATCTTTCCTCTAAAATTCTACATCTCCTCCCAGTGTGTCTAACGCCTCCTCAAGTGCTCGACAAATCATATTCAAATCCTGTCACCCTCGATCCTTGAAGGGACAATCATGAGCCAAGGCCCCTCTTCTCTTCAAGGATACAAATATGTCAAGACCCCTCTTTTCTTTAGGGACGAATCTACCAAGCCCCAACTTTTCAAGGACACAAATAGATTGATTCTCATGCAATGAATCATCCCAAAGCGAGAAACTAGCTTGGGATGATGAAAAACCTCTTGCATTGCCTCCAGCCTCTTGTCTTCTCTTTTCTATTCTTTAAAGCACAAATATTTCATCAACCCTTGTACTGGAAGGTGGGTTGTCATCATCAGATGAGTCATTTGTATGTACTGAAAATCCACAAAAGTGTCTCTCACCTTCAATTGCAATATAAGATGTATTTTTCTTCAACTTTCCATCGATGAGATCTTTGGCCCGATGAATGCAATTCATCTGCACATGTCCATTTTTCTGACAATAAAGGTATTTGAATTCTTTTATAGTTAAAATGTTAGATTTTGTAGCAACCAAAGCACATTATTCAACAATTTAATGACCCTTATTATCTCTACTTCCTTCATCAATTAGAGAAGAAATTACAATTTCTAAACTAGGAAATTTGTTTTGTTCAAAGTGAAAACAATATGAGGGTATGTGCAAGATCATGGTATATAGAAAATAATTCTGTGTGTGTGTGTGTGTGTGTGTATTCCTTAAGATGTATTCTTACGGGTCCTAATGTGTCATAAGGGGTCCTAAGGGGTACATGTGCAGGATCATAAGTGAAAAAAATATGAGGGTATGTGAAGGTATGAGGGTATGAAAACAATAATCAATCTTTCCAAGAATTGTAATTATCTTTTTCCATTATGTTGTAGATTTGATTTAGAATTAACTCTTATTATGATCCAAAGATACATATGATGTATTATGGTATGTTTATTAATGGATGTTGATAGATATATGTATATGCTTGAAATTACATGCGCAATGTGATGAATTTGAGTAGATAAGTGTTAAATGTGATGTTTGGAATACAAATTTCTCTTACAATATTTCAACTTGGTTGACTAAACCAATTCCTATAACCAAGACTGTGTAGATTCCTACAGCCATGGTCAAGACTCATATTCAAAGAGTCAAAGTGGTAGTTCGACTATTTTAGGCAATTGAATGGTATGAATCACTTAGAGACTTCTTTAAGGGTCAACTCATCACCTACAATAGACCATTTATTGAATCCATTGTATTATTGTGAATGGGATACTTATGTTTTGATATGGTTAAATTGGTTCAATCCTTTTAGGACACTCTAGTGTTAATGGTTTCCTTTATGCGCAATAAATTTCCTCCTAGATTTAAGGAAATAGTAATAGGTAGTTAGAGGTCAAATTTTATTAGGCTTTAACATATATATGAGTTTGTTGTAAATATAAGGAAGTTAAATGTTCTTTGATATGCCTATTTCCAATTAAGTACAACATTACTGTAATAGACTAATGTTGAATACATGAACACATGAGTTGTCAATTTAGTTTATCTACTCCATTGTGCATCTGAGATTGTTACCCAAGTGGTCCCACTTGAGGTAACATAATTTAACTCTTTGTATTTTTATTATTATCTAAATAATGATTGTGTTATTGTAGTTAAAGTAGTTGTTGAATGTTAGGATTACTACATATAGTCTCCTATAGTAGTGAATTTTTCTTAACCAGTATAGTTTTAGTATCATTTTGAATTGCTTTGAGGATATCTAAGCTTCATTATATTAGTTATTACTATTTTGTTTTATTAGGTTGATTAATTTTTGTATTTTACTTTATTGTACTTTCTTTCCATTGAAGTATGACAGCAACTTGGTTGAGGTCATGGTGCACATACAATGTAGACCCATTTCAAGTCCACTTCTCTAGGTTAATAATTAAATTTATCCTATATGCCATGAAGGTTTTTCAATTAGATAACCAATCTCTAAGTTTAAGAGCTGCTAGGATAGCTATGGTCACAAGTGGATATAAGCAACTCTAGATTTTTGGCGTTGTTTCCAGGATTAGTGTTAGGCCATAAAGTTAGCTAGGTTTTTCAATATTTTTTATGCTTTCCTATGAATATAGCTCAATATTCTTAGTATTTAGGATATTTTGAACTTAAGAAAAAAATAGAAAATTTCACTAACAATGTGCAGGACACCTACAAAAAGCATAATACTTTTTGTATGTAGAGAAGAAGTGGTGCAAGGGCACCCAAAATTTTGTTTGTGGTTCTACCATTTTTTTTTTTGTTGTTAATAAGACCCATGTGATCAAGTATATGGATGATCCAAAGATGCCAAGGTTCAACATTCATTCCATCGGGCTAACATATGCTATCGGTGAAGCCAGTCTTGGACATGTTGATAGACAGCGAAGTAAGTGTTTCTGATGGGTGACTAAGCCAATATGCTATCAGTGAAGCTAGACTTGGACATGCTGACAAATACCAGAGTAAGTTCTGTCGACGGGTGACAAAGCCAATATGTTATCGGCAAAGCCAGTCTTGGACATGTTGATAGACAATGGAGTAAGTTCTATCGATGGGTGACTAAGCAATATGTCATCGGGCTAACATATGCTATCGAAATGATAGGATTTTTTTATGTCAATTATGTTCAGTTACGATTATGCAGAATGGGAAAACCATTTGGTTACGCATTTTTATAAATGTTCCAAGGTAACTATAAGGCCTTGAGAATGCGGGAAATAGGGTTGGTTGTTGGTTGTTTGCATAGTTAGGTGATTAATCATTTTTGGGTTGATGATTCATGTTGGACTATGAATTAATGAAAGAATGAAATTTTGATATGTATTTTTCATATGCTTATGTTCTATTTCTCTTTTTCTTCTAAATGCACCTGTATAATTTTGTGTAAGCATTTTGTTAGTTTGCTTTTTCTTTTGATTTGGTTTCACCTTCAGTTGTGTAAATAACTATGTAGGTTTGAATTCCATCGGATTATGAATCTTGTCTAAGGTGTGAAGATCCATATGGCTCTAGATCCTAGTCTTCCACCGTGAGAATCCAAGGAGCCTTCTTGGAATGCTAGGATAGAATGTATAGTAGGGTCTAGTGCAAGAGTTGGATTTGGAGTTGGAGAGACAATGCCTCCATGTGTTCGGTGAAGCCTAGGTTGATCACAATGAAGTGGTGAGCCAGGAAGCCGAGAAGAAGCTAATGTGCAGAGACACATTAGGGAATGTGTCAAGAAGGAAATAGGGTCATGTGTGAAAGAACCTAGGTGGAGGGTTTGACTCATAGGATAGTTGTAGTGGGTTGATAGGAAACAAGGTCATATTGCTTATGGGTTGGGAACTCTTTATGCAATAGGAACTAATTTGGGGAAAGGTTAGTAATTTGGGGCATTGGATGGTTCAAAGTTGACCTAGGTAGGATTTGTGAATCCATTAATCAAAAACCTCATAGTTGAGTGCAAGCCCTCTGTATCAGAGTGGTATCAGATCCAATCTTTATTTCAGTTTGGTGCATGTTAGACATAGAAGAATCAGAGGTGATCTCAATGCCTCCAAAGGCCATGACCCAAGATGTCAACAGGCAGATGGTAGAAGAAATGCTCATGGAAGCTATATTAAGAGAATAAGTGAAGATAAACACAGACCAAAAGAGGGAGAAAGGTAAAGTGGTGACAGAGTGGGGGGATGAGATAGTTATAGAAGATGATGAGGAGGAACTTAAGACATAGAGGATAGAAGAAGATATGCCAAACAATCAAAAATTATTTTTGGATGCCTTCAAGTCTATAACCAAGGATAACCTTGAAGGTTTACCTCTCTATAGTCGGAACCTGAATGGAGAGGAGTTGTTGGACTGGATTGAATCACTGGATAACCACTTTGACTATAAAGAAGTGATGGAGGAAAAGAGGGTAAATTTGGCTAAGTTGAGATTGAAGGGCTCAGCTTTAGTATGGCGGAATATGATGCAAGAAGAAAGATTGCAAGAAGACAAGAAGAATATTATCTCATGGGAGAGAATGAATATCATGCTCAAGGCTCAATTTCTACAAGGGGAATATGAAGTGCAGATGCACAAGAGGTTTCAAAACTAGAGACAAAGAGACCTATATGTATGTGCCTATACCAAGGAATTCCATAAGATTAGTTTGAGAGCTCAGAAACTAGAAGGTGAAGTCGAGAAATTTGCTAGGCACCTTAATGGACTCAGGCCAAATATACAAGATGAAATAAGAATCCTTGCCCCTGATATAGTACATGAGTGCTTCTAATTAGCACTTAGGGAAGAGGAAAAGATAAGGAGAATAGAAGAACAAAGCCAAAGAAATAAAGGTGGAAGAGGATTTAGGGGCAGAGGCACATTTGGCTGAGGGAAAATTTCCCAAAGGTCTAAAGATTCACATACCATGGAGGGTAGTGCAAACTCACAACACAGAGGTGGACAATTCAAAGGTTCATTTAGAGGAAGGAACAATGGAAGGGGCATATTTGGAAACCAAGGCAGAGGTTCCACTATTTTCACTGGCAAGTGTTACAACTGCCACCAAGTGGGACATACTATGAGTGGATGTCTTGAAAAGGCTGCAATCTCATATATGGCAGAAAGGGGAGCTCAACTAGTGCAGGAAAAAGATACCCAAAGTGTAACCTCATCCATAAACAAAGGACCTATCTTGGATTGTGAAAATTTGATGTTGAGAAGGATATTGTTGAAGGTCCCTCACTCCAGGGA
The DNA here is from genome assembly GCA_018584345.1 of Thuja plicata. NCBI lineage: Eukaryota > Viridiplantae > Streptophyta > Pinopsida > Cupressales > Cupressaceae > Thuja > Thuja plicata. The sequence continues at coordinate 4,309,322 of MU224645.1, forward strand.
GTCTCCTCAAAGGAAAATCATCTTCAAAGCCACTTGTAAGTCTCATTGTAAAATTTGCAAAGTCATTATGGATTTAGGGCCTATAGAGAGTATAGTAGCGATTAAAATGGTAAAGAAACTTAATTTGAAAATATTACCCCATGTGAATCATTATAAAGTATCTTGGCTTAATAAAGGGCAACATGTGTTAGTAGATGAACTTGAGCATGGGTGGACTTTGAGATAGGATAATATAGGGATAGAGTGCTATGTGATATATTGCATATGGAAGCAATCCACTTTTTGTTAGAGATTCCATGGTAGTTTGATTTCAAAGAATTCCATGATGGGGAAAAGAACTCCCTTTTTATCACTAAAAATAGGAAGAAGTTTCAAATGGATCCGCTCCCTAAACAAGGGGAAGAAATTCATGTAGCATCTAGTGTCATCTATTGAACTAGGATCTTTGGTCAAATTGAAGTAGTGAATAGGTCATTAGGAAATCTATTAAGATGCCTTACAAAATACCATGGCTAAGCATGGGATTTGATCATTGGGCAAGCAGAATAGCCTATAATGATTCAGTGAATAGAAGTACAGGAAGCAGTCCTTTTGAAATAGTATATGGATGTCATCCCTGGGGTATAATAGAGCTAAGAGATCTTATTTGGATGGATACGAGGAGTTCTCAAGGGGAAAACTTTTTCGAAAGCATGAAGGAGATACATAAATAGGTGCAACAAACTTTGCAGTAGAAGACAAAGAATTGTACAAGGTGCAAGAAGATGGTACAAGGAGAGATGTTCAATACAAAGTGGCTGATTTGGTATTGGAATATTTGAAGAAAGAAAGGTTACCCAAGGGACAACCTAGTAAATTTCTCATGAAGAAGATAAGACCTCTAAGAATTATGCACAAGAATGACACCAATGCTTATGAAGTGGAACTGCCACCTAACTTACGCATTTCACCTATTTTCAATGTCAAAGATTTGTTTCCTTAAAAAGGATCACATTCAGTACCAAATCAAGGGAATGATAATGTTTTTGAAGTTACAGATTGGGCTCGAGACCTCCCTCTCAGCCAACCTCTAAAGTTGGAATGCATCCTGGATTCTAAAGTCATCAAGAAGAGTAGGAAAGGTGTATACAAGGAGTACTTGGTCAAGTGGGAAACTCTGCCCAACTCAAAAGCTACTTGGATGATAGAGGCGGCTATTCTGAAGCATGGCACAAATTTCCAAGCCCTCTCAACTCAAGGGACTTTATTTTTCCCCTTCCCGGGAGTATGATGCAGGGGCACCCAAAAATTTGGTTGTGGTTCTATTTTTTTTATGTTGTTAATAAGACCCATGTGTTCAAGTCTTTGGATGATCAAAATATTCCAATGTTCAACATTCAATCCATCGGGCTAACATATGTTATCGGCAAAGCCAATCTTGAACATATCGATAGAAAGCAGAGTAAGTGTTGTCGACGGGTGACTAAGCCAATATGCTTCGATGAAGCTAGACTTGGACATGTTGACAGACAATGGAGTAAGTTCTGTCGATGAGTGACTAAGCCAATATGTTATTGACAAAGCCAGTCTTGGACATACCGATAGATAGCGGAGTAAGTTTTTTCAATGGATGACTAAGCAATATGTCATCAAGCTGCTATTAGAATGATAGGATTTTGCTATGTCGACAATGCTTAGTTATGGTTATGAAAATTGGGAAAACTAGTTGGTTACGAATAGCTATAATCATTCCAAGGCAACTATAAGGCCTTGAGAATGTGGGAAATGGGTTTGGTTGTTGGTTGTTCACACGGTTAGGTGATTAATCATCTTTGGGTTGATGATTCATGTTGGACTATGAATTAATGAAAGAATTCCATTCTTCTCTATTGTTTTCATATGCTTATATTATTTGTTATATTTCTCTTTTACTTCTAAATTCACCTGTACAATTTTGTGTAAGCATTTTGTTAGTTTTCTTTTTCTTTTGATTTGGTTTCACCTCCAATCATGTAAATAACTCTGTAGGTTTGAATTCCATCAGGTAATGAATCCTATCTAAGGTTTGGAGATCCATATGGCTCTATCCTAGTCTTCCACCATGGGAATCCCAAGAGCCTTCTTGGAATGCTAGGATATAATGTACAGTAGTGTCTGGTGCAAGTGTCGGAGTTATAGATAGAATGCCTCCATGTGTTCAGTGAAGCCTAGGTTGATCAGAGTGAAGTGGTGAGCCAGGAATCCGAGGAGAAGCTAATGTGCAGATACACATTAGGGAATGTGTCAAGAAGGACATAGGGTCATGTGTGAAAGATCCTAGGTGACGGGTTTGACTCATAGGATAGGTTTGGTGGGTTGATAAGAAATAAGGTTAGATTTCTCAAGGGTTGTGAACTCTTGATGCAATAAGAACTAATCTGGGGGAAGGTTAGTAATTGGGGCCATTGGATGGTTCAAAGTTGACCTAGGTAGGATTTTTTAATCCATTAATCAACAACCTCAAAGTTTAGTGCAGGCCCTCTGCATCAAGAAGGGACCCTCTTAGAAGTCTCCTTCCTTTAGAAAATACAATAGCTCTAGAAAAAATCAACCACAATACCATTATCCTCCATCTTCTTCATCCTTTCAAGTCATCCCCCACTCATCTCATAATTCATTACTTAGAGTCAAAATGGGAGATGCAAATAATGACAATCAAGATAAATATGTAACCCTTATTTGTCATTTCCCCATATTTAACCAAGAGAGGATATCACTTTGAATAATATACCACCTTGTACTCTTCAAAAGTTTTATGGGATCATTAATACAGATCTTGACACCTATCTCTTTGAGTTTGATGTCTTATGACGAAGTTATGATTACACCATAGATGCACATAGGCTAAAACTATTCCTTTCCACCCTTAAGGATTTTGCATTAAGGTGGTTTATGGGTCTAGGAAGAGATGTGGTAATTGGACTTCCATAAAGGAGAATTTCCTCCAAAAATATAAATACTATTGTAGAAGATGTGAGATTGATGGAGGTTATATCTTTAGGATGAGTCAAAAGGAACCATTATAGGACTATGTGGAACATTTCTTGTTCAGCCTACAAAAATGTAGACACAATAGATTGGGAGATGAATCTCTCATGTTGATCTTCCTCAAGGGGTTCAATGAGGATTTCTTAGTTGCACTAGATCTGATGGAAGGAGGAGACATTTCTAAGGTTCCTTGGGATGACCTTTGTCAGTTTGCTAGAAATTATTCTAGAGATATCAGGAAGAAGACATGCAACATCAAAGCACTAACTTAAAAATAACTTGCAAGAGTCTCCAAGATGGAAATTAGTAACCTATTAACATACATGAAACAAGATATCATAACTACATGTCCACTCAATTGGATGCATTGGAATAAAATAAGACGCAAGAAGAAGTAGAAGGTATCTTAACTGAATATTGTTCTCACTCCCACCATAAAAGAAAGGATTGCAAGCCTAGAGGAGACACTTGACTTCAAGGCCTTGAAAGGTGACGATGGCTAGGTTTTCTACCTAGACCAAAAGAATCCATAGAATCAAAGACAAGGTATTCATTTAGATCTTTTTTCTTAAAATATGCTTGGTTCTTATTATCCTCTATGGAAAAACCAGCCTCCCAAGGTTGGGTGAATTATGGTTCCCAATTATGGAATACTGCTCCGAGAGGATAGCCCTGCTTTTCAATACCAAATTCAATTCCCTAATAGGCAAGTACCTCAATAAAATTGGAAGAAACAATAGTAATGGAGGGTTAATCGGCCCTAGTGAAACCCAAATGCAATATATTCATAGTCATTGCAAGGCCCTCCTCCTTAGCCAACCATTATTCCTAGTGATACCAATCCTACTCCTAAACCTCCTTAATCAACTCAAATATCAGCACAACCTACACCTAACCCAAAAAATGTCTTGTTCAATGGGCATATGTTAGTGGCATACAATAGTTCCTTGCTTATATGTTACACATCAATAATGTGCATTTGTTCTCTAGAAAAAATCTCACTACTCCAACATCACTTCTTATTATTGAAATCCCTTTAGAAGAAGAAACTTCAACCAATTTTTATCCCCCACTAAGTAGCCAAAATATTTCACAAAGACAAAAACCTACCAATATAATACCTTCACCTATTGACTCTTCAACTCCACCACTTCCATAAAAGCTGAATTTATTTAAAAACCTAAATCTGAATCATCCTTTGATTCCTTAGACCAAGGATTCCATTGTTCTAAGAAATCAAGGATGTCCCTATCTACAAAAAAACCATGAAAGAGTTTTGCATTAAGAATCCAGATAGGAGAATAAAAGATCCCTCAATGGTTCATCTTGTACGAAATGTGGTAGATATCATGATGTAAGATAAGAAAAATGGATGATGTTACTAAAATAGATAGTAGATAAAATGGATAAGGTATAGAAATGATTGATTTGATTTATAGATTGTTTGTGAATTGATTATCTTGAAATGTAAGGTGTTAATGTGTAGATTGTTCTTTGAAT
>MU224645.1:4356362-4368420 GCA_018584345.1 Thuja plicata
CCGTGTGTGATAACTTATCATGATTAACATTTTAAGAATGTTTGGATTGGGCCATATATCATGATATGAAAATTCTACAAATCTATTAAACTCTCTCTCAAGAGGGAGTGTTAACATATTGTTTGTTTGTGTTTAAATGATATGTATAATGAACAGTCACTTCATTTAGCATCAACAGCCACATCTCTCTATAATGAATAGTCACAACTATTCATTATAGATTCTATATATAAATACAAATATATTTTTGTAGAATCAATCAATCACCAAGGCAATTGCATTCTACTACATATTAGTTTATACATTATCTTCAGATCTACATTTCTTAACAAATATTAGACTTGTATGGAGCTAATTCTTATGGAAAAATCCTACTAAGGGTTATGTACACATGGATGTTGATGTTCCATACATATGAATGTATGGTCTAATGTAACGTTGAGAAAGCAAAGAATGTGCTTGTAGTCTACAATGAGGGTGCATGAAGAAAATGCTAGTCATAGTACTTGAAGGAGAAATTATACTTTGACGAAGTTGTGGACATTTGCATTCAAAGAACTTTTGAGTGCTACATGTAGAACTTAGAAGGTCCACTCTTGTGTGGTTAGGTGTGAACTAATACTACTAGATTTGTATTATGCACAAGGAAATTGTGTGCTAAGCTAGTACACACATGATTGTGTAAAGTTTAGATCAAATAATTATTGATAATGATCCAATGCACAAAGTCATGCTTGGATCATACACCCTTTCTTGAGGAGTAATTGTGCCCAATTTATTTTGGTATGTGTATTAAAGAATCTTGCAGAAATTTGATGACCTAAATGTGAGGATGTAGAAATAGAGTGTGGTTAGCTATGTAGTCATTAGTCAAATGGTGCAAGTGCAATAATGTGCAGCTAATGTTGTGTGTGTCTACTAGTGAGTTGTGTAGATATGATGAACAACAAAATTCAATCTCTACTTTAGAATTATTGAAGAAACCTGTAAATAAATTATAAAAGTCACGCTTTCTTGAAAAGCAAATATCCCCATTTGAGATGAATCTTTGAAGTTCTCAACTATGCTAGTGTTATTGTTGTTGAATCAATACAACAACTATGTTTGCCTACAAATGTCAAGGGATGTGGGCCCTTTTAGTTTAACATAAGATGGAAGTATTGATGGACTTGTGTTTCCTTGCCAAGGAATGTGCAAGTACTTCAAAGAATTGGGACTCGAGTAATATTCAATTGGGTGAATCCCTATGATAAAACTTTATATGTATTCTTCTTTAAAATATATTTCTAGTATCGTAGTGTGGCATTTTATGTTGATTAATAAGTACCAATGATGTGACTATGGTTGTGGTGCATCATACATGGCTTGTCTATGTATGCAAATGATGTGATAGTCACCACATGTATACTTAGTAATTGCTAGTAACATGATCAATAGTGCAAGTGTATTAAAAAAAACTAGTCCACATTTGAGCATGATTTGAAAGGTGAATAATGTATTTGAAGATAATATGAGGTATCACAAGTAATCTAGAGTTAATTTATATTTGTATGTGCTATCCCAAGTGAGAAGCTACTAGTGGTGGTTATATAGGAAGCACGGTAACAATTATAGTGTGGAGAGTGTAACTATTATTTCATAACATGCAAGAGTGCTAAAGTTTGCAAGGGGCTTATCCACATGGTGACATCTTACTTGGTGGTAACTATAATATGACATCACTTATGTACAAAATATGGTTACATTGCACTTGGAATTGTACAAGATAGTTATACATTTGGACAATTAGTATTCCCATGAATATGCCTATATAATAATGTGGGTCCTCAATTCCCCTAAACATTTGAACCTAAGCTTGCATCCACCACTTACTAGATCAAGCAAAATTATGTTTTGCACCATGTATTAGTTGACTCTAAGAAGCTATGATAGTTAGAAACCAACACATTTGTAGTTCTCAAATTCACACAAGAATATCATCAACCTCACCTTCTATTCTACAACTAAATGAATATAAAACCACTCTAACAAATGCAAGAAAACTCAAAACAAAAACTACTCTAATGGCTACTCTACCCAATGCTAGTAGTTAGAGGAAAAAGAAAGAGGATAAACATCATAAGGAGATAAAATTAAAAAGAGACGAGGACAAAGAAATAAAATATAAAGGGAGTAATACACAAAGGGCAAGTGATTAGTTAGCTCTATTATGCACAACCAATTAACATTCACAAATAAGTAAATGTTTGTAGTGGGGTTGCCTCAACTTACCTTACGCAAACATGTACATGCTTAAAACTCCTCCAATTGATATCAAAGGTCAATAAGTTTTAGATACATACAAAGATTTCATTGTCTAAGGTGTATAAGAAGACAAATGTTTACACATTCATGAAATCAAACCAAGAGAAGCTCTTTAAGATGAGCTATTTAAAAGGGGACTAAGCCCTATTTATAAAACCATGGGTTAATCTTTATGCAATGACCACCAAAGGGAATTAGGGAGGTTTTAAAAAAATAATAAGAGAAGTTAAAGACATAAATGACGAAAGAACTATGACATGTACCTTATGATCTACATGACACCAAATCAACAACCAAGGAGCACACATAAGCAATTAAAAACCAGATCACTAAAATTTAGGGTCGTGATTACTTGCATCATGTGCATGCACCAAAATAACCCATGAAATTTTACTAAAGAAGAGATCTTGACTATTCACAACGTGTTCGATAGTGGTTGCAATAATGGGTCATTAAGAGTGATGGAGGTAAATGCTAAACATGGTATAATAGCCCATTAGAGTGACAAAGGCTAGAGAGTATCTAGAACAACCACCTCAACTTGATACCATCTAACCTAAAGGACCAAAAAACTTGGCAAGAATAACACAGGCTAACATCACCCAAGGGTAGCTTCTTGCATGAAGATCCTTGAGAGGTTCAACTAGCTTTTACAAGGGCTAACCTAAGAAGATACAAACCATTGAATCATTTGCAATATCAACAACTAATGCAACCAAGAGAGTTTGAACATGGCAAAGACTTCAAAGAATTCCAAAAAATAGAAAACAACAAAAGAGTGAGTTTGAAAATGATGTCAAGCTTGATATTCCCATAAGAGAGTTATGTATTAAGATCCACACCATTGGATGCTACCTAAAATGTACAACTAGTACAACTGAGAAGATACCATTATAGTGAAGGTTAAGAAAAACTTCAAAAAGAGAAGGTACCATAGGTAGGGCTTCTAACAAAGACATTTTAAGCCAAGGAAGAGAATAGGTAGGAGGTATGCATGCAAGATGCTCAAAATACAATATCTTCCAATCTTGGTTTCAAATTTGAAAGCCCACAAAAAAAAACTTGTTATTAACTTAGCCTAATGGACCAAATGAAGAGTTGTGGTCAACACTTAAGAAATTAAAGCCAAGAAAGCTTTGCTAATACCATGTTGCTCAAAACTTGAGCATTGTGTAACACAAATCAATTAAATGATTTAGGAATTAAAGAAGAAAATCTCATAGTCTATAAGAGATTGTCCAATTGTCAAAAAATATTACATCTATAGGGAAGTAAAAAATCAATCTATGCAAACAAAAATTGCTTGAAAGAAAGATGCATAAAACACTACAATTTTGCCCAAACTATAAATTAAATTAACTAAATTGCATTACTTGTTATATTTCACAAAATTTTAAAAATTATTAATAACAAAATATACTACAGTTCTAACATAGAGCCCATCTTGTGACTGCGAAGACAAATGAATGTTTAATTAAGTGATATACTGTATTAATGTATCATTTTGCAAAATTTAAAACAAAAGCAAACCTAACAAACATAAGCATGATACAAATCCTAGCTATATTTTGTAATGCAAATTAATAATAGGAAAAAAGACAGAGTATGATCTCAGATTTCAGAGCGTCAGTGCTAGTTAATGGGAGCCCTCAGGGGTTTTTTAGTACAAAGAGAGGCATCAGGCAGGGTGATCCCATTTCGCCCTTTCTTTTCATAATTTTGTCCGAGGTACTGGGCAGATCTATTTCAAGAAAGAGAGTTATGGGGTCCTGGAAAGGCATCTTGATTGCGAATGGGGTAGATGCTCCCACTCACTCTCAATCCGCGAATGACACTTGCCTCTTTGGGTAGGCTTCGATGGCGGAGGCAAGAGTGATGAAGCAGGTTCTGGACGATTACAGTATGGCTTCAGGGCAGTCAGTCAACTGGGACAAATCTGAGATGTATTTCTTCAACACAGAAATGGGATCGCAAAGGATTATTGCAAGATCTTTTGGAGTAAGAATTGGGACCCTCCCAAGCCGATTCCTTGGTACACCATTGTTTGGCGGTGTAGGGAAAGGACCCATTTGGAAGAAATTGGTAGAGGACTACAGTAAGAGGATGGACAGCTGGAAAGGTCAGTGGCTCACACTGGCAGGCAGGATAACAATGCTCCGAGCAGTCATATCAGCAATGTCGATCTACTCCATGGCATGCTTCAAAATTCCAAAGAAAGAAATTCAAATAATCCAGCGGAGTATGCGTAAGTTCCTGTGGAATGGTTCGCAGGAGGGAGATAAGATTTCTCTAATGGCGTGGTCAAAAGTGTGTAGACCGAGAGGAGGTGGTGGTGCTGGCATAAGGGATTGGTTACTATTAAATGTAGCCCTTGGTGCCAAATTAGTATAGCAGGTCTTCAGTGCAGGGGATCAGAGGTGGGCACAGATCCTTAGAGCTAAATATTTAAACAGCATGGAGGATGACCGCATTTTGACTATGGCTGACCCTCCAAGGGGCTTTGCAATTTGGAACTACATGATGAGTTGCAGGCATCTAATTTCAAATCACTTGACCTGGAAAATTAGGGACGGAGCAAAGGCAGATTTTTGGAGTGACTCGTGGGATGGGGCCCAACAGTTGGATAAATTGGTAGCCTCTGATCGTCTGATTGCAGCCACGCAACAACAATGGGGCTTCAAGGTGAGAGACTTTATTGCAGAAGAGAACCCTGCCAGGGGCATTTCTAGGAAGTGGAAGGAGACCTCGACCCTTAATGTGAACGTTGCAGATAAGGAAATAATGGACCAGATTCTGAAGGATCGGATGTTGGTCTCTTCTAATACCAGGGATCAATTGATTTGGAGCGGTTCCAAAAGTGGGATTTATACAATCAAGACTGGCTACCAACTTCTGGAAGGTACCCATAATAAAGTATTATAGGAGCAAAACCTGTGTTGGGACAGTGAGTGTCTACCGAAGGCTAGAGCATTTACTTGGCTGACAAGCAATGGTAAAATTCTTACTGGGGAAAGGTTGAAGAAGATGGGCTTTCGAGGACCCTTTAGGTGTCCTCTATGCTGGAACGCGGAAGAAAATATAGATCATTTGCTACTCCATTGTAGTTTTTCGCAGATGACATGGAGTATGATCAAATCAAAACTTGGATGGGCTAGTCCTTTAACAGAAACTCTTAAGGGTTGGTTGGAAGCATGGCCGGCTAAGAAAAACAAACATGTTTTTGCGTCAGTTTGGAGGGTTATACCGGCAATGACGTTGTGGGAGCTTTGGAAAGAAAGGAACAGGAGAATATTCCAGGATAAGGAGGAGGAATGGTCTCGCTTTGGGCAGCGACTAGAGAATGTCATTGCAAAAGCAATTTCATCTGCATCCTCATCAAGCTCTCAGAATGCAACATTCACAAGGCAAGACTCCCAAATTCAGTCAAACTTCCCAACTATCAAATTCAGGCCTGTTAATGGGTCTTTAAGGGTTAATCCTAAGCTGAAAAGAAAAGAGGTATCTTGGCAACCACCAGAGGAAGGATGGGTGAAAATTAACTTTGATGGAGCCGCTCAGGAAAACTCGGGGGTCTCTGGTTGTGACTGTATAGAAAGAGATTATCTGGGAAACACTCTTGCTTTTGTGGCCAAACGATTGAAGGATGGTACGAATAATGTGGCCGAATGTGTAGCGGCTAAAGAGGCTTTAGTCTTAGGAGCCAAATTGGGAATTCGCAGAGTGCACCTTGAAGGGGACTCAGAGATAATTACCAATGGAATATCGAGAGGAAAGTTGATAGCGTGGCATCTTGATAACCACATCAAGCAGATTAGGTGCATGTTACAGGAGTTCGAGGACTTTAAGGTTTCTCATGTTTACCGAGAAGCTAATAAAGTGGCCGATAAATTAGCCAATATGGGGGCGAATGTAGACTTAGGGACTCAACACGAAATACATGAAGATCTAAGAAGCCTTGAATTGGAATAAAAGAGGAAAATAAAACTAAAACCCCAATTAAAGCATCCTGACGGAGATACAAAGGAGTATTAATCAACCATTAATCCTGATGGCACTTAAAAAAGATCATGTCATCGCATGTGATAGTTTTTGCACTCATTATTTGGCACCCCGCGAAGCAAATCCTTCCAGATTGTTCGAAGGATGTAATTTTAAGTAGGAAAAACAGAGCATTTTACAAGGTTTTTAGTGCAGACAAGGAGATGGAGGCAAACTTTGCGCTCAAATCAGATTGCTAGACGCAATCGTATGAGGAGAAGATTACGGTGAGGCGATTGAGGAACATTTTTATGTTTGATGTGTCGGAGTTTATGGACGACGTTCGGCAAATGTTCGGTTTGGAGTATTTGGACTCCTACTGGAGGCGACGCTCCAATCTAGATGTGGCCTCGCTCTTTGTGGCACTGGCATTGATGGTGAGCGAAACAAAGGAGGAAGTCATCAAGGTAGTGGCAGCATGTGTCGATCCACAATGGCTGCAGGGGCTGGAGGATATTGTGGACAGAGCGGTTCTGGGGAAAGAAGTGGAAATGGGGAACAAACCATGGAGGCTTATCGGGGGAGGGGATACTTCGGTTCAACCTCTAGTCGTTTGGTCTTCGTCGAACCCACAAGGGGTGCATGTATCGCAAGCTGAGAAAGGGTGGAAGAAGATTTTGGCATTCCTACAGGAGAAGATTTGGGAGCAGAGTGAGGGAAGGAGGGGTTTCATGAAGTTGATGCCTCGCAAAAGTGTAACAGCTCCAGGACAGCCACTGCGACACCAACTTGAAGGAGGGCGCAGAAAGAGGTGGGCACAAGCGAAACGGGTAGGATGAGTTGCCAAGGAGCCAGCCTTACTGGCACACCATGATCAGTGCAAGACGACCGAACCATCCTCAATTTCTCGAGGGAGGAGGCGGCGCAGTCGTTCAAAGACTAAACAAGGAGGGTGGATGGAGCTAGAAGGTGCCATGACTTGGGCAATTTATATGTTTTTTGTGATCTTTGGTACGCTGGATGCTTTTTGTTTTCTTTTGGTAGGGTGTTAATGCCCTTTAATATGTAAAACGACTATATTAATGTTGTGGGGTGGGATTGAAATATGTTTGTAATGCGGTAGCCAACCGTTACAATTGGCACGATGATGTGATTCCTCTTTTTACTATCAATATACAAAAATGCTACCGATCAAAAAATAATAATAGGAAAAAAGACAACCTTTATATTATCGATGTATATGAGCACTTAAACACTCACATGACCTAACCTCAAAGTTTCACCAAAAATTGTCAGTAAGAAGGATCCTTATGAGGTCCATGATGTGAAAGACAATGGAGCTCATATAACCTTGGGGCATGAACAGCTAAGTATGTACATCAGCCTATTTTGAAACATTCACTTTCAAATCCAATATTACAAAATCTATACCATTCTGTTTTGGTTTCACATGATTTGAAATATGACCTTTAAAGATATTTCCACAAAAGCAAGGCATAAAAAAGCGTCAGATACAAAATGGAACAACCTCTTCAAAACTGTGTCCATTTTTTGTGCTTTTCAATCGATGGCTCGAGTATGAATTCTGCAATATCTCAGAGCTTTGAGAGATTAGCAATGTAAAACAGCTGATAGTGATCAAGCAGGCTTCAAAATGTAATAGCCCTTTCAAAATACCAAGAGACAACAAAATTGTCAATATTAATCACAAACATCTGCACTATCCTGCCAGAGTGGAGACAACTGAGTGATTTGCTTGCCTGCCAACCACACTCTCTGAGAACTAGTCTTGTCTTCAACATCACACATAACCAAGTTAGCATCATATCCTACAAACCCTCTGCTTAGAGCCCTTCCACTGCTTGTGCTGTATAAAGAGATCTGCCTTGATCCCTGCCCTGGTGTGGCAACTGCCATCCCATTGGCAATAAATGCTGGCCTATAAATTTGAGAACATCTGTTATATTTTGGATCTACATGTCCCTCAAGCGTGTGAAGAGGCTCTTTGCAGCTTCTGATATCATATAAAAGAAGTTCAGAGTCTTTGCTTGCTGACAAAATCAAGAATTCTTGGTTTGGACACCATTCTACTACATATACACCAGTTCTGTGATTAGATTCAATGGTGAGTGTGCAAGAGTTTTCCAGACGACGATCCAGGACACAGATTCTATTATCTGCTCCACAATCGGCTAGTATGTCGGAATCTCTGTAGAATTCAAACAGTGGCAATATCAGGTCAAATTCAATCCAGCTAAAGAGTCTCGAAAGAGTGCCAGAACTTCAAAAAACTGGTTAGACATTAAAAATCAGTGAACATAGGACACTATCTTCTCTGCTTGGCCATACATAAATACAGCATCGGCATAACAGTGATCATTAGTATATCGGATTGTGTTTACTGTACTGAATAACAGAATGTATCAGGATTCTTTATAATATCTCTGTTTCCTTGCATGACGGATTTGGTGACATATAAATGAAATGAGCAAAAAAATGCAACACTGAAACATTTGGACAATTACGTGAGTTGATCATCTGTTGTCGAGTAGTAGTTCGGGTCTTCATCCGATGGATTTGTACAGACCAAGGTTTAAAACTGACATTTTGTGCATCCATACTTCAAAGCTGGGTGCAAGTACGGGTGGGTTTTTAACAAATTAGAGGCTCCTTGGAAGTGTCACTTAAGCCAAAAGATGATGCCCCTTTCGTGAGTTAGAATGTCCTCCCAACACCCAACAGCAGGAAATGGATTTCACTGAGTTAAAAATTGTGCAACTGCATACCCAGATTACAGTGACATGATTGACGTAAAGGCCATTGCTGACAGAAACAGAACAGAAATGAAATCATTGACATGGAAGCATCCAAGCAGGCATACATAGTGTATCATATTGTTCATTAGTGGGGATTTCTGGCTATGGTCTACTAGTTGAGGTGGGGTACTTCTACACAAAAGACAGATGATCAAACTCTAATGGACAGATAATGCCTTGCATGTGTCTTTGGAAGTCTGACCCAAGAATATTCAATGTACTGCTAGAATTCTCTACAGCCATGCCTTGAAATTGGGTTTCCTTATAATCTTCTTTAGTGCTTAGGTGCTGGGCCTAAACATCTCAAATGAAAAAATAGAACCAAAGTTTCGCGATTATGGGGTTTCCGTTTTGTTAGTTTGTACGTATTAAGGACTCAAAGAGGGTGTGCGCGCATTCACTATCTACTGCATGCTATGACGAGCCAGTACAATGGGCACTCTGGTTAATTGTATGGATTTCAACGTGTATTCTAATTCAAAAGTTTGATAATTTAAAAAAAAAAATCAGGGTTTGAGTATTAACAGGAAGCAGTTGTCTGTGCTCAAGAAGTTTCTTTGTCCATTTCACCATTGATAGGTTTACACATCCAGGGAATTCACTGCCCAACAAGGTTCAAAAACAAGCCGGTTGTGTCTCTGACGATAACGGCTGGGTGTCCAAGAGGGAGAGTCTCCAAAATGCCTAACTAAAACAAAAGGCTTCCTCCCAAGTCATGAAGACTGCACATCTAGATTAGGAATTGGATGCTAGGGTTTAAGCCTTTAGGTCATTTCTGTTCAGGAACAATATAATATAAACCTTTCTGATCTTAGGGAAGTTATTAAGTTCTGGAATTTTGCAATATATCTCATATTGACGTTAATAAATAATTATTGATAATCAATGGTTTTTGCAGGTTTGACGAAGATTCAACACATGAAGATTTTGAAATGGCATTTGAATTGGGAGTCGAGACCTTCATTGCTAATCGCTTTTTTCGATGACCCAGTTAGCAGCAGGCAAACAATTGAGCTTGGAAGTACACCTGATTGCAGGAACACAATTCGCACAGACAATAAAATCCTCATAGTCACGCGCCTAAGTGCCTGCTAATAGGGATTATGCTACTGTGGGCTGCACTTAAATCAAAGGCATGCCTCATATAATCAACAATGGAAAATTAATTTACTTGGATGGACTTCAATAGAATTTTTTTTTCCGAAGAACTAAACACAACCAAAACAAAATAAACAACGAATTTGTTTCCTGATTCAGGGGAATGATGAACGCACAATCCATGTAACATGTCCGAAGCAAGTACCTCTAACAGGATTGTCCCTAACTGGAGGTTGTGCTTATAAGAGGGCATGCTCAATGGGAAATCAACTTTCCTGGGATAATTCAATGGGTTTTATTTTCTAGTGAAGGATTTAATCAATAAAGAGAAGGTTTCAAAAATAATAAGATCATGCACGCCTTACACATACCTGAAGCAAACTCCTCTAACAGGGCCACAATGGTGCCCAGAAAAGCTCCTCTCCGCAACGATCGCAGAATCCATAAAGCTGCAAAGCCCCACAGAGGAATCCTTAGAAACAGTAGCGATCCTTCCATTGAATTCGTGCATCCCAAATATACCCCTCGAGTGCAAATCATCGAGCCGGGCCACAATTGGAGGAGCCGCATTCTGTTGCTGAGATTGCTGCTCCTTACCAACATCCCACACAACAAGCCGCCCATCATTACAACTGGAGAGCAGCAAAGGCGCGGAGGAAGAACAACCCTGCCGCTTCAGAAACTTCAACCCAGAAATCCAACCAGACCCTCCCTTCCACGTCATCAGAGGACCCTCTTCCCCACAATCCTCCGAACAAATGGAAGTACCATAAACAGAAATCCTGCCACCGTGGCCACCGGCAGCCACGAGAGCATTCTGGCTCCCTTCCAGAGCCGCCACATCGACACTGTAGATCCGCGTCAGCATACAGTCGGCTAGGGTTTTACCGACCTGACGGCATCCGACGAGGCAGGAACCAGAATCTAGGGCACTAGCAATACCTTTCCCACAGTCCAAATTGGGGGCAAAGCAAATGTATTTGAAGACGGAGGAATCATCGCAGTATTGAGGAAGCGGAGGAGGGTCAGGAGTTCGCTCCGGCGGAGTTTCAGCGGCCACTTGTGAGCACCTGCGGGTGCTTCTTCTGAGAGGAATTTGGGGTTTTGGGGGCTTCTGGGGTTTGAACTTGGGATGCCGCGCTGTTGCTTTCTGCAGCATTTGGAGCTGCGCAGGGATTCCCAGCTTCTGTAAGAATTCGTTCTTCTTGCGGATGTTTTCCTCCCGCTGGCGTTCATATTCCGTCATGGAAAGCTCCGCTGGAGGGTTGGGGCGCTTCCGCTTGATTTCTATGGCATTGGGTGTGCTTGGATCCTCCGCAGGATAGGGGGGACTGGGCTTTGGATCCTCTGTATGTTTTCTTTGCTTTTGCTGTGGTGAGAAATATGAGTGCATAGAGGACTGTCGAATGGAGATTGGAGCCATTGTCCCTGCAATTATGCTCCTGCAAACACAAATGAAATACCTACTATCAAATTTGTCTCTACTCAGTGCTGCTTTTCTGTCTGTTTAGTCGCAACTGTGAACAAAATATGGCGGGAAAATTTTCCAAATAAAATTTAAAAAACATATTCAATCTTGGGATTTAGGCAGGTCTTGCTCCATTTGGTTGCGGGAATTGGCCAAAAATTGGCATGAACAAATTCCAATTTTGTCAAATTCTGAGTTTGGCAGTCCAAAATGAAATTGGAAGAGGGAGACGTATATGCTTTCAAAATGAGCATATAGGCCCCGTTTATTTGCAGGAATTGGAAGTGACACTTCCCGGTTTTGGGAGTGACACTTCTCGTTTTTGCAAATCCGCTGTTTGTTTCTCTAAATTGCAATTCTGGATTTGTCAAGTAAAACCAGGTTTAGACACCAA
>MU224645.1:4381354-4407984 GCA_018584345.1 Thuja plicata
TCTCTCTCTCTCTCTCTCTCTCTCTCTCTCTCTCTCTCTCTCTCTCTCTCTCTCTCTCTCTCTCTCTCTCTCTCTCTCTCTCTGTGTGTGTGTGTGTGTGTGTGTGTGTGTGTGTGTGTGTGCGCGCACGTGCGCGATCCCATCACACCAACCCCTTCCTAAAATATAGATAGAATCTACCTAAATCATGTTTTCATCTTCACCCCTGCTCATGCACTCAATAAACTCCAAACCATTTCAGAGCATTAGTACCCAAAATTGATAATCAATAATCAAAATTATTTGCATTTCAAGATAAACACATAATAATTGGCATTAAATAATCATATTGAAGTGCACATTTGTAATTAAAACCTAATAATACTCATTATTTTAATAGTCTCAATCAAATTTTATAATATCTCTAATAATTAATGTTCATGTGTAACAAGTTGTGACCTTGTGTGTGTGTGTGTGTGCGCACGCGCGCGCATGTGTGCGTGTGCGCACGCATGCGTGTGTGGGGGGGGGGGGGCGCACGTGTGCACAATCCCATCTCACCAACCTCTTCCTAAAATATAGATAGCATCTACGTAAATCATGTTTTCATCTTCACCCCTGCTCATGCACTCATAAAAATCCAAACCATATCAGAGCATTAGTACCCATAATTGATAATCAATAATCAAAATTAATTGCATTTCAAGATAAACACATAATAATTGACATTCAATAATCATATTGAAGTATGCATTTGTAATTAAAAGCTATTAATAATCATTATTCTAATAGTCTCAATCAAATTTTATAATATTTCTATTAATTTATGTTCATGTGTAATAGGTTGTGACATCCTTTCCCTCTGGTAAGACACATTATGTCAATATCTTATTAAACACACACCACACACACACACACACACACACACACACACACACAATGATTATTTTATGTGCTCATCATTCTCCCAAGTAGCATTAACTATAGAATACTAAACTCTCTACATTGTGCAACCTAAATTTGTGTTTGTCAATTATTTGGTGTGGCTTGAAGTTTTGCCTACCTGTCTCCCACTGCTACATGGATGTGATGTTGAGTTAGTTTATGCTAGTCCCTTTCATTATGTCTTGTTGTCCGATGAAAGAAAGAACTTGCATAATATTTCCCTCCACAAACATAGCATCCATTGTATGGTCCCTTTTAATACTCAGGATTGTTTCTTTGGAACTCGTTCTAGTTGTTGTTATTGTTTGACCCCTTGTTATTTCCATTTTGTTTTTTTGTTGCTCTTCCCTATAATTTTTTGTTTATTTTTGAGATTTTTTATTTGATGATGGTTGTTATCTTGATAGTTGTCATTCTGAAATTTCCTTCCTTCATAAGTAGATCTCTTGTTTTGTTCCTTCTGAATGTTTAACAATTGTCAAATTTTTTGCTCATGTCAATTCATCTTTTCAAAGGCTTCATCCATGGTCCAGGGGTTATGTATATCTACCTTTGTTCCTATTTGTGATCTTTGTAGACACCCTAAATTTGTCTACTTAAATTTATTAAATAAACATCTTTAATTAATTTGGGTTCATTTTAGCCTTATTCTTCTTAGTTAATTAAATTATATTAAATTGTGATGAAATAAAAATGGTGAATGGAAATGAGTATTGAAATGTTCTCTAGGGTGGTTAATCAAAATAGGAAGCACCACACTGAATTCCATATGTCACCCATTACATTAGGAAGGAGAGAGTAACCACAAGGCTTAAGGGGACTCAAGCATTGAGCTAGTGTAAGGGTTTCTCCTTCGCTAAGAGTATAATGATTGATGGATGTAATTTAGAATGAAGGTAGGAAGGAATTATGATAAGATAGGATGAAATGAAGATAAAACTGTAAATGCAAACAAATAACAGACTGATAAGTGAATTATGGGACCAAATATCAGTAACAAACACTATTACTAACCTATAGACAAATCATTAGACCAAATGTTTTGTCAAGGGTGACCTAGAGTGTAGAGGGTGACTGGTCTTGCCCCTACTTATGGGAGGTGCCCCTGCTCTATCAAAAAGCAATAAAGAAGTAGTGGATCTATAAAAGACTATCAGATCTTCTTGTAGCCAAATTTGTAACTTTTCCACATATCACATGTACATAAAAAATGGGGAAAAGGTTGGGAGAAAGGTTTTTGCCTTAGTCAAACCCGTGTATAGGAATTAACCTTAAAATTGAATTGAAATTGCATAAAGGAAAAAGTGAGTTGTTAGTTGCAGAGGCTTGATGAGATTTTATATCTTCACAAATATCGAATTGCTTATGAAGATGCTTTAAAGTTGTCTTGACCTTAGATCTAGGACAAGAAGAACATGAATGCCTTAACACATGCTAGGATATAGACATTAATCCATATCTTCCATGCTTGATTCTTGAATGAATTTGACTGCTCCTTGAATGTTTGAGTGCTTACATTGCAATGTAATTGTAAAAGATTGATGTCATTGAATTGATTGGGATCCTAAAATGAGGGAGGTAGAATTGTACTTATACCTCACCTAACCATTTCGACCCTCAAAACTCAAAGGAGACTGACACAAAATTGGAATCCTACCTAAAATAAAAGACCATCCTCCAATTTAATTTTGGGCACCATTTTCCGTGTAATGGGTGACTCCCAAGGTAGGGGGTGACCAAAAATACCCCATACGCTCGAGGTCACCCTTTAAGAGGCAAAAAGGGTTGAGATTCGGGTTGAGGATTAATTTTTAAATGAGGATTCCAAAAATATGCACAAAACTGAGGTATGATCAAGCATAATTGGCATGGAAGCCTTGGACACTAAAAATAGGACCCGACTAAGGGCCAAATTTGTAAGTACTTACAATTTAGGATGCTACAGTCAGCCCCCACTTTAGTGGGAGTATGAACCTGCTTCATACTCATTGTAAAATAGATCAAAGCATAGGAAAGAGATATCATCAAGGTAAAAGAGACAAGGAAAACCCCAAGCCCCAAAGTGACTTGGGTCCTTATCAATCTTAAACTAATACAAAAGAAACATTCATAAAAGAGAGAGAGAACGTAACCAAACTAGCTTCATAAGGTAGAACTTACTATGGGTCATGTGAAAAAAAGAAGAGGTGTGACAAATATGGAGTTGATAGTATAGCAATTTGGGTTATACTATTCAACCCATCCAAAATATAACCAAGCAAAGCATTATTTACAAAGAAATCTACCAAAAAAGGAGGATTAGGCCCAAGGAAAGCATTGTATCTAAAGGAATTTACTAAAAGGATGGAGGATTAGGCCTGAGGAAAGCATTGTCTCCAAAGGAATTCATTAAGAGGACATTAATAAGAAAAAGGTAGGGCTTGCTAAGTAATTTGAAAAAGGATTGCAAAACATTGATCGATATGGTGTGTGCATAATATGTAAAAAAGAGTGGAGTGTATGCCCCAACATTAATGCAATTGCATATACCTTAATGAGAGCAATATATTTAAGGTAACATATGTACATCCAAAATAAAAGCATGTTTCCACTTTGTTATTCCCCCAAATAAGGTCAAACCAAGGGAAATAAATCACTTGACAAAAAGAGCAAAAGGGGATCTACTAACTCTGGGGTTAGTATGCATATGTGATAACTCATGCATATCAAGAATAATCATAATGAATTCACCTCATCCCCCAAAGATAGTAGAGATAGAAGAAAAATAGAATAAGAGCACATAAAATACATAAACAAAAGTCTTTTTGGGTCAACATTGTGGAGACCAAAAAGAAAGATGGTTATTATTGATTTGCATTATCCCTAAACAAACAACACAAAGGCATGTTTACAACATAACATGTATATGACATATAGAAGAAATGAGTTAAAAATAGAAGAATGCCATGATAGGTTTGATCTCTTTATCACCTTTCACCAATAAAGCAACAAGGTTCGTCTAAATAAATCTATACAAAAGGAGCAACACATCACGGGGGGTGCATCATGAACAAGAAAACACATAAAAGAGTTTGTCATACAAGAGGAGCTAGTCAAGTGTATCGCTTGCCCCCATATCAGTTATCATTGCTTATGGAAGGTGGGAAAAATGAAAGAGGTGCAATGTAGAGCCAACATATGGAGCTACCATAAGTTCCAAGCAAGGACCATGCTCTAATAACGAGTCATGTTGTTTGTCACAAGGAACTAGGGATAACATTTATAAAAAATTAGTAGATAATTCATGAATTATTTCAATAACCTTGTACATGTCATCAAAATCATTGGGATCAACACCATTTGCATTATTAACATTGTTATCATTATCAAGAGTATCATCATCATCTAAATTAATAATGATATGATCCCTAGTGCAAAAAATAGAATCATCATGTCTAGAAAATTTAATTTTGTTTAGATTAACTTCCTCCCTTGGGCTATGCATATGTTGGTCAAAAAGAATCAAAACATTAAAGTTTCCATAAATCACTAAAGGTTGATAGAAACTATGGTTGGTTGTGATTATTTCTGCATTATGAGGAAATTTCAAACACTTATGGATAGGAGAGCAATAGATTTAATGGAAGCGAGACAAGGAAGGCCAAGTCTTGTTTGGAATTGAACGAAAGTTGGGATGACAACAAAGGTGACATCTAGGCACTTTTTACCAACTTCAACAAGAGAGGTAATGGAATCATGAGGAGGATAAGAAAAACCATTGAAATTCTTAATCATCAAATGTGATTTGTCATAGGAGTCTTGATGAAATTGTTATGTGTAAACATGTTCCTCAGCTATAGCATTCTCAATGCAAGTAGGATCAATAAGAACTCCTCTAGAGAACTTATCATTAATCTTCATGGAAATATAAAGAGGATCATTAGGTATCTTGTGTACGCATGGATTGAAATTTGTAACACTCTCAATTATGAGGGTTAGTAGCACCAATTTGCAATGGGAGAAATCAATAGAATAACTACTAATAACGAAACTATGAATCAATAGAATAACAAGCAATAAAGGAGGTACACAAATGAATGCAAACCAATAATGCTCGAAGCTTCCATTGTATCTCTCTACTCCTTCTGAAATGATGTTTGTGTGATGCTCAGCATTGGTGTGGGCAGTGTCTATGACTTGGGAGCATCGAGAATATGATATTGAATTGCTTTGATCGCAAGATGGCTTGATGCTTGAACCAATCTGACAGAGTAATGGCACATGTGAGCTTGAAATCCTGGATCCTTCAAATGGTTATGAAGGGTTTGTTATATTGAAAATGAGAATGATACGAATGGTTGAGATCAATCCCAGAGATAGGAGGATGAACGGTTGAGATAAAAGGGAACTGTAGAAGCCATCAGTAAACTCTACCTCTTCAACTGGGAGAGAGGAGATTGAGTTTGGTTAACTGAGGAGCTAATTATGAGTTACCTTTTTGAACTGAAGAGGTGGGTGGAGAAACCCATGTGATCTGATTAAGAGTTATCTCTTTGAACATAATTGAATATTTAATTCATTTTTGTAATTAAATTTTTCAACATGTGAGATAATTGAATTCTTTTTTATTTAGAATTGCATTGTTGAATGAAATGAAATTAATTTAATTGGAAGAATTAATTAATAAGTTTAAATATTTAAATTTAAACTTTAGGAAATTGACTTTAATTAATTAATTAAATAAAACTATTTATTTATTTATTTATTTTTGGAGATTTGATTAGATGATTTGGCAAATGAATTTATAAGAAAATAGATGGTTAATTAATGATTAAACAACCATTAATTAATAGATGAAAATTAGTGTTTTTAATGTAAAGTCGCAAGTCTGTCAATTTTTGGGTGTCTACACCTTGATAATATTATTAGGATCAATTGTAAAAGCTCAATTTTAGACTTAGTTTTGGGTTAAGGTTTGGATTGATCAATGAGATTAATAATACTATTGGTCACACCACATGTATTATCACGATCCATGGTGGTGGGTTCGTGAGGCACAACAATATTGGTTGAAGAAGGCAATGTGGTAGGCCCAATGCTATTGGTAGAATGAGAAGGCAAAGGATTGGTTTATATTTTTAGATTTTGGTAAGGGGGTGGAACAAATTTGTTTCCTTTGTCATTCACACCCTCACCAATTAAGGTGTTGTTATCTATGAGTTCTTGGATAACGAACTCTTCAAACGAAAGCACTTCTTAGTATCATAATTAGGTTGGCAATGGTATTGACAAAAGGAATTAGGACCATGGGAATTCAACATTGGTTTGGAAGGGTCAATTGGTTTGACAAGAGGAATTTTCAAAACATTAGTATTAAGAAACTTCAACATAACATTATGCAATGATTTTGAAAGAGATGTAAAAGTGTGAGATGGTTTAACCATGGATGACAGAGGAGACACACCTAATGTTGCAACCGTCACTTGTGTATCAACATTGTTGGAATAATTATTGATCTTGATGAAACCTTTGTTTGGTTTTTGGAACTTTTGGGTAGATTTATGAGAGGAGTCACTATTATCAACTAGAGCCATTGTAGTGGATCACTCAAACTGGCTCACTTGAAGTTGATAATTATGAAGCACTATACACAATTGGGTAAAAGAAGTAAACTCAAAAAATAATAAATTGTCTCTAATGTCTTTTAGTAAATTAGAAATGAAAATACATTGAACATCCATATCGGGTACAAGTTAAGAAATTTGACATTAAAATTTTTAAATCTACCAATAAAATCAATCATCTTTTCTTTAACTCCTTATTTAAAATGAATCCAATTAGTTAAAGAAATTTGATGACCAATTTATTTCGAAAATGTTGAATGAAAGCATTAGAAAGTTTTTGAAATGAGTCAATAAAATAAGGAGGAAAAGAAAGAAACCATTGTAAGGCATTGCCTCTAAATCTTCTATTAAACAATTTAGTCATAAGTTTGTGATCATTAGAGAAGTTACTACACAAGGTTTGAAATGTTTTCACAAGTCAAGGGATCACATTTTCCAGTGTATGTATCCAAGTGAGGTACTTCCATGTATTGAGGGACAATGGCATGAATGATATCAAGGGAAAAGGGGCTAGAAATGTCACAAGTATGAATATTGAATTTGGATTGGGTTATGGAAGCAAGTTATTATCGTAAGGATGAAATAATTTGGGTAAGGATAAAAATGGTGGCTTCAGTATAAATGTTGGTATTGGACATGTGTGAAAGTGAAGGATTTGGAATATTATGTGAAATTTAGGGAGAATTGGAATATGAAAGTGGGACATTGTGGTAAGTAGGTATAGATGATGGTTGGAAAATATATAAGACACTCATAAGAGGAAGGATGATAGGATTAGGAATACTTCCAAGACAAACATGTGTAGGATTGACATTTTAAATAGATGTAGCTATGATACATGGAGAATATGTAGGAACATTAGGTAAGGATGTTGGAATAGGAATATAATTCTCAATATTGATATTATGATTAGAAAGATTAAGATCTTGAGAAAACCTTTTTATAGTCTTTAGATTGTCATAAATAATATGGGATATGCCACACAATAAATCAATTACAAGTTCATCATTGTGAATTAACTTGCTCAATCCTTTTACCAAGGGGATTGCCTCATTATTAGAGTGTTCTTGACTCAACCATTTCTCAATATTTTTGAAATCATGAGAATTTTTTGGCACTTGGGAAGGGGACACCCTTAAGGATTTGTCCTCATTGTGAAAAGAATGGGAAGAGAGATTCTCAACAATAGTAGGTATGTCATTAGTTGACATAGGGGTATCATATACATTCCAATGAGATGCATTAGAGGACTCGAGATCAACAACCTTAAAATAACCCATAAGTATACAACTTCTTCTCATAGACATGTTATGTAGGGCTCAAGGTTATGACAATAATACACAAAGAAATGAAAGAAATATATGTATAAATAATGAAAACTAGTATTTAATTGATCATTTAAATATTTTATAAAGTAAATTAAAAGCACGTAAATTAAATTTAAAATAGAAAGGTAGAGATTATGCAAAAAATACTTAATTTATATAATAATGATTGCATATAAAAGCTAATGAAATGCACGATATCAACTACAATCCTTCAAAATGTAATGCAAATATGATTTAGACACCAAATGAGAATGGAAATGTAAGGAGGTTGAGTTCACCAAAATGTGATGAAAGAAAATTGGTGAATAGAAATGAGTAGGGTCAGTGTTCTATAGGGTGGTTAGTCAAACTAGGAAGCATCACACCAAAATTCCCCCTTTCTCTCTCATTGTGGTAGGAAGGAGAAATCACCACTAGGCTTAAAGGGACTCAAGCACTGAATGGGTGTAAGGGTTTCTCTTTCACTAAGAGTAGAATGATTGATTGACGTAATTAAGAATGAAGATAGGAAGGAAGTAGGGTGAGATAGGATGCAATGAAGACAAATATATAAATACAAATAGATAATAGTATAATAAGAAAATTTTGAGACCAGGTCTATGTAACAGACGTATAACTAACCTACACACAAATTTTTGGCCCAAATTTTCTGTTAGGGGTGACCTAAAGTGTAGAGTGCAACTATACTCACCCTTGCTTGGGGGAGGTGTCCTTTCTTTGGTAAAAAGTGATGAAGAAGCAGTGGATCTATACTAGAATATCAGATCTTCCTATAGTCAAATTTGTAACTCTGTCACCTATTGCCTACGCATAAAAAATGGGGAAAATGTTGGGAGAAAGGGGTTTTCCTCACTCAAACCCCTACATAGGAATTAACCTTTAAATCAACTCAAAATTTCATAAAGGAAAAATGTATTGTTAGTAGCAGAGGCTTGACAAGATGTTATACCTTTACAAGTGTCTGATTGCTTATCAAGATGCTCGAAAGTTGTCTTGTTGTAGTCTTGACCTTGGATCTAGGATAGGAAGAACATGAATGCCTTCACACATGCTAGGTTCTAGACATTAGTCCATATATTCCATGTTTGATGCTTGAATGAAGTTGACTAATCCTTGAATGCTTGAGTACTTCAATTGAATGCAATTTTAAAATATGGATACTATTGAATTGATTAGGATCCAAAAATGAGGGAACTAACCTTGTACTTATATCTCACCTAGCCATTTTGGGGCTCAAATCTTGAAGGAGACAGGCACAAAATTGGAATCCTACCTAAAAAAAAAATACATCCTTCAATTTAAATATGGTCCCCATTTGTTGTGTAAGGGGAAACTCCTGAGGTAGGGGGTGACTAATACCACCCCCTATGCTCTAGGTTGCCTTTTACGAGGCAAAAAGGGTCAATATTTGGGTCAGGGTCAATTTTGAAATGAGGATTCTAAAAATGTGTGCAAAATCGAGGCATGATCAAGCATAATGAGCATTGAAACCTTGGGCACTAAAATAGGGCCTAACTAAGGACCAAGTTGTAAGTGCTTACAATTTAGGATGCTACATTGATTAAATGTTACCATTTTCATAATTAACTTATAATTAATTATATTTTAACTATTCTTCTAAAGGTTGATTAATTAAATTAAATTAAATTAAATTCAACCTTAGCCTAAATTCCTAAATTCTTGTAATCTCGATTAGTTACTTAGTTTCATAATTAATTAACCAAACATTCTTCATAAACGTCATTAACATTTTGCTCGAATTTTAACTCACCCCAAAAATTCAAACTCACAAACATGTCACTTTCCCATTTCCCACTTCCAACTCATCCTTTGACCAAATATTTTAATTTATGCTCACACATGTGTGAGATTACTCTCCCCCTTGTAGTCACCCTACACTTTCCCCTTCTTTCCATTTGTCACATTTCACTGTTACACTTCTTCAATTTTTTTGTCTTTTACTTACACTTGTCATCTCCTTGTTCTTTCCAAGATGTTCTTAGATGTGTGAGAATACCTTGCTCTCTTCCCCATGAAAAGAGTATCTTTCTTATGCCCTTACCTTTTGACAATTATCGCAAGACTAAGCTTTATATCCAATGCATCCTCTCTCATTGTTAGTTTAATTAAATATTGCTAATTACACTTTACTTAATCTTACTTAGGATAATGCATTGCATAGTAGTTTCCATATGAGACACCTAGGAGTTTGCACCTATATTAACCACATGGTGTAGGATAATTCCACTTTAGGTGGTGATAGTTGTTATCTCATTCCACTTTATGTGTGAGATCCACCTTTAGTTCACATATCACATTATTATCCTCCACATGTTGCACATACTTCATTGCATAATGGAGGATGATCCACCTTTGGTGGACATGTGATTCCACCTTGTGTAGGTGACAACTTATCTACTCCGTATCATTGCTTCTTATTGCCTTGCCTATATAAGCAGGCCTATTATGTACATTTTAATTATTTCCATTAGAAATAATATCAGTCTTACATCTTAATGCAATTGTCTTGTCATTATCTTGTGGAAGTTATATTGGTCTTTCATTTGATCCTGGGGTTGTTGTAGAGTCACATAAAACTCTAACATGGTATCATAGATCTCAAGGTGTGAAGACCTCTTCACAATAATATAAATCTTGGCTTGATTCAATTGTAGGTGCATAATAAGACAATTTGAGCATCACCATCATATAGTCTATTGGGAGAAAATTTGGGGTTTTGCATTTTGTGAATTTTTATTGCAGGTCAATATTGGAGATTTTTGGTGCAAATCAGGGGTTGACATCATACTAAGGAGGTCCAAAAAACCCTAAATCAATTTTTTTTTCATCCAAATCAGACATCTGAGGCCAAATCTAGAGCTATTTGAATTTTGGAGGTGCCGTGACGGTGATTCAGAAAAAAAAATTACGGAGGTGATTTTCAAATAGCGATATCTCAGTCATCCAAACTCCCTTTTTCAAGTTTTTTTTTGTTTTTTTCTGTTTTGGGGTAGAATTTCATGCTCTACACAGTGGTGCAAGTGGTTTATAATCTCTATTCCTGAATATTTTGGAAAATTGTAAATCCCATTTTTCGCAACTTTTAAGGCCTCATTTGAGATCATATAGACTCCTTTTCAGGTGCAATTTTTTTTGAAAGTGCATAATTTTTTCTGTATTTTACGGTGGTGCTTTCAGATTATAGTGAGTATGATAAAAAAATTTACTTTTAGAATTTGGCTTAGTTTTACAATTGTAATGCATAGGCATTAGTTTGGTCTTTTGCATAATGATCTAAGTATATTATAGCTTGATTGTGGGGTGTAATCATTTGTCGATCTCATTGATGTAATCATGGTTATTTTAATCCCTCTGGAGAAAGGGAACTATAAGAAATGGAGTAATCTTATAATCTCTTATCTGAGTGAGTATCATCTATTGGGAAATACTTATAATCTATTGCCCTATTTGTAGGGGATCATTTTATTTAGAGAATGTTTCAAGCTATAGTTATTGATACTATGTTTGAGAATGTTTATGATGACTTTTGTGAGTCAATTTTTCACTTTGAGGATCCTCTTGCTTGTTGGAATCGTATTCGAGAGGTATATGAAGATCATGATCCTTCACCATCTCTTGATGCTCCTCTTTCCAATGCACCTCTTCATTCTCTTGAGAAGATAAACCATGGTTGTAATCCTTTGGAGGATATTGCAGATGCTTCAAGGCTTCATGATTCTCCAGTTGATATCACACAATCATATCTTGCTGGTTTCATATCTTGTTGGTGATTCTAGTGAGTCATAGCAAAATATATATTGATTGGGATTCCTACTTTCCAGATATTGGAGCATTATTTATGGATTCTCACATTTAAGATGTGGGAGACATATTTGAGGGGGTTTCTCTTCTCTTTGATGAAAATTTCATCATATTTGGGGATATTTCTTCACCTTCTTTGGATATTGGCATTCTTGAAATTCTTCTCCTTCACTTGGTTTGTCACATTTCATAGTTCAGTTCGATGATGTGATGGATTCCTTGAGCTTGGAGATACCTATTCAGTCTTCAGAGATGCATATTTGGAGACCTCATTCCTCCTTTCATTTGGATATGGATTGGTTCATGGCATCATCATCACACTTCATTTGGATTCCACTTCCTAGTTCTTATCCAGAATGGGAAGCATTCCAGCATTTGTACTTGGTCTATCTTCTTCCCAAGGGAATAAATGTTGTTTTTAGGCATTGGATTATGTTTTGTCTTCAAACACTCACCATTTTTGTAGGATATTATCCATTATGGGGGGCCTAGTTGTCTCCTTATTTCCTTCTTATTGAGGGATAATTTCTTATATATGTAGTCCCTCAGGGGTCTTGAGTCCTTCATCCATCCATCCATCTTGTGTTTTCATCTCTCTTTTTGGAGGGGAGTTTTGTCCCATGAGGTTTTCTTCCTTTCTCCACTTTATGAGAGATTAATTACATATTGTATTTTCATTGTACATGGGTACCTAACATGGCCTAGTAGCTGGTACCCATCTTGCATTGTGAGTTTAAGTGCATTTACCTAAGTTGCACTTAAGGGGGGTGTTGGTGTAATTAAATATTCCTAATTACACTTTACTTAATCTTACTTAGGATAATGAATTGTATATTAGTTTACATATGAGACACCTAGGAGTTTGCACCTATATTAAGCACATGGTGTAGGAGAATTCCATAGTTGGTGATAGTTGTTATCTCATTCCACTTTATGTGTGAGATCCAACTTTAGTGCACATATCACATTATCATCCTCCACATGTTGCACATACTTCATGGTATAATGGAGGATGATCTACCTTTGGTGGACATGTGATTCCACCTTATCTAGGTGATGACTTATCTACTCCTTATTATTTCCTCTTATTGTCTTGCCTATATAAGCAGACCTATTATGTACATTTTAATTATGTCCATTAGCAATAATATCATTCTTACATCTTAATTCAATTATCTTTCCATTCTCTTGTGGAATTTATCTTGGTATTTCATTTGATCCTGGGGGTGTTGTATAGTCACCTACAACTCTAACACTCAGGAAATCCCAACCCTTCATGCTATTTTGAATCTTGGGCCTCCATTCCTCCATTTAAAATTCTATAAATTGGAGCCTTCCCCTTCTTCAATTCATCACTTATATATTATTATTATACTCAATTTCTCATCCAAATAGCCTTATTGTTATTTTTTTGGAGAGCAATCCACATACAATCTTTTTGAAGAGAAAATCAAGTGAGTTGGGTGCATTATTATGGCTCAAGCAAGATGATGAAAGGTATTGATTCTTATGCTTCAATTCTTGTTGTTTATGCTTTTTAACTATCAATTTCTATCATCTTCACCCATAATGAAGTTGTAGATTTTAAAGGATCAACCAAGAAAGATGTCCTCCACAAGAGAATTTTGCTAAATGAATTTGTATGAACAATGAGATTGAATTAATGTGAAAGAGATACGCAATTCACATGTTACAATGTACTCACACCTTGAATGTATAGGCAAGTGTGATGATGTAGGGACAATTATCCTTGATAAAAACATTAAATTCCTAATGCAATATAATGAATTCTAATGTGTCTAAAAGTAAATAATGAAGCATGGCCCCTTATAAGATATCTTCTAGAATGCCACCTGATAGGATGATGATTTGTCATTATTTTGATAACCTTTTACTAAAGTCTAGGATAAGTCTTTCATGCACTTTATTTCTTGTTCACTATACTTTGTTTTATATCCTCAAAGACTTGGTTACTATTTGGTTAGATTAGTGGAATGCAGCCACATGAACTTTAGTCTCATGGTTCGGGTTTTTATAACTTTGGATAAATATGGTTGAACATTAATTCATTTTTAAATGTTATATAATTATATATATGATAATCTGCAGTTATGTTTCAATGAATAATTAATCATATGGTGAATGAATGTGTGTTGCGTTCTATGTTGGATATGTGTCAACTTGTTCCTATTAAACATTTATGATGCATATTAGTTCATGGAAGGAAGCAAGACCGAGCATGCGTCCATATGTTTATCCATGAAGACCTGGTTATGCAGCTAAAGGAATAATGATGAAACCAGTTCGAGAATAAAGTTGGCAACAACCAGGAGAAGATTAAGTCAAGATTATGTTCTTAATACTAAGAAAATATAGGAAGTAGTGGGAATTTGGATCTTTTCTTCATGTTTGTTGAAACAATTATTGTTCCTATCTTTATGGATGTTTTTACTCCTACTTCTTAGTTGCAATAATATATCCACCTATTCTCTTGGTGTGATCAGTCAGTAGTTAGATTTCCTTTTTTTATAAATAAGAACTACTCTCCTACGTGAGAGGGAGCTGGGCAATAGTTAATTATGATACATTTGATTTTGAGATAGTATACTATGTTCTGTTTTCCAACTTTATGAATATAGTCATACTTACTTTCACATGAATACAATAATTAAGTGTTGAAGATCCATTTCATGTAATTGAATTATGGATACTCATCCAAGGGGGGCCACTTGGTGAGTAATCCTTGGTAGTATTAGTTTTATTTCTTGTAACTTATAGTTTTAATTCCAACATTTGTCCATTCCTGCAGCCAAAGTGGGCAAAATAGATAAAGCCTTGTGAATTGAGCATTAGCACTTTTACTCAGCATTAGTATTTGAGTTTAGTTACTTTCGAAGTATTTGCTTCATGCATCCATAGATTAGGTTTTCTTTCAACTCTTTATTCATGCAACTTCATAGATAGCATGGCTTGATCAGGCACTTAGTGCATATATCTTACAGACCCATTTCAAATAATATGTCCTTGGATTGATGATTAAATGAGCCTTCATAACGGGAAATATAGCTACTCAGATAGGATGTCCAATCCCTTAGTTGAGTCACGAACCTAGTTATTGATCCCTGTGTGAAGTCAATCACCACCTAAGATAACTAGCATGATCCTAGAAGAATAATATTAAATAAAAAGTTACATAAAGTAACTTTATGTATTATATAACTTATGACAACTAATTGTCTAACATTCCTAAGTAAGATTAACATGTGAATTATGTCCCCTTCACTAGGAATCAAGGTACAAGATCTTATTAGGACATTATCTTCACTCTAAAACCCCCCTTAAGTTCAACATAGGGAATATAATTATTATGAAAATGATGCAAGATGAGATGAAAAAGCAATGTGGGTCACAACAACTAAACCATGTTAAGTACCCATGAATAAATCATGCAATTAATCTCTTACAAATGGAGAAAATGAGAAATCCCGTGGGCCAAACTCCTCTCCCAAAATCAAATAATGTAACTCACGTACAAGCGATGTATGGAGGTCTCAACATCAATTTCCCACAAGAAATCCATCCATCACTAGAATAAATACAAAACCCCTCCAATGAGGGGAAAGATGGATACAACATGTCCTCCCATAATAAAGTATCCTCAGAACCATTGAAGCAATTCTACAGCCAATAAAGAATCCAATGACGATAAACAACATGTCCCCCCTTGGGAAGAAATAAATCCAATGATGGATGTTGAAGAAACTCCATCTACATGAATAAGGAACAAGGAAGATGTCTCATAGATGAAAGCTTTAAAGAAGAGAAGATCTTTTGAAGATGCCTCACTAAGACTAAGAAGAACCTCAATCAAGGAAAAAACAATGGAATGGAGAGAGTCAAGAACATCCTAAAATGTAAAATTTTCAAAGATTAGAGTGGCCCTCTCAAGCACGTCCTCCAAAATTTTAGAACAATAATGACAAAACAAGTCTAAAATACCTAAAATGAATCCATACTGAAACCACTAATCTAAAAAACCAAATAAGTCATATTGTGTTGATGTCCTAGAATCTATGTCGATAGTCAACTCTGGCGAAGTAGGTAATTGGGAAAACATCCACATTCCCATTAAGAGGAATTGTACTACTCCCGATACTAGATGGAGGAGACCAAGAAATATAAGGATCATTATTAAGGAAGTGGTCAAAGTTTTATACCTTGGGATAATGATCGACTCGACCCATTGCATAAAAATCACCTCTCTCACCACGAATGAACACTACATCTATTGTGAACTCAACTATGTTTCTTGTCTGTGTAATTTGTTAAACTGAAAGTAGATTTTGGGAAATCTTAGAAATTCCATGAACATAATCCACTAATCAATAACCCAAATCAATATCACCCACTACAACAACATGAACAAATTGATTGTTTATATTCAAGAGCTTATCATAAGTCGGTTCTCTAATAGAATCTATAAATATAAAATTAGGCGAACAAACAATGTGTGTTGAAGCTCCTAAATCAATAATCCAACCAATATCTCTATTTGCATGAGTGGAAATTAATGCATGACATTTTCCTTTCCAACTAGGTGAAGTTTCCTCATGTTTGGTAGAAGAAGTAGGTGAACTAGATGAAAGAATGAAAATATGTTGCTTCTTGAGTAGTTGTTTTTACTATTAAATCTTTCTCTCATAAAAAAAATGTTCAATAAGCTCATTTCCCTTACAAAAGATACATTTGGGTCTCTCCTTATTAGG
Organism: Thuja plicata; assembly: GCA_018584345.1. NCBI lineage: Eukaryota > Viridiplantae > Streptophyta > Pinopsida > Cupressales > Cupressaceae > Thuja > Thuja plicata. Next base: position 4,397,798 of record MU224645.1, read on the forward strand.
ATGAACCTCTTTGGAAGAGGTGGTTGATGTCTCACTATATTTTTTCTCTGGATTGATCATTTTCATTCATTTTCCCTTGCATGATGTAGCAATCAACACTTGAGACCTAGGTTGGAATTATTTTAATGAAGTTTTGATTGTTCCGTAGTCAACCTCTCACAAAATTTCTCAAATGATGGCATGAAAAATGAAACACCTAACCCATCCACAATGGCATTAAAGTAAGTAGATAATTATGAAAAAACTTCATTAAAATTGGATATAATAAATAAATATGCATTCATTATATTTCTTTTCTTTTCTACAACCCACTAACTAAGATCTCAAAGATCTTAATTTAGTTAAATAATCCTAAACCATAGGAAATGAATCAATAGAAATGGATGTCGATTCTGCCTCTATCCATAAATCTCTTACATTAGCAACTAAACCAAGGATATCCTTTTACTTATCTCATACCTCTCTTGATGTAGTTCACTCTTTAATGTGGAGGAATAAGGAATAAAAAAGATGCGTAGAAATCAAGCCCATCATCTCATCACATTTATTCCTATGTGCAAACTTATCATACCCCTTAGTGAAGGTAGGTTGTTCCTCATTCAATGTAGACCATAATCTCTTAGAATAAAGTAATATTTTCATCCTCCTCTTCCATGTGTGATAATTATGAGGATTAAGAGCCTCATCCAAATTGAGCCATGTGAGCCACAACATTCAAATAAAAAAAGATAGCTTAAAAAATTGTAGAAATTAATCTAAATCTTCTAGAATATGATAAGCAACTGGAGATGAAGCCCTCATCACAAATTGTACTTCTCCAAATTCAAGGAAAGAATGTGGAATGGACATGTTGGGAGGAAAAATGAGTACTAAATCAGACATTTTAGTCCTATATATGACCATACTAAAAATATCTGCATAGAATGGAAAGAAAAATTGTTAATTGCTTGGATAAGAACTAGTTAACACTAGCTTGGACGAGAAACCAAAAAATTAATGATTCCCAATGAGGAGTGGGCAAACATAAATTGTTGTTATTGCACACAAGAAGAGATAGAGACATAATGAAATTCCATCATGGAGTTTTCAAACTACAAGGATACTCAGATCAATTACATTGATACTTTAAATGTGAACACCTTGAGTAATTTGTTTGAAGAATAAAATATAATAAGGGTTACAGATTTATTGATAAATATACACAAAAAAATATCCAAGTTGCAAAAGTAAAAAGAGATCTAGTTGGTGAGGCTCTTCTATTTCAGGCTTCACTTGCATTTTTGTTCTTTGGCTATTTGTGGGTCCCATAGGCTGGTTGGTCTCACAGACATTATTAAAAGCATTCATTCATTCATTCAAAAGTGAATGACTAGTGGGAAGAAAACCAATGACAAGTGCTTTGGTATTCTAAAATCAACAATTGACAAGGATGAGAAACTTGTGGTAACTTGTGCTTGCATGGAACCCCTCGCAAGAAATTAGTTGGAGTGGTAGAAAGATAAAGAAGGGTGATGATGGGAGCAAGGAAAAATCCGATGAAGAAAAAAGAACATTATCTAATAGGTGCATGTAACGATACCCCTCCAAGGAGTACATGTTACAGGGAACCCTAATGGAACCTATGTGGGATCTTTGCTAATCAAAATAACCTTGCTCTAGATGATTTGACCCTTGACAAATAATACAGTTCCATCGGTATCTAAAAATTGAAATCCACCAATTAACAAATAGCTACCCAAAATTATATATGCCACTAATAATAAATCCACTGCTAATGAGAGGACTGATGTTGGCTCAAATGAAAAAAAAGGAATTAAAAAAAATAAATTTCAAATGCCCACCACAAAATTGTACCAACATATATATATATATATATATATATATGAATAACTAATAAATGTCAAATTTTGCCTAGTCATAGCCAAAATATAGATGGATAGGAAAATATTTTTGCTTCAAAATAATAAAATTTGCTAGGGAGGTAATTTTTTTCTTGCATCATTTGTACGATGCTAACATAATGATTGCACAGAGACAATACAAACTGCATGGATTATACTAGGAAGCCAAAAAAATGTCTATGGCCTCCATAAATAATTGTTTTAAAATGACAAATTGACATGCATTTTTGGGGTTTTTGGGCCTTCTAGATGCAATGGTAGGGTTTGATTTGGCCCAAACTACTCCAAATGATCAATTACCTCCTAGAATTGGCAACTAGACCAACTTGCAAAACTTGAAAATTCAGAAAAAATGGTCATATTTGGACAAACAAAAGCCAATTTTTACTTTATTCATTGTCTTGGACTTAACAATGAGCTCACATTCTCCTTAATGCTAGCCAAAATCAACCTGCAACAAAATAGTTATTCTAGCAATAGCTCAATTCTTCGATGTGGGAAGGGCTTTACACAACCATAGCTCCAATACCATGATGGAAAAATAATGAATCCATATGAAGCATTAGTCTTCAAAGATCAACCAAAAAAGATGAATTCCACAAGATAATGTTGTAACATGATCTTGCATGAACAATGAGATTGAATTTTATATGGAAGACATGAAATTGACACATTACAATGTATGTAGGCACTTTGTAATAATAGAAAAGGTGTGATGATTAGAGACAATTGCCCTTCATACAAATATTAAATGCCAATGTAATATAATAAATGCCTATGTGTCTAAAAGTAAACAGTGAGACATGATGCCATTATAAGTTATCTTCTAGAATTCCACCTAAGATAACTAACATGATCTTAATAACAATATTAAATAACATGTTACATAAAGTAACTTTATAACATCTAACTTATGACAACTAGTTATTTAGTATGCCCAAGTAAACTGAACATGTGAATTATGCCCCCTTAACTAGGAATCAAGGTACAAAACCTTATTAAAACATTATATTTACTCAGAATTTATTTTACTTCAAAAGTAACCACTCATTTTTACTTCCATTTCAAGTCATTTTCCCAACACACACCTACACATTTAATAACTTTGGGACATTTCAAAATTAAACTATTTTTTGATATAAGTGCAATGTACTCCCTTGAACTAAAGACACTATAACAACTAAAACAGATGTTGCATTATATTCTTCTATTGAAAAATCCAATTTATATCTATTGTCTTCTCATTTGCAAAACATCACCTATGAAGAGTATCTCCTTAACAAGAGTTGTCTTTATCTTGCATGACTTCTACGTAAAAGATCTCTTCACATTGAAAATAACATTATAATTAAAAATATATATAATTAACATTAAATAAGAAATCAACGTTGACAGAACAACTATAACGCAATCAAATTTAGAAGCAATTAAAACCAAATCAAATTATCATTCACAACTATATTTAATTTTAAAATATGACAATATGCAATGTACATTATAATTATTTGCAAACCTTACATGTATTTCTTGCACAACCATCTCTCTCCTTTTAAATCAAGCAATAGCATAATTTAAATCTCCACACTACTATATCACCAAAAAAAATATAAACTTTTCTAATTTTTTTTTAAAATATAATATTATATAAATTCCCTCTTTCAAAATTCATAAAAAAAACTAATATTCACTTTATTTTTTATTAAGTGAAAACTAGGTTTTGAAAGGACCCGAAACCTTGTACAAAAGATTACATAAGATTTAACATTGAAGCCCCCTAGAAACAACATGAAACCAAAGAAACTAAGTAGAAGGAAAGCTAGCTTCCGAAAATATTCAGCTAACACCCAAACTACCTAAAAGTCTAGCAGACTGACAACTAACCACCCAAAACACAGAAACCCCATAGACTAGCCTAGACAAATCTCTTAAGGATATTTGTCGCGTCGAGGACCATGAGGTACATATTAGTAGCCACATTCTTTAGCTCGTCAAGATCCTTTTCATTCTCAACCATCTTCTTCTTTGTGCTCGAACGGGTTCTATTTCCTAGACCGGTAGCCACCTCAATAGTCTCCTTCTTTGTCTCAACATCCACCCTAGCTCTATCCTATTCCATCTTACTAACAAGAATTTTGATATGGTCAGCCAACACTTTGAGGATTTTCTAGCTTTGTTCACCCATTTTCTTCTGGCAGCTTTCCATATTGGAAACCTTCACATCAATGGTCATGAACCTGGTTTCAAATTTGTAGTTAGCCACTGAATTTTCCAACTTAGTGATTCCAGTATCCATGGCCCTAAACTTTGATATGAATTCCTCAGTAATGTCCTCTGCTTTCCCTGTATCCTCAGTAAGATATTTTAGGCATTCAGGAAACAAATTATCCTTACCAATCACCATAGCTTCAAGAATATCCAATTTTTTAGTATGGTCCTAAATTCTTTATTTCACCTAGTCAGTGTCATCCATCATCCACTCCAGGGAATTATAGAAATCCGGGTCAACTTCTTGACTAAATGGGTAGATAAAAAATTACCTTTGACCAAGGCTTCCACACTATAGGTATCATTTTTGTCCTTTTTTTCGACTTTCATCCTTTCTTCAACACTAACCCTACCCACATCAATGTTCATGGCTTCACTATCACCCTCAGCCATGTTCTGATCTCCAAAGTTCTCCTTAATTATCTCTTCCACATTCCCCTCTTGGACACCTGTATCATTATCATTGTGACCTTCCTTAAACAACTACTTCTTAGTAGGAACACATGTCGAACTAGTAGCCTTAGTATTTTTTCTTAGGAGGGGATCTCCCTCCTCCTCAACACTCTCTTCACTTTTCTCTTCTTCCTCTGAGGAAGATTCCATGGTAGTTTGGGGTTTCTTAACACTCAAATTTTTAATTTTATTGGATGTAGAGGCAGAAGCAAAAAACTTATCTTTACCCTTCCCCTTTTTATTTTTCTTCCCTCCCATAGAGGAGTCAGAATCCCCTTCCATTACAGTATCAGATGTCTCCTCAGAAGAAGAAAGCCCATCTGAGTCATCTTCTTTAGAATCTGGTCCCTAGGAGAGCGGATGTTCTATGGATTTGGCTTTAAGATGGTCATAAATAAGAACCATTAGCCCTTCATGGATAGCATAATTCCCTTATGGGTTCTCCCTCCCCTCTCTTATGGTAGAATTTATGGAGTACAACAAATAATAGGGAAAATTGACTTTTTCATTGTGACGAAAGTGGTTAAGAAAAACAAAATGGTAACCATATGCCCTGGTATACCAACCATCAAGGGTAATGTAATGCATGATAGAAATCAAAACATCTCTCCATGCTTTCTTAATATTATTTGGGGCATAATAAGTTTTGGTCAACTTCACCAACTACGTCTTCTCTTTTTCACCCTTTGAGAATCTCTTCATAGGTGCCTTGGTGAATTTTCTATCTCTGTAGAATTTGCTTCCTTCATTTGGTAACCACATAACCTTAGATACAAGGGCTTCATCGATTTTAACAACTTGGCTCCCAAGAGTCAATTTCCCATCCTTCTAGTGTTTAACAAAGAGCCTGGTAATAGCTAAATTATGGTCACGAAGTCATTCCATATAATCAGTAATCTTCCCACTCTTCAGAATTTCGCAAAATTTCTTCTTCTCAGTCCATTCATCACATGACAGAGGCTCCATTCTCTTTCCATTTCCACCCATTTCCTTATTCTCATCTCTATTATTTCTAACCCAAAAACTCTACAAATTTTTAATACCAGGTATCGTCAAAATGAGAGTCAACGCACATAAAATGAGGGTTTTCACCCACAAAGCATGCAAGATCATTATCTTACACCTCTTCGTACTTTGAGAAGGGCTCCCGTAATAATCATAATACACTATCATGATCCTTGTGAGATACATTGCAATCTAGAACTAATTACACACATCCCTCCTCGTGTATGATCATGATTTAATAATGCCTTCACATCATAAGGTAAACTACCCTCGCCGCACATCTAGTGATGACATCCTTTTTAACTACCTTGTTGGTTGCCAGTCAACAACTGTATTTATCTCCCGATAACCATGGGTGATTAGATAATTATCAAAGGTGGCAATAATATCCCTTGTTGCCTTGATAATATTTTTGATAGTGCAAGGAGTACTTAGTGTGTGTGTGTGATAATTTACACCTTCATGAAATTAGGATTAATAACTATAATTCTATGGAAATAAATAACAATTTAGCCTAAAGAATTGCAATTAAAATCCATGACATCTCATGGTTCTCTAACTAATCTTTGTTGAAAGAGCTCTCAACCTTATTCTCTCTCAAGGACAATCCTAGAATGAGAAATTGATACAAAAATGCCTAAATCTAGCTCAAATTCTCAAGATATGTGTGCTTTGCAACTCAAATGCTCATGATTATGCTCTTAAAATGATCAATTTCCTATGAAAATGCTCAATATGCTCTCAATTGCTCACAAATTGCCTATAGTAATGATGTTATGCATTCAAATTTTCTAGGATATGAAATGCTTACAAAATGGCTTGCATTTATAGCAAATTCCCAAGGGTAGGGGGTAGATTGAATTGACCATGATTAATCCTTGGTTAGGTGAAAGGCTTTGATATGGTTTCAAATGGGGGGACAATTTAAATTGTTGTCCTCAAAGGGTGGGATAAGAAGACAAAATCCTCAATTCTCATTGGTTGATCAAATTGTGTTGAAAGAAAATAGGATTTATTTAATTCAATCAATTAATTAAATTAGCCATATAATGGTGAATAGGTTCAATTTGATTTTTTATTTAAAACTATACAATTAATTGATTAAAATTAATTATATAATTTTGATTGATCCCTTTTAGGCTTGAATTTGATTATTTGATTTCATTATTAATTAATCCTTTGATTTTATCTTGATTTTGTCCAATTTTCTTGATAAATGTCCATTTGAATGATTTTGATCCATTTTGATGAGATTTGCTGATATTTGATGATATTAAGACACCTGGTCAATTTTGGGTGTCTACAAATGCCCCTCTTTGAATTGATGTGTGAAGTGCATTAATTCAAAGAAAATTGCATGTCCTAATGCATATTTGATGTTGATTGATTGATTGATGCAAAACCTGATTGATTTGAAGACCTGATGTGAAACTTGATGCGAAACTCTGATGCAAAACCTGATGCGAAACCCTGATGTGAAACTTGATGCAGAACTTGACGTGAAACCTGATGCATAACTTGATGTGAAACCTGATGCGGAATACCTCACTGATAAAGTTTGAATTTTTAATGCCCCAGATTTGATGTAAGATATGATGCAGAATCCCAGTTTGATGATATGATGACGCCCCTTCAGAAATGAAAACATTTTGATGTTTGGATGTCAAAAATTGGATGAAACGGATGATGAATAGATCGAAGATGATTTCATTTCTGATAAACAATGATGCTGAAAAAGATGTCAGAAGATGCCCCAGTGTGCAGAATATGCAATTTAGTCCAACAGGGTCAAAAATCTTCAAAATTAGAGTAAAATAGCTTAAATATGTTGAAAAACCCAAATTTACTATTCATTTTCACTTTTTACTATTGAGATTTTGCTCTGATCCTGTGACGATTGACAGCGATGGTGGTCCCCATATGAGAACATCGGTTCGAGAGAGCACGCCTTTATCAGAGACCTCCTGATTACGGACCTCCGGTGAGTGATTTCAACCTTCCTAGTGCATTTATTGCTCCATTTAATAGCATTTATTGCATGATTTTGATGCTTTTTAGAATAGAATATTTAAAATGCCACATAGGAAACTTTAAAAGCCGCCTAGGCTAGTAAAACGCCGCCTCCACACAATACAAAGCTGCGTAGGAATGATCCACAACCGCCTAGGAGCTAGGTCAAAAAGTGCAACCCAATGATTTTAACGCCGCCTATAAAACCCTTTGCTATTTTAGGATTCTAAAGTTGTGTAGGAATGGTAGAAAGCCGCCTAGGACTTTAAAATTCCACTTACAATGTGAAGTGCCGCCTTTGATGTTTAAAGTACCGCGTGTGAGATTTTCAATGCCGCAGGGCTAAAAAGTTGCGTACACTTAGTCAAGTGCCGCCTACAAGGAATTTTGAGTAAAACCTGAGATAGATAGGATAAATTGTCTTTGATAGATTGTCTGGATGACTTGATTGATTTCCAAGCTAGAAAATGTGATTCCATGATGTCACTTAGTGTTTATAATATTAGAAAAAATCATACCGATGAATGTTTGATATGCCAATCAGATTGATTAAAATGATGCCAAATTGATCCCTTCTCAAGATCTAGAGGTTAGGAACAATAGGTTAATGTGCTCAAAATAGAGCAAGGATAGATTTAATGTGTTTGATTGACTTAGAATGATCCACCAATAGTTAGAACTAATATAATTCACTTTGTTTCAAAATGTAGGAACATTACCGTAAATTGCGAGTATAGGGTGTGGTTTCTTGGATATTTGATTTAGTCAACGAGTTGACCCTTCCTAAGAGATGTATGATCGAGACATGTGGTCTCAGTTTCCTCCTTGATCTCCCTCAGTTTTAGCTAAACTGAGTTTTGTTGGTAGTTACGGCACTCTGACCATAACACTTTCCATCTACCCCTCGGCGAGATGAATATCACGCCATAGGACATATACAGATTGCTGAGGATCCCGACTCATGTAGAGAAGGTATACTATGATTCAGTCTATGATGGTAGTGTATGTAGACAGGTGTTCAGAGACAACACCATTGAGAATGACTGCATTACATGGGCGTAGTTTGATTCATTTCTTACTTTGCCAACATTACTAGGAGCAGTTATCGGAGGGTTGTTGCTACCGGATAGGAGAGGTCATGGCTTTGCGGTCGAATGGGGCCATATATTGGAGGACTTGATTGCACATCCTTGGAGATTTGACTAGGGTTCCTGTGTGTTGACCTAGCTTTACCATGATTTACATGAGATTATATACAGGTGCAGCGCATCTATCTCAGCAGGTGTAGTTCTAGTACAATTGTGGACTTGGGAGCATATCCTTATCTCCAGACATGTCTCGGCATGAGTGCAGGCCTGAGGTTATCCACATGTACTTTTGTATGATGGTATGCTTGTCTAGCATCGTCTGGGCAAGGTTGAGTTTTGGCATCGTACTATTGATGATATTGATCAGGTTGTATGGAGATCATATTTAGGATGCGAGGGATGGCGAGAGGATGATGATGAGTTGCCTTATATATTTTCCCCTCAGTGGATGATTGGTCGATCACCATTATGTATAGAGAGATTTTGCTTCAGGAGAGTGCTCCGTCAGTATGGCTGAGTACAATATATGCCCCAGTATGGCACTTTATGCTAGGGTACAGGCTGAGCGATCCATGTGGAGAGCTCAGGTTGATTATCAGTTTGCCTGTGCACAGATTGAGCAGCTCAGGCATATCAAATGGGATATGATGATACATGTAGCTGATGTAGGTATGTCTGCTAAGTATTGAGAGTGGTTCTCATGGCACAAGTTTGATGACATTAATTTTGCCATTAGTATACTTAGTGAAAAACATTGACAAAGATCACTAGTAGACTACAGAGATCACCGACGGACTACAAGTATTACCGACGAACAACGAGCATACCTGACAGAACACAAAGGTCATGAAAAATGCTAAGTATGGAATTGACAAGCATCACCAGTGACTACAAGCATCACCAGCGACACAGTTTTAAGAACAAAACTGACGAAATAGAAAAGGCATACCCGAAGACCAGTTCAAGAAAGGAACACCGGCGACAAAGAAAACCGACCGTTAGAACGGACAGTCGGTTAGAGAGCCCGCAAATTGTGGATCTAAATTTTCATGTCAGATAAAGCAATGTAATTCTATTTATAGAGTTTTAATTTGTTTTGAATCATAACTTGATGGTCAAGCAAGCTTTATGTAAATGTTTTAAAGCATCCTAACAGATCTAAAACACATCTAACTAAAGATCAAGGTCAGGTTGTAAACCTTGGATCTAGAGTTAACTTACAAAGAGTGAATCAAGAATTGAGCTAAAAATTAGTATAAATAGATGTTCAAATCAATTGTGAATAATGAATTCATTATTGTTGATAGCCACGAAGAGCATATAAGGAGCAAAAGGCAAAATTTATGCAAAGTTCAGAAACAGATCACATCAGTTGTCAAGAACACACAGAGGCTACCGACGAGTAGATAAAGGTATTATTCAATCATGGAAGGATGATTACTTATATGTATGAAGCTTAATAGGA
>MU224645.1:4409308-4433450 GCA_018584345.1 Thuja plicata
ATTTTCTTGATGGACAAAGAAGAGTCAACAACTACACAGGATTAGGGTACAATGAGAATGGTGAATCTTCTAATCAACCAGATCAGAGGAATGCTTTCACAACCCCAAGATCCAAGAAGCTATCATGGAATCACTGTGGAAAACCAGGCCACACCTCAAACATCTGCAGAAGCAAAATGTAAGGTATTTCTCAAGCACAATCTACTTTTACTGGTAATTGTTATAAATGTCAAAAGAAAGGATACAAGGCACATGAGTGTAGATCCAAAGTGATAAATCCAAGGAGAAAAACCACCTATATGGACAAGTAATGTCCTACATGCAAGATGAATGGGCATACACATAAGGAATGCTAGAAAAAGAACAACAAGGCATGGACACCAAAGGAAACTGATAAAATATACAAACCAACAAGAGTAGGTAACTCATATGTTTGGGACTATAACACATGGGTAAATTGCACAACATGTGGAAGGTATGGTCATATTTCTGCAAACTGTATGAGAAAATGGACCAGAAGGTTAAGAGGTTGGACCAATCCAGGTATGGCATGTTTACACTGTCATAAGGTTGGACATGTGATAAAAGATTGCAAAGACCGACTGACAGACACAAGTACACATCCCAATGGAAATACCACTGATGTCATCAAGAGAATGAGGAACAAGATGTGGGTAAAAGCCACTAACACTGAAGGTGTTGGAACAAGCAATGCAAATGGTGACACCTCATCCAATGGATCTAGTAACATCACTACATCCAACTAAATTGCACAAGTAAGTATCAAACTGCATTATAACAAGTTTTACTATGCATCGGTTCCATTACACTTAGTTCATATTGTAATATTAGCATGAATAAAGATGCAAAATATTGTTGTTTGCTAAAACTATTGAAAAGCGACCATCAGTTATTGGGCATAATTTGCATAGGTGAACACATGCAAAAAAGTTAGCACTACTTACCAGAATGTATCAGTCATTACACAAGCTAAGTGTAAACCGACAGATATCGGTGAATGTTGAATCAACAAAAGTTGTCTTCACAACCTCACCGACAATCATCGGTGAAGTCTCCAAAACTGCTAGCAACCCTGACACTTTGCACAGACACCGAAGATGTTATGAATGTCTTTACCGATGAAATCAGTCTTCATAAAGTGATGATTTGGTAAGCATTAATGACAACTTAGGGTACAAAGAGGTTATAAAAGCCCAACGGGTAAACTCATTTTTGCACCCACGATTTTTGAGCAAAGTAGACCAGACCAAAGCAATTTGAGAGCAATTTGGAGAGAGACCCAGCAAGAATCAATCTGACTCAAAAGCATTCACATTCATAGGCAAGCACAAAGAATCTGTAAGTAATCATACTCACCGATCGCACTGTCTTTATTTATGAAAAGCCCTAAATTTCTGCAACATGATGGCATCGACTTCTAGAGTTGAGAAAATTAAGGAAGACAAGAACAAACCCTTCAAGATTGTCAGCAGAGGCTCATGTGTTGAGCCTAAATACAAGCTACACCCTGAAATAGCTTCACAACCTGATGATTCTGATGCATTCTCCTGAATCCCGCCTAAGTTTTTATTGGTAGAGGACGTAAGGTCCTATATTCACTGCAAGATCTCGGAAATAGGAGATCTAGACCTAGATAATGCTTATAGGGAATTATGTGATGATGCTGGAAAGCTCAAAGAAGAGCACAAACACTTGGAAGTAAAGGGACTTATAAATGCACTACATTTTCCCAAAGTTTTCAAAATGGAATGGATAAAAATTGTTCTTAGTAGAGTTCACAACAAGACTCTATGGCTAAACAAGCCAAAGGAAATAACAAAGGATGTTATTCACGCGGTTACTGGTTATCCTACAACCAATAAACCATAGGATCACAAGCACCCATCTTTGGCAAAAGTAGAAAAACTGACTGGTGCAAAATCAGATAAAAGAGCACTAAAAGTGAACACCATTACTGACGAAGAGCTGAAGTTTGGAGCATGTGTTGTTGGATACAAGATATTCAAAGCAAGCCAAATGAACAGTATATCTAGTACTGCTATGAGTATAGCATACAAGATTATCAAACAAAGCATGAAGATGGATCTTGCAGAGATCCTGTTACATCAATTTGAGAAGAACATGTGCACAATAAGGTCTTCAAGGACAAACACATGTAAGTTTGGTTCCCTCATAATGTGCATATTATTTTACTTTGAAGAGTAATTTCCTTCCATTGGAAAAGTTACATGGGACACAAGCAGACCCATTACCATTCAGATAGGTGAATTCATAGAATCACTAGGAACAAATTTTGACAATGTTATGCATGAGTATTTCAAAACCATAAAGAAAATGCTGCAAGCAAGAACTAGGATTCCTGATAATCTGATAGAACACCGTGAAGAAATATGTTTCATGGTAGATACTGATTTCACATACATACAAGCAGTGGTTCCAAGGAAATCATGGCTTTCAAAATTGGATTATGAAATCAAAATAGGATTAGCCAATGAGTGGATTAAGGCACTATTAAATGAACCAATAGACAACAAGCAACTAAGATTTGGTACCTATGAAGAGGCCAAACAAAAGATTAAGAAAAATCTTGTTGTCAAGAAGGCTGTAAAACAGTAAAAAAGAATGGTGAAGAATATGAAAAAGAATCTGAAAATATCTTCTGAAGGAGAAGAATAAAGAGAAGGTGAAGAGGAACAACAGGGTAAGGAGGAACACACTGAGGACCAGCTTCCTATCGGTGATATAGAAGAGAAACAAGAATCAGAGGAAGAGAAGTCTGATTCACCACCTCCTCCTCCACCTAAGAAGTCTAGAACAATAAGTCAAACAAAAAAGGATGCAATTCCTTCTCCCATGGTAAAAGGGAAGGTGTATAAGAGGAAACCTAACACACAAAAGGAAAAAAAACCAGCTAGGGCACCTAACAAAAGAAGGAAATATGTTGAGACTGATGAGGAATTAAAAGATTCAGCTATGGATGAACCTAATACTATGAAACAAGCAAAGCAAACAACAAAGGTTACATCACCCACTGAAGACATTGATGAAATATGTAAGTATAATTCTGAAGCTGCATCTATTGGACATCCTAAGATTAGGAAATGGTTAAGATGGGATACTGTAGAACATAATAAGATTGAAGATGCACTTATTGCTAAGATGTCCAGGCACTATTATGTCCCACTACAATTTAATACACGTGATGTTCCACAAGAACTATTGGATAAGATATCTTCTAGATTCACTTTTGCACTCCATGAGGAGAAGAGGATAAGAGAAAGAGTACTGGTCTCTCTTATGCCTCCTGAATCAACGAGAGAAGAAATCAATGAAATCATGGATAAATATGAAAAAAGCTTCTCACCCAAGTTGAGAGCTTATAAATTTCTTAAAGAGAAGCTTATAGAGCTTGAACAAGACGCACATAAGATATGGAGTGAGATACTCAATCCTGATGAGGAGAGCAGTCATGAGAAGGAAACAATTACTAAAATAGATAACTCAACAGTTGAGTTAGACAGTGAAGAGGTACAAATAACAGGCCAAAAATAGACTAACATTATAGATGAAGACAGGCCAAAGGACGGTGAAAATGATCAAGAACCAGCAAGCCCCATCCACATCAACTTAGAGGATGAAAAAGTTACCAAAGAAGAATTGTCAATAAAAGGTAACTTAGATGTTGATATAAATGATGAATCATGGTTAGACAAAATTGTCAATACTACTACAGGACAAGACCCTGCAGTAGAAGTTAAAAAAGATGAAGACATCGATGCTACAAAGGGCAATACCGATGAACAGGACACAGCTATTGACAATGCAACAGTCAATACACCGACAAACATGAATATATTAATAGATGCTATTGATATTCAGTATAGTTAGGATAAATCATCTAAGAAAGATGATGATATATCCAAGGATATGGGTACCGATGAAAACAAAGTTGCATCCAACACTCCCAAGGATACAGATACAGAAATGAAGGATGCAACCGATGATCAACAAGATGTATCAAAAGATCAAAACAAAGAGGTAGATAACAAAACTGATGATACATTGAGAAAGGTTGAAGAACAAGATAAGAGTGAAGGAGTCAAGACAAATGAAGGGATAAAACTTAAAGAAGACTCATCTGTTGATACACCCAAGGCACATGAGGAGACGTCTTCACCAAACCGGTCAATGGACTCAAAACAGATACAAAGGAAGCCTCATCTTCTCGACCCTCACCCACCAAATCAACCCAATCTCATGCTTTACAGATGGTGGTACATCAATTAGCCACCCAGCCAAAGAAGAAGAAAAAGAAAGTAGTAAAGAAAGACATCTTGGTTGTTACAATGGATGTAATCATATAAGTTCCAAACTTGGATATTACCACTTTGGATAGTGACAAACTTCAAGAGTTTGGAGTGCTATGTCAGAGAAAAGCCATTCAAAATAAAATGATACAAGAACACAGAGAAACAATGGCACTCGACAAGGCAAGAGACATTCTCCAACAACTTGTTCCTGAAGTAAAACTTAAAGCAAATGCTACAGTTAAGGAACAAATTGTTTTTCTTACCGATGCCATCACAAAGCAAAGTATAGATGCAGAGCAAGCTATGGAAGAACAAGCAGAGAAGAAATATCAATACAAGTTAATTGATAAAATCAGACAAGAAGTGGCATTGAACAAGGTAAAGCTCTCTAAACTCACTGATGAATTAGAGCCAATGATTGCTGAAGCAATCACCTTAGTTCAAAAGATGTGCACACTTGAGAAATTTGCAAAGGAAAATAGTGACAAACTAGCAGAGATAGATCATAATGTCACCACCAGTGCACAAAGCCTAACCTCACATGCCGAAAGTATAAAGGCACATCATGACAAGGTCATAGAGGCGAACAAGCTAAGAAAAGAAATATGGGATGCTGAAACACAACTCAGAGGTGAGATTACCGAACTACAGGCACATATTCTGCCTAATCTTACAATTTTACAGCAGCATATTTTTGATGCAAGGAATCTTATTGCAATCCCCGAGATGTCTGTAGTAGACAACATCTATGATCTACATGTAAGAATATCACTGGAGCACATGGCTCTAGAAATGATGAAGGAGAAATGGGAAAAGATGATGGAGGAGATCAAGTCCTCACATTCCCACCTTTTTGACAAGCTGTAAGTACCTTTGCCCTTAGAATCAAAAAAGGAGGAAAGGAAATGTATATAGTTATGTGCAATATTTAAAAAAAGGGAGGAAAAGAAAAATTACATAAGGATATGTATATATACTTACACTTACCGACATATACAAAGGGGGAGTCATTCAAATGACTAAGGAAGGAGTATACACAGGTCTACATACTAATACACTTAGTATGTTGCACATATCATATTTTTTATACTAATGTCAAAGGGGGAGATTGGTGAAATTAATTTTTCCATTAGTATACTTAGTGAAAAACATTGACAGAGATCACCGACAAACTATAGAGATCACCGGCGGACTACAAGTATTACCGACGAACAACGAGCATACCTGACAGAACACAAAGGTCATGAAAAATGCTAAGTATGGAATTGACAAGCATCATCGGTGACTACAAGCATCACCGGTGACACAGTTTTGAGAACAAAAATGACGGAACAGAAAAGGCATACCCGACGACCAGTTCAAGAAAGGAACACTGGCGACCAACAAAACCGACCGTCAGAACTGACAGTCAGTTAGAGAACTTGCAAATTATGGATCTGAGTTTTACACATTAGATAAAGCAATGTAATTCTATTTATAGAGTTTTAATTTGTTTTGAATCATAACTTGAGGGTCAAGCAAGCTTTATGTAAATGTTTTAAAGCATCCTAACGAATCTAAAACATATCTAACTAAAGATCAAGGTCAAGTTGTAAACCTTGGATCTAGAGTTAACTTGCAAAATGTGAATCAAGAATTGAGCTAAAAATTAATATAAATAGATGTTCAAATCAATTGTGAATAATGAATTCATTATTGTTGATAGCCATGAAGAGCATCTAAGGAGCAGAAGGCAGAATTCATGCAAAGTTCATAAACAGATCACATCAGTTGTCAAGAACACACAGAGGCTACTGACGAGAAGATAAAGGTATTATTCAGTCATGGAAGGATGATTACTTATATGTATGAAGCTTAATAGGATATGTTATCAGCAATTAAATATTTCATACATCATCAGATCAAAGATTTATGTAGTTGCATTCTAACAAGTGCATCACATCTAAAATCCTTTTTTAGAAGGTGGACTTAACAGTTCTTTACAAATCTCTTAACAGAGAGCACACTTAACAATGTTGTTAAAGCTTCAAACAAAGTAGATCTTAATAGGTCTCCACTGTAATACTCCTAACATGGTAGGTCATTAGAAGTGACCAATTGTAAGCCTTAACCGGCCCCTTCTTATCTACATATAACAAGAGTTTTCTGTGATATCATATCTTGTTTTATGTGTTATCTATTTTCATGAATGTTTCTGTTATGGTTACATACTAAAAGAACTTATGATATGATTGCATATACATAAAGAAAGATGAACAGTTAGATAAGATAATTTACAAACTGATGATTAAGGGTTAATGGGCTAACCAATAAAAGTTTTAGAGGTACTGATTCACCCCTCCCCTCTCAATACATCATTCCAATATAATTCCAACAAGGTTCCTCAGATTCACAGATCCAGCGGAGCCCATTCCTAATGTTGATGATCTATTGGATGATGACGATGGAGATGATGATGATGGTGATGGAGATGATCGGAGACCTCGAAGACAGAGGGTTCAGAGAGAACCTAGGGCTCCTAGGGGACAAAGAGCTGCAGGACCTCAGATGCGGGGTGGTCATGCTAGGGGACAAGGTGGTGGGTTTGGGAAACCTAGACAGAGGTGAGTACAGGCACAGGCACCTCCCCAGAGACAGGCTCATGGTAGATTTGGTGCAAAGTGGGCTAGGCAGAGACACAAACAAGTTCAGGTTGCCAGAAAGATCCCTCTACAGGTTCCATTACAGGTACAAGATCCACAGAGACCTCCATCTCCACAGAGATAGGTTGATCCTCAAATTAGTTCATCACAGGTACATAGTGGACCGCAGATACATGCTATACCACAGGTACCACAGACACCTCTAGCATCATAGGCACCTCCAATTCCTCCTATTGTGGACAACTTATTTCAGGATGTGAGAGGATTACAGGTAGGGATGACTATAGTTACTGGTCGGTTGGATCATGTTACGACTATGTTGCAACAATTTTTGGCTACTTTAGCTTAGTTACCTACCAGTACGAGCACTAGTTAGGCACCACCTTCTACACATGATAGATCAGGCGGCAGGGATCCCGATGGTGTAGGAGGTTTAGGTACAGGTATCGCTGGAGATGGATTAGGTGTCCCTGCTGGGTCATGAGATAGATAGAGATCTATGATATCCAAATATTGTATTGATGTACCATGTGGATTTTTGATAAGGACTTGATGTATGGATCATTTTGTCGATGTATCTTTTATATATACAGATTTGTTATAGACATTTGATGATGGACATTTATTTATGATGATCTTCCATTGATTCCCCTTTGATGTTGATTTGATGTTGATGTGAGATTTATTTTATGCAAATCTACATGATTCTATGATGCATTTACTTTTATTATGCTATGGATGCAATGTCTTAGAGTATGACATAGATAGATGGATGCAAATGATATTAATGCAACTTATTTCTATATGATTTGTTGATCTTAATTTGATGTATGGATAATGCAATGCAATGATATGGATGCAATACTTAATGCAATAGTAAAATGAATGCAACTATCTTTTTTGGTTTTTTGATGTATGCAACTTAATTTATGAAATGCAATTCCTAAATGATGATTAGATAGATGACTAATGATTAATGTTTCTTTTCTTTGCTTTTCTCTTGATATGAATATATAATGAATAATTATCAATGCTATGCAAAAGATAATCTCATATTGATGATTTGAAACCCTTGAATTGATGTAACCCCCTTGAACTTGGAAAAATGCCAAAAATAAAGTCATTAGTCTAACATGAAAATACAATTAATCTAACATGAAAATACAATGCAACTAATTTTCCTTGAGGTTTGCGAAATAAATGCAAACATAGATATATTTTCATCATTGAGCGTTGTGGAACTAGGAGTCGATACAATCCTTACTGGTGCCACTGTGACCATAAGAATATGAATATGACTTTCATCTCAGTTGGTAATCTCTTTAAGGAACCTAGTACAACCCTCACTAGTTGAATGACCAACTATGGGAGTATGAATACCGGTTACAACAGATTCAATGTTGCAAGTGGATTTTGGTATTACGATATGGAAGATCTAAATAACCAAGGTATCCTTTTGCGTAAACAAACAAAGGTTAACCCTCCTTCTTATATGAATGTCCTCGATGGTTCTTTGATGACCATGTCCTTAGATGGATTCACAGAAGTTAAAGAATCTCCCTCAAAATAGTCACACAGAAGTTAAGAAAATATCATGTCTTCATCATTGCCAATCTAGTCGAAACATCATTGATTAACTAAAAAGAACATGAATCGAAAAAGTCAATGAAAAACTCATCAAAAAATTCCAAGTATTTTGAAATGTATCAAAAATTTTAAAAAGAATTCCAAACATGCTGATCATTTAGGGTTTGTCAAATTTTAATCCTGATAAAATAAGTCAATGAAACTCAAGGATTGTGTTGTAGGATCAAACTGTTTAGGGTTGAACAATGATATCCATCAAAGGTTCCAAAATATCTCTCCTCTGAATCTAAAAATCTGCTTCTATCGTGTGACCAAAATTGCGCACTTTTGAATCCGTGTGTTACCAAAACCAATGATTTGTCCCCAAGTGATAAGTGAAATCATGTGTAAAGCTTGGGCAAATAAAACCTAGTATGTGAAAAAGGTTTTAACAATGCAGCTCAAAGATTTTATGGAATTTTTTAAGTTTTTTGAATTTTTTTTTTTTTTTTTGAATTTACCATCTCTCAAACAAGATCACATTATTTTTCCCCCAATGTCTAGCAAGGTATAGGACATGATAGATGGATTTGCAAGCTGTTGGATTAGAAATGGAAAGGCCATGATTGATGAAGCATGCGAATGTGACCCGTAGGACCATCTCCTCAAGATTACCCAAGCTAAGGAAAAATGATATAGCAATGTGAAGCATTTTCTTGGATAAGCAATGGAAACCAATGATGCAATTCTAGAGAGCATGTAGGCTAATGACTTGATGTCATGAAAGTGGGTAGTCCAAAAGAGTGGACATGTCAAGGGGTTTTTGATAACAAATGTTGCACTTTATGTCCTTCATTTTCGATCAAGACCAATGGATCAATTTGGGTAAGATGTGGATAAAATAGCACAATCAGGATAAAGGGATGATGGAGGATATGAGGGGATGATTTTGGGATTATGGAAAGACTGCTTAGAAATGACGAAGGTGAATTTGGGAAAAGCAAGATCATGATAGGGTAGCATGGATGCAACAAGTAAATAAGCTGATGGAAAGGAGAACGGTGTCAAGATACTTGATGCTCATGGATGTGTTCAAACTTTTCAAGACCAAAGGTAAAAGAGGGAATATGGATGCAAGTGAGATAAATGATAAGAAGATGGAGGATAACGTGGATGAAACTTGCCCCCGAGTGTAGAGTGCAAGAGGAGGAATTACACATGATGCCTATTTGCCAGGTTTTCCTCACGGTACTTGTCCAAGGCGCCACAAAAAGTGGTTTTCACCATAGGATAGATTTATTTTTCTTTAATTTTGCTACCAAGGTGCCTATTTTACCAGGTTTTCACCAAGGCACTTTTTCTCTTTTTTATTTATTTATTTTTCTTTTGTATTTTTCAAAAATTCCCCATCATTTGGATCTTTGGACAATGCTCTTCTGAAAGATATGTTATAATAAACCAAGAAGATGGCTAGGATGCTCAAAGATATTGATAAGATGATGATAAAGGACACATATGGAGGATAAGGGTAGATGGTGGTGAAGGTTTTATGCCATAGATTGGATAAGAGGGATGGAAAGATGGAAAGCATGTGTTGGAATATGAATTTGAGGATAAGAAGAAGGTATGGTGTAGATGGAAATGTTGGCAAGATCAACTTTGACACACACTTTGAAGGGTGGTTGAATGATGTACGAACAATGGATGAAGAAGATAAGGATGTATTTGAGGTAGTGGATTTTGGGATATAGGAACCCAAAGTAGACTTGGAAGGTGGAAAATGTTTGGAAGGAGATGGAGGAAAAACCTTTGGAATCTTGAATATCAACTTTGATTTTTCTTTTGTGTGCAAGTCTTTCAAAAGTGACTTGGAAATCCACATAGTCTTTGATTTTTCTTTCTTTTGTGATGCTTGTGAATGCATTTCTTCAATAAGGGATTTAGGAACCCACATTTTCTTTGATTTTTCTTTTTGCTTGGTGGACCTTTGTGGTCTCTTGGATATCTCTTTTTTCTTTTCATTCACATGTCAATTAGATGAGACATGGTGATTTCTATACACATGTGGATTCTTGGATTTCTGATTTTTATGTTGCACATCCAATTTACTTCCAAAAGACTTGGGAATTGTGGGTGAATAGGAATAATATGGAGGGTTCATATGGATGGGTGTTTGAAAATTCTTCAAATATGTGTGCCTTCATTGATCTTGATACATGGTAGGGTAAGTGGATGGTGAACTAGAAATGGTAGGCGTGGTTGATGAAGGGATATAGGGACCCAATATGGATGGAAGGGATGAAGAATTCAGCTTTGGGACATAGGAACCCAAAATGGATTTGGAGGATGGTGAAGGCATATGGTTGCGTTTGAATGGAGGGAGATAAGGTGTGAAAGGGATATCAATATATTTGGCATGAGTTATATTTCCAAGACTCTCATCTTTAAGATTTATCTTTATACCAACAAGCTCATGAGTAGCTTTCATAGGAGAAACTTTGATAGGATCAACCGATATTTGAAGGGATTTATTATCATGCAAGGAATTTGGAGGAATGATGGTTTCTTGAGGTGAATATGGAGGAATATGACAAGGAGTTGATGGGATATTTTGATCTTGACAAGGATCTTTGGATGGTGTAGAGAGGGTGCTTTGCTCTTGATTTTCAATATGTTCATTAGAAATTATGGAAGGGATATCTTGATCTTGCTTGGGAATTGGACTAGGTATAGAGCTTGGAAGGGTACTTTGTTTGTGAAATGGAAGGATATCAGCTTGGAAGACATGAAAGGGTGCAAGGAGATCATCAAAAGATTCTACAGATATGGGACCTTCATCAAATATGGGAGGAGATTGTATAACATCTTGATCTTGATCTTTATTGACACTTGTTTCTTTTCTCTTTGGATTATCCTCTTGACATGGAGCCACTTCTAAGGACAAGGTAGATGCTTGAATATGTGTGGGGAATGTTTGGAAGAATGATGGAGAATCCTTTTGAATAGGCATTGAAGCACATGAAGCTTTGGGGTCCAAGATCTTTGAAGCATGGAAACAATTTGTAGCAAGATGTAAATTATCTTGGGTTTCTTTTAGAGGTGGCCCTTGAGGGTAGACATAGTCAACATGGAAAGTATCATCATTAGGATCACTCTTTGATGGAGGAATTTTGGACAGTTGTGAAGCTTTGTGAGATGGACGAAGGATGAAAGGAGTAAAGGCCATGGGAGAAACCTTGCTAGATAGGGGTTTGTGAATTATATCTTGCTTGAGAGTGGTACCTTTCTCTTCATTATTTTTATTATCTTGATCACAAATAGGGTGGTCATGACATTTCTGTTGATCCAAGATAGGTTTGTTGCTCTCAAATTCCTCTTTGTTTGGAGAAGATGAAGATATAGATGGCCCATCATTATAAAGAAAAGGACAAATTGATCTTAATGATGGCTTGTTAGATGATGTATCCTTTTCTTTTTCCTCATCCTTCTTTAAGGTTGATATGTCATCATTATAAGGAAGTGTAACTTCTAATTGAGTTAACTTTAATAAATATGCTTCTTTATCCTTCTTCAAAATTTGTTCCATGACTTCAAGGAATATGGGATCTTGGGATGCCTCCAATATTTCATCGGCAGTTACTTCGTCGTATTGAGTCCTATGGATATTTTGATCTTGATTTTGATAATTGTTCTCCACCACAGGGTTGATTCGTTTCTCAAATAGATTCATCATTATGAATGTTTCTAAAGAATCTGATCTATTTGTTGTACTGGATAGAAATATCTCTGAAAAGGGTATCCAAAAATGTTGGTATCTTATTTTCAAACCTCAGGGGAATATCCACTGTTTGCCCTTCTTGGTTTTTAGGCAACACTTGCCTGTGTGTAGGTGGCCTTTAAATGTTGGTAGGCGATTACTGGAATTTCTTTACGCGACACTCTGTAGTTCACAGGCGGCATTGGCCTGTTGATAGGCGATTTTACAATGTTTTCACGTGGCACTTTCCAGTGGCTTACGCAGATTATGAAAGTTTCCAGGCAGCGTTTCAAAGTTTTAGGCGGCACATTATTGTTTGTAGGCGGCTCTTTGCTGATCAAAGTTGAAATTTTCAATTTTTTGGATTTTAAAATTTTAATGGTTTTTATTAGACCTGTTAAAGAAGATTCTTGCGTGAAAATGAATTACAAACTCAACACACACATCTAATTTGCACCATATCCCTAAAACAACACTAAAAGTGTATGTTCTCATATGTTTTTACAAGTATAACACAATAAATTCTTCCAAGCAATCTACCTAGAGTCAAATTTGGCTTTTAAAAATGGCTCTAAAAAGGCAGGCTTACTATTTTAACCGGTTTTAATCACACCTTCGTTCTAAATCATGTCAAGTTCCTTTACCCCATTGCAGGCTTCCCACATGCACGAAAGTATGATTTTGCACAATCCCGAAGGACTACTCAAGGAAGTGAGGATGACTTGCACATAACTTAGTTACTTTACGATTAAGGTAAAGTGCATTTATTTATAGTGGGTTGGATGATATCATGGCAAAAGCGATTGTCTCCCACTTTGGGTCATTCCCTCTCACCGCCTTCATAAAGGAATTCTTGGGAGGCAAGCTCTCCAGAGTTCTATTTTATCTAGCATGTATATGAGAAGCGGAAAATGAACTTGGTCCAACAAGTTTGGGAGTTTGATTCAATTAAAAAGTGAAGAGCATATCCCTATTGTTTTTCCTTGTTCCAAACACTCAAACACTTGATGTTCTTTTTCAACCTTGTTACAAAGAGGTTCTTATAATTGAAATGTTTGGTTAATTCCTCCCCTTCTTTCTACCACCTTAAATGCAACATGTTTGGCTTTTTGATTCACTTCGAAAAGTGAAGAGCATATGCCTAATGCTTTGTTCAAAATGGACAATAATGGGGTTTTCCCTATTAAAACTAGTTATCAAGAAAATGCCACAATTTAAGGGAATGCAAGCTTGATGTGAAAAATACCTCTTTTCGAAGCTAGCAAAGGCTAGGCATTTTTTTGAGGTTTTTGATGCTTTTTGCTTGCATACTCACCTAGTGGCGATCGTTCCCACTCTGGATCCTCCAACAAGTTAGTCAACACAACAAAGGAAAAGTGAAGAAAAACTTGAAATTAAATTTAAAAGTACTCCTAAGTTCTTTTGATCCAATTTTGCAAAATTTAGCTTTAAGAACTCAAAAACAACAAATCAACTTAAAGAGTAGGAAATTTATTTTTATAGGCATTAAGAACTTTGACATAATGATCATATAAATGTTCTTCTACCTCTAAGCTTTCTAAAATATTGGATGCATGAATTTCTTTAGAAAGCTTGTTTAGTGCTCTTACCTCTTTGCTTGGCTTTGTCATTCTAATTTTTGGTTTCTGTACTTTTGGATGCTTTTTCATCTGCAGGAATAAAAAACACAGAGAGTTGGAATAGTGAGCAACTCAATTAAAACTTGATATAAATCAATAAATTCTACACGACATTAAACTGTTACAAAGTGGAATTTAAAACTTTAAACGTGAAAATTAAAAGTTAACACACGGCTCAGAAAAATCTACAGGTGGTAAAAGAAAATCTACAGGTGGCACAGAATGTGCAAATTGCGGTGCAAAGTTGCTTGCATGCGGCAATTGAATGATCACAGGCGGATCTTTGCAAATAGCAAGCGATGCTTTATAGGATTAGGCATCACACTTTATCTCGTAGGCGACAAAAGAAAGTAAGACAGAAAATAGAGTAAAATTTGTAGGCGACATTTAAATCTTTGTACGTGGCATTTCACTATGCACATGCAACATTTAAATCTTTGTAGGCAGTTTTTCACCTATTTTCTGCAAAAATGTCAAGAAAGTGAAGCAAAACACACAAAAATATAATAAAACGATGGAAATTGAGGCTTAAAGCCCCACAGTGGGCGCCATTTGTGTGTGAGAATTTACACCTTCATGAAATTAGGATTAATAACTACTATTCTATGAAAAGAAATAATAATTTAGCCTAAAGAATTGCAATTAAAATCCATGACATCTCATGGTTCTCTAACTAAGCTTTGTTGAAAGAGCTCTCAGCCTTAATATCTCTCAAGGACAATCCTAGAATGAGAAATTGATACAAAAATGCCTAAATCTAGCTCAAATTCTCAAGATATGTGTGCTTTACAACTCAAATGCTCGTGATTATGCTCTTAAAATGATCAATTTGCTATGAAAATGCTCAATATGCTCTCAATTGCTCACAAATTGCCTATAGTAATGATGCTATGCATTTGAATTTTCTAGGATATGAAATGCTTATAAAATGGCTTGTATTTATAGCAAATTCCCAAGGGTAGGGGGTAGAGTGAATTGACCATGATTAAGCCTTGGTTAGGTGAAAGGCTTTGAGATGGTTTCAAATGGGGGGCAATTTAAATGGTTGTCCTCAAAGGGTGGGACAAGAAGACAAAATCCTCAATTCTCATTGGTTGATCAAATTGTGTTGAAAGAAAATAGGATTTATTTAATTCCATCAATTAATTAAATTAGCCATGTAAGGGTGAATAGGTTCAATTTGATTTTTGATTTAAAACTATACAGTTAATTGATTAAAATCAATTACATAATTTTGATTGATCCCTTTAAGGCTTGAATTTGATTATTTGATTTCATTATTAATTAATCCTTTGATTTTATCTTGATTTTGTCCAATTTTCTTGATAAATGTCCATTTGAATGATTTTGATCCATTTTGATGAGATTTGCTGATATTTGATGATATTAAGACACCTGGTCAATTTTGGGTGTCTACACTTAGGTTCTTAAGATATCTAATAATATTATTAGAGTCACCTTCTATCCTAACTTTAGTGCAATTCCAGTTTATAGCTAGAAGGGTATCTTGGTAAGCAGTCATAGCCTTAACAACATGGTTGGTCTCAACTCTTATAGGAATAACAATAAACTCTAATCAAAACCCGTTATCATCTCTTATTATGCCACCACAACCCGTAGGGCCCAGGTTCCCTTTTGAGGCCCCATAAAAGTTGATCTTCACCCACCCATCTGGTGGATAGTCCCAGGTAGATTCTTCTCTTTTATTAGTAGTAGTCACAACTTTGAGCCTACCTTACACATTCTACAAGTTAACAATCTCATCATTCTTACAAGAAGGGGGAGATAAATCACCCATTACATAAATATTCTCAAGAATAACTCTAAAGATTCTATGACAAACAATCCCCATAGGAGTAGCTTTATCCCTGAAAAACATAGTTGTTTCTCTCCTTCCACACTCCCTGTAAGAGATGTGGGAGGGAGATATTCCATAATATCTTAATGGAAGAATTATGAGAGGGGCATCTCCAGGATTTAAACATAGATTGAATATCTTGCAGGAATACCCAACTAACATTGAAGCATCTAATTTTAAGGTCAACTAGACATTAAAAAGATGGGTAGGAGCGGGTGCGCGTGCGGGAGTGGTTCTAGGGTTTTTCCAGGAGAAGGAGCAGGTGTTGGTGTTGCAGAGGGGGATGCTTCCAAAGATGAGGATAACGATGATGAAGCAGACGCGACTTGGGTTTGTGGGGGGCCCATGTGTGCCAAGTTTGAGGCCTGCGCTGTCACTGTTGAGGACTAAGTTCTTGGGTTGTCACTGCACGCCCTTGAACTTCTTTGGGGAGCTGCGAGTCAGGAGTCTGATGTTGCTTTCAGCTCATGCTGTGCGATGTGGGTTGTGGGGAGATCAGAGGTCGTCATGGTTTTTCCCTCTCTTCGAATTTCTTTTTGCAACGCTGTCTTTGGGAGGCGGTGGTCCCAACCCTTTCTTGTGTTGGGAGTTAGAGGCTATATTCTTCTGGAGTCTTGTGTGGGGGAGGAGTCTCTTTGGGTGTTCTTGGATGTGGGGTTTGCTATCTTTGTCTACGTTTGGCTTCCCCGTGGTTCTGCACTTTCTCGTCTTTGTTTTTGCAGCCTTCTTTGTGGCAGAGGTTTTGGTTTTTGTTTTTCTTTGGAGTGCTCTCACCAGTGGATGATGTTGAGAGGTAGAGGAAATGGTTGTGGCTGTAACACGAAGGATGGGGAAGCCATTGGTGTGAATGGTGTGGTTAAGTGGGGTGTAGGTTATACCTATGAGATGCTCTTTTGTTGCCCTTTGCTCCATTTTATTTGCTTTTGCTGCCCTGCTTGGTGTAGAAGGATAAGTTTGGGTGAGGTAGAGAAGCCCTGGTGTAATAATTGAGTTAAACTTGGAAAGTGGTCAGCCTAGGCTGTGGTTGTAGATTGGCGGGACCCCTTTTGGGTAGGTCGCTTCTCCTCTTGTTTCTTTGGGTTGTCTTTATCAATGGATATTCATCCCGTGTTTTTAGTTGATTTATCTTGCAGGGATGACCCCCTTCTTTGCCTTTTCCCTCTTTTCTATACTCCTACAAAGGTAGAGTATATCTCTATAGAGGTGGGTGTTGATCGTGTGGCCTCTTGGAGGTGGAGTCTCTCTTTTTTTATGCTCTCTTCTTCCTTTCTTCCTATTGAGGTGGAAGATTCTATTGAGATGAAGGTTTAGCCTATTGAGGTGGTCTGCGGCTGCTGGGAGGAGGTTGCTAGAGGTGGAGAGTGGTCTCTTCCTTCTTGCTGCCACATGATGGCTAGATGGAAATGGATGGGGGTTGGTCCTATAGCTGCACAGTTGGATTGGGCAGTGATGTGGTGCATGTTCAGGGCTAGAGGTTTTCCTCTTGTGCTGAAGGGCATGAGTTCTTCTTCCAAAGACGAGGTCGTGGGAGTCTTTTGGTTTCCTCTCATTTTTTCTTTTTGGTGTTGTTTGTTTCTTGTGGCTGGTTGGTGCTGGTAGGTGGATGTTGATAGTTTTCAAGGGCCCATCCTGGTTGTTGGGTATTTTTGGTTATGGGTAAAGGCTGGTTTTGGGGCAATGATGCTCTTTGATGTTGGTCTTGTTGGTTCTGGGATCCGTGTTAAATGCCTGATCTTCTATCTGGGGAGTTTTAATACCCTATTACATTTAGTGATGTAAGGCTTTGGTCTATTTTGTGGGCATCTAGGGTGTTTAGTGTTTCATCTTTTGTAGATGCTAGAAGTTTGTTGTCTGCGGGCTGTTGGTTTTCTTAACAACGTTTCTTATTGGGTTTAGCGGGCTAGTTTCCAGTCCTATTTCAGTTTAGTGGGCTTAATGGATATTCTTTGGTTGTATTAATGTAAGGGGTTTTAGGTCCCCCTAAAACCTATTTTTACCTACAATAAAAAACATTAAAGCATATAAGGACATTGTCCCAAATAGAGACAACATACAGGCAATGGAGGGACATATGATCCACAATTTCTTTAGCTTGCTAACACACATAACATCTATTAGAAATAATGAAACCTTTGATCTTCAAGCTATATGTAGTTAAGATCTTATTTTGAAGAAGAATCCAAAAAAACCTATTGATCTTAGGGATAATACCCTTAATCCAAGCCCTAGACCAGCAGGATGGAGGATCCTGAGATAAGGACAACATGTTGACAATAGAAGAAACTAAAAAGATACCACCAGGATTGGATTTCTAGATAAGATTATATGGACACTCTTATCAATAATGATAGACTAAAAATGACTATGGATTGGAGATAAAGAGGGATTTAGCTAAGTTAATCCCATTCACTGATTACACCTCCAATAATCCCCCACAAAGACACCAAACTTTCCTTTACACTCCTAAACAAAAGGCACATACTCAGGGATATTAGAAAGGGGGGAGTCTATGATCCATTTATCCTCCCATAATTTAACCATATTCCAATTTCCTATCTTTCATGCCACCCCATCCGAGATGATTTTTTTATTATTGACAATTTGATTCCAAATATGAGATCCAGACGGGACCTCCTCGTCCTTAATATAATTGTCCAAAGTAGGGAGGAAGTTTATATATTTATTCTTCCATATTGATTTCCATTCTCCACTTCCATTATAGGCTCTCCATATTTTTTTAGCCAAGAGAGCATTATTTATAGTTCCAATTCTCCTCAGGTCAAGACCACCAAAATGTTTTGGTCTACAGACTTCTCCCAATAAATTAGAGAAATTCTTTTCTTCTCTTCCACCCTAGACCACAAAAAAATATTTTGAATCTTTTCAATAGAATTTGCATATTTGACTGGAATTTTAAAGAGGCTCATCGCATACACTAGAAGATTTTGCAGAGAAGATTTCAGGAGATGGATTTTTCTTTCCCAACTATGAAGAGATCCCTTCCAAGTAGCAAGATTCTTGTGGAATTTGTCAATAAGGGAACTCCAGAAAGAGTCTAGGGGCTTTAGACAGAGGGGAAGCCCAAGATAAGATGAAGGGATCCAATTTGGCAACCCAAAATATTATTTTTCTTTTTTGTTTAGTTTTTCAGAGTATTGATAAAGTACATTAAACTTTTATACCAGTTAATAAAATGACCAGAGGTTGAACTATAACTGTCAAGAGCCTCCTTAAGAACCTTAGCTTCCTTAATAGAGGCAACACCCATAAATATAACATCATCCACAAACTGTTGGTGGGAGCAAACCTGAAGAGAGGAGGAATGGGAGAGACCTTTGTAACTACCTTTCTCCACCATCTTACCAATACACCTTCCTAAACATTCATCCATGATAACAAAAAGAATTGGAGATAGGGGATCTCCCTACATAAGACCCCTAGAAGCTTTGAAGAAAGAAGTAGGGGTTCCATTAACAATGACCAAGAACGTGGCAAAAGACACCAACTACATGATAATCTGTATGTTTCTTGAGCTAAAGACAAAGGCTAGAAAAACCTTTTGTAGAAAGGACCAGTCCACTCTATAATATGATTTTGAGATGTCAACTTTCAAGAGGAATCCATGATTTTTTGAAACAACCAACGAGTGAATGTTTTCATGAACAGTGATGATTGAATCAAGAGTTTTTCTTCCTAGAACAAACCCATTCTTCTGAGGGGATATGAGGGAGGGAAGAAGAGCCAAGAATCTTCGGGATCAGGACAAGGAACGTCCCATTTATCTCCTTGAGGATGCTTCTGGCACCAAAAAATTCCTTAACTGCACTGGTGACATCCCTCCCCATAATGTGCATATAATTATGGAAGAAGAACGTAGGGAAACTATCAGGTCTAGGCTATTTATTACCTTCAAAAGAGAGGACCACCGCTTTAACCTCATCTCCTGAGGCGATAGTCGAAAGGTAAGTATTGTGCTCCTCTCCAAGGACTTGGGGGATATATTCTAGGAAGCTATCCTGGGCCTCCAGGTTAAGGTTCTTCTCAATAGAAAGAAGATTAGATAAATAATTCTTAGCTTCCTTAGAAATATTCTCCTCTTTTATAATCTTATTCTCTTTGACCATTTGAGAAATCATGTTAGTTTCTTTATGCTTCATTATAGTCATATGGAAGAATCTTGTGTTCTTATCACCAGTTGTTAACCATAGTGTTTGGGATCTTTATTTCTAGAAGACCTCCTCCTTGGATATAATATCATGATATTTCTTCAACATTTAATTCTCATCCCAGATGGAGACAATAGAATAACCTTCAGTTTGAATATTATCCTAGATTTATTTTATCTCAGCCCGAGTAATAGATTTATAAGCAAAGATATCTCTAAAAACATCCTTATTCCATTTCTTAATGCCGTCCTTAACATACCTTAGTTTCTTAACAACCTTAAACATAGTTGTCCCTTTAACAATGATATTCCACCAAACCTAATCATGTTCTCCGAATTTGGATGCATAGTCCACATTTTCTTGAATCTAAAAGGAAAATTACATTTTTCTTTAATAGGATCAGCCGAGAAGAAGATAGGATAGTGGTATGATCCAATCCTCGCATGGGAAGCCAAAGTACAATGATAGTGGACAAACCAGTCATTAGAGATAAGGGCCTTGTCTGGCCATACCTGGATTAAAGCATCACCAACCTTCTTGTTAGTCCAAGTATACTTAGCTCCCTACAAGTCAATATCATGAAGGGCATGAGTATTGATAAACTCCATTAGATCCATTCTACAGTCCAGCTGCGAAGGAACTCCACCAAATTTCTCTTGATCCTTCAAGGGAGTGCTGAAGTCTCCCATGATCAACTAGCTATCTGTAGTAAATAGTGTTCTAGAGGTATCAAGTCTCTTCCAAAACTTACTTCTACCAGCTCTAGTATTGGAAGCATATATAGTAGTTAAGATCCAAGATGTATCATCTTTGATATGCTAGAATCTTATTCAAGCCATGTCTTTATCTTGATAGATTAGATCTCCTTTAATATGGTTAAGATTCCAAAAGGACACAGTTCCTCCTGAAGCACCCTCCAAACTACCCCCACTAACAACACCATTCTTAAATTTTTTTATTTTCTCTACCTTATCTTTAGCTATTTTTGTCTCCTGAATTAAAACTATATCAGGCTTATGATCTCTAACCAAGTTCCTAAGAATATCCTGCTTATGAGGACTATTAAGTCCTCTCATATTCCAATAAATAATATTCATTTCTTTTTTAGAGAGCATACCTCATGGATAGTAAGTTGGGTACCATCCGCAATGTTTCTACATGCCTCCGGTTCCCTTAGTTTAGACTTTGGTGGTATTCCCAGAGGTGACGTTTGCAACCCAACATCCGCCTTCATATGCCTAGTATTCACTAAGGTCTAAGGGGTATGCATGTATCCTTTCTTTCTCTTTTTTTCACCCTAGATAGGGAGCTCATCTTCTTGATCAAAGTGATTTAGATCAAGGACTTTGCTTACTTCCACTTCATCTTCCCATTTGGGTTTGTTCTAATTTTTAGGTAAGGTAGATTTGACAATCTCCACTGATTTTTGAGAGCTTTCAGAGGAGCTTGGACCAAGAATGTTACATTGTTGGGCATCCTTGAAAGATTTCATTTCACTTTCACAACTTGAGTTTGGGTCCTCTTCTTTCCCACTTGTTTCATGGTCCTCGATCTCCCCCTCCTCTGGTTCTTGATTCCTCTGATTACCCTCTACATCTTTGTTGTTGTTATCTTGATTTAGTATTTCCCCCTCTTGTCTATCAATCTTCTCATAGGAATATTCTATTACTAAATCTGAAGACCCCATCATTTGATTTCCCTCGTGATAAGTATCCTCCCTATCATCTGAGTTATCTCCCTTTCCTACCGCTACCTTAGTTTCAACCCTATCATCTAAGTTATCCCCATTTCCTTCCACTTTTTTGCCTCATTGCTCACCTCATGTGCATGGTCAACCAATTTCTCTTTAGGTTGGTCCCTATTCACTTGCTATACCCTATTATTAGTGGGTTTGCTAGTTTTTTCCTTGGACTTTGAGGGATAGTTCTTTTCCTAGTGACCAACTTTCTTACAATGAAAGCATGCAAAAGGGATAGATTCATATTCAATGTTTTGAATCCACTTACCTAGTTTAGAGACTATCTCCAATATAGTAGGCATATCTGCATCTTGCACTACACCTACACAAATTATCACATAGGTTAATCTCTTCCTTGATGTAGTCACTGGATCTATAGATAAAAGTTCACCAAAGGAATTCACAATCCATGAGAAAACATCCTCAAACTAGTATTCCATCGGTAATCCTGGGAGCTTAACCCAGACCAAAGCTTAAACAAAAAAAGATTCATTCAAATCCAATTTAGGGTGCCATTTTTGAAGTGCTAGAGTCATTTTACCTACTATCCACATGCCACCACAAAGAATACAGGACTTATCTTCCTCACACGAAAATGAGAAAGAAAAATAACCTTTTGATATTGCTGAAATTTCAACATGACCCTTCATAATCCATTTTGGCTTAGCATAAGCTCTTACCACATCAATATTAGGTCTGGGTCCCATAAACTTGCCTACCAGAGAGTTAGCCATCAGTGCTATGTTGGGGTCTATGAATGGGTCCGAGATAAAAATTGTAAACTTCCCAGAAGCCAGAACAGAGATATTCTTAACTTGGGGGAGATGAGACTTACGACTTGATTTAATCCTAAATAGGGATGACCATTTACGAGGTTGTTCACCTGAACCCAAAAGATCCCCTTCATGTGGGATGGGTCCCCTCCAGGATCCCCATGACCCAAAAAAACCCTATAAAATACATCATAATCTTTCATGCCAGTCGCAGGAGGCTTATCCACAATCTCTGTAGATCCCGTACCATCCTTCTCTCCTATAGCAGGCTGATCCACAACAGGAGTCTAGTTCCCACTTGAGGAACCATTTGAAATATTCACACTCTTTATCACCATACTCATATGTATTTTAAAATTTATGGATTGAACTAAGGATGTAGGCACTATAGGAAAGAAGACCCACCATTTCTCCAAGGCTCTCCCCAAGGAAAACCATGCTCCATTTAACATAATAGAGAAGAACCTGTGAGGTTTGAACCTTGGTTGTAGGCACTACAAGAAAGAAGCCCCACCATTCCACCAAAGGGTTATCCCCTAATATTCCCTTTGTTATAAGTGAAGGGGCCAAGTTGTTGTTTATGTTCGAATATCTATTCATTGGAACAAGCTAATTAAAACCTATAAAAAATCATCTAGTGAATCAATAGTCAACCACTTATATACATAGTAATCGAGAAAAAATAAAAATTACAAAAATTATACAATTGTATTGGTACCAATAGTGCACAATTACAAAAGCATTTGTGTGTAAGTGTTGAACTAGTTGTGCAATTTTTTTGATAGTTAAAGTGAACAATTAATGAGGCAGTAGAGAATGTTAGAGTAATAGTCTATCGAGGTTACTAATTTAAATCATTATGATCTAATTAGTAACTTCCCTATTCACTCTAGTTTGCTTTAGCTAACCTTAGGCAGTTTCGATTTCTTTTTGTTTCCCTTTTAGGGTTTCGGTATTCCTTTATAAGGAATCACCTCTTTGTATTTCATAAGGAGATAGTTTTGTAAATCATTATTGTTGAATATAGAAATCATTTCTGTCAACATGGTTTTCCTGTCTCTGGCCTATCGGCCGCCATAGCTTTCTAGATCCTTCTCTCTTCTGTCTGCTTCTTCTTCTTTGTAACAGCTTTGCATGCAGGTGTTCTTGGGTAGATTGATGATCATCAATTCTAACATGGTATCAGAGCCATCTTGCTGCTGGCTGTTCGTTCTCTGTTGAAGCACAGAGGGTTTGAAGTCTTCAGAGGCTTTTCTGGCAGTTTTTCTGTGATTCTGGGGGGTTTTTATTTTTCGGAGCTGTTTGAGCCGAAACGGACTCCACCATTGCGTCTAGAAGGCCCGGGAGAGTCGAAATCATATAAAATTTTGACCATTTTGGTCACCGGGGCCTCTGGAAAATTTTTCTTCCCCTCCCAAGGGCCGTACGGATGAGAAAATAAAAATAAAAAATATTAAAAAATCATTATTTTAAATGATTTTTGGCGCAGGCAGTTAAAAGTTTTTTCCGCCGCCGCCGCGCCACCGCCGGCCGGTGGCCGGCCCGCCGCCCCTGGCACTCTTCGCTCCCCGCGCCACCGCGGCCTCCCGCCGCCCGGAGCTCTCCGCTCCGCCGCTGCATAGCGGCCCCAGCCGCCACCGCGGCCCCTGCCGCCGCCGCCGAGCTCTGCCC
>MU224645.1:4434782-4453153 GCA_018584345.1 Thuja plicata
AGGAGATAGTTTTGTAAATCATTATTGTTGAATATAGAAATCATTTCTGTCAACATAGTTTTCCTGTCTCTGGCCTATCGGCCGCCATAGCTTTCTGGATCCTTCTCTCTTCTGTCTGCTTCTTCTTATTTGTAACAGCTTTGCATGCAGGTGTTCTTGGGTAGATTGATGATCATCAATTCTAATAGAGAATATGTATCGAACACCACATTAAAATGACCACTTTTTGACCCTTGCATGTACAATGAATCCTCTTGTATTCTATAGCTATAAGCTCTTAAGTTGGATACATAAAAACAAATCAAAATTAGTTATTCAAATTAAAACCTTAGAAGATATGCTGAAGGAGTTCATACCAAGAAAGGTGGATCAAGAATATAGCAGATTTAATGATAGGGAGCTTTCTATAGAATATTTAGAACATGTTGTCTTTGCTATGGCTCTTGACAAAAGACCTGGATTTGATGGGTTGTCCATTGAATTCTACCAAACCATGTGGCTCTATATTAAGAAAGATTTTTACATGGTTTACCTTGAAGCTTTGGAACAAGGATCATTAGGGATTGATATAAACAAAGGCTTGATCAAATGCCTCCCTAAAAGAAAAAAAACTCATTCAATATATGGTTGGCACCCTATTACCCTTCTTAATACTTCTTACAAAATAATCACTAGTGCATTAGCTACAAGTATCAAACCCTTGGCCAAAGGGATAGTCAAGGCTGAACAAACTGGATTTCTTGGCGGAAGATATATTTTGGACAATTTAATTTTGGCACGGGAAACTAGTGAGTGGGCATAACAATTATGTCATAATGCCTTGCTTGTGAAATTAGATTTTGATAAAGCTTATGATAGAATGAGATGAAGTTTTATCATTAAGATGTTGCAATGTTTGGGATTTGGACCCAAATTATGTAAGCATGTTCAGTTGTTTTTTAAGGGTGCTAATGCACAATTGGTGATTAACAACTCTTTGATTGAACCTTTTTTGCTGCAATGCTCAATCAGAAAAGGATGCCCTCTATCACCATTTTTGTATGTTTTAGTTGTTGATGCATTAGGATATATGATGCAAAACTATAACCAGATGAACCTGGTCAAAGGAGTTTCCATTCCAAACCATTCAATCATTTTGAACATTTACTTTATTGATGATAGCACGCTTTTCGTTCAAAATTCTAAATCTAAAATCAATAATGTTTTGGAGGTCCTTAATTTATATTGCTGCATTTCAGGATCAAAATTAACACACAATAAGACTGAACTCTTTATGATCAGATCTAATCTAGTTCTTGATTGGATTCCTAAGGAATGGAAGAAAATTAAATATGGGCAATTCACTCAGTACTTTGGCATTATTTTTGGTCTGGGAGTCAACGTGTATGACATGCAGAATTGGTTTTTAACTAAGCTAAAAAAATAAATTATTTAGTTGGGGAAACAAATTTCTATCATTTGCTGGCAAAATACAAGTGGTTAACAAGATTTTTTTAGCCTCTCATGTTTACTACTCTTCTTGTTAGTTGCCATCCAAAAAAGGTTATGAGCACTATATAAAATCATTTGTCAATTCTTATGGACAAATTGGGAAGGTAAACAAGGCTTCAAAACAACGTCAACAAGGCTTCAAAACAACATCTTGGTTACATTATATTCATCCTAAGAACAAAGGTGGGTTGGGTTTTTTTAGATCCAAAGACACAAGGAATTTGTTTAGAAACTAAATGGATTGCGAGTGTGGGGTCTAGAGAAGTGCAATGTAAAATCTTGATTCGTCATCGAATTGACAAAGCTACTATGAACAATAAGTGGCAGGGTGTGGGGTGGCTTGATAAGATCTTGTTGGCTCCTTTTTTCTGCCTCAAAGCTTCATTTCCCTTGCAATATATTTGGAAAGCTTGACAACAAGGTTGCACAATTTTAAATTGGAAAAAATGACTCTTTACAACATGGTTTCAGTTTTGGAACTTCTTCCACCTGGTGGAATAGACTTGTGCACTATCATGGGCAACCACTAGCTGTTATCTTTCCTAAACAAGCCCATTATTTGTTCAAAAAAGGTTTTCAACATTTTGATGATATTTGGGATTTTAATTCCCTTGATTTGGATGACTGGCAAAGCACTAAAAATAATTTTTGTTTGAATAATAGCTATAACCCTGGGTTTATGAATTTTGTAATTTAAACCTTGGTCCCTATAGAGCTTCTTATAAAAAATTGTACACCATTGAAATGTAATTTCTTTAAAAATTGGTTGTGGTTGGACAAATACCAATTTTGTTGTTTCCCCCTTAAGAAAATATACCCGAAACTCCTTCCTAATATGACTCTAAATCCAAGACTTAATACAAAATGGAGTTGCCATTTTAGAGAAAGAAAATGGAAGAACCTAAGTGCTCAAATTTTAGCTTGGAAGCTTCTCCATGTTAAGCTCCCAGTTGGTGATGGATTGAAGTGTTTGAAGATAATGCCAGCAAAATGTTCTTTTTGTCACCATACAAAAAACCTGAAGCATATTTTTTAGAACTGTGTTGTGTCAAGGAAAAATTAGAAGGTCATTAGTCTTCAGGTTCATGGATTATTTAATCATATGGTGGGCTGGAAAAAAGGCTTTATTGGGTCATGGGCTTCATAAATAAGAATGTCATTGTTGATACTATGAGACATGCTATCTTATTTAATATTTGGAAAAGTAGATGTTTGCTATGTTTTCTTATCACATTTGCCTAAGGAAATTGAAATGCTAAAGTTTTACTTTGACATCACGCTACAATTTGTGTCTTTGTGCTCTTAGTTGAAAGAAGATGACCACTATAATAAGCGGTTGGAGGAGGTCAAGTAGCAGTTCTTGCAACTGCATGATAGAGATATTCGACATGTGCTGAACAACTTCAAATGTTATTTAAGTTGTAATAGTTTTTTGTCTTAGTGTCTTGTTGGGATCATTAGCTTTGTTTTTGTAAGGCTTCTTCAACCTTGTTTAGGTTAGTTTTGACAATAGTTTTATATGGTTGAATGAATGAATGAGAGATTTTAATAATGTCCGCGAGACCGAAGCAGCCTATGAGACCCACTACAGAAGCACACCCCCCAACTAGGGGGCCAAAAATTAGGCCATTTGAAACTTCTTCTTTAAATATGCTCTTCAACAGTGAATTTTGACCACCAAGTTTGTTGTCCTTTCCAACTGCGTTTCTTCAAATAAAGTACCTAAATTGCCCGCCTCTAAAATATCGTCATAACTGGAGCGAATATTGTTGTATGCAGGACATTCCATGATAAAATGCTTCTCAATCTCAACCACCTCCATGTTGCAAAATAAACATAATCTCTCTTCCCATTCTTCATTAAGTATCATCTACCTACGTGTTTCACACCTCAACTGATGAGAACTTGTCCTAAGCTGTGCTATAAGCATTTGTGCTCTCCATTTAATATTTGCTCCTACGTATGCTTTCCTCATGATCTCCCGTGGGGTTAAATTCTTTGATATAATAGTCTTTTTTGCGCCCATTTTGTTTTGACCATAAGATAGTCCTGATTTTTTCCGTGGGAGTGAGATAGCTACACATTGGTACATAATTTGGTTTAAACCTCTTCTATACAGCTACTTTTAGGACTGCTATTCTTTATGTAATTTTATTTTATTCCAACTTTATTCAATTAAAATAATAATAACAATAATATAATGAGAAGTTTCAATCAAGACGAGATTTCCACCATCCATAATATTTAATCGAGAAGTCATTGCAGATCATAGCTACCTAAATGTCTACATTTCTGTCTCTCCATTCTTTCGTATGGGCTGAAAAAACTATCTTACGTTTGCTCTAATAATTATGCTGTAGAGGATTGTTTTCTTCGAAATAAAATTAGGAGTTTAGTTGTCACAGCTCATATGCAGATGTATCTGAAACGGTCTCAATATCTCTAAGACGGTTCTAAAGTCATTCATGGACTGACGGGCAGCGCACTGTCAAAAAACACTTTTTTTCCCCAACTCAGGTAAACCCGACTTCAGTCAACCGAGGCTCCGAATATTATACATACTCGACACACGGGATTTTTTTTTGTTTTGGGTTTATTTGTTTTTCTGCTTGAATTCTCTTGTTATGACTTGTGCTAGATTTTTGAAGAGACCGTTGATGTTTCAGTGCTAAAGTTTTCTTCCTGTATGACATGTCTTAAAATCTACTCTCTATTAGCATATATGAAAGGAAAATCCTTTGACCATAGGATTTGATATTTTGTTTGATTTGGTACATAATTTATCAGTGGACAAGTACAGATTTTATTCCACTCTTTTAGCTCAACCCTAAATCAGTTAAGGATCTGTATGTGTTGTAGTTCTTTGATGATGTTTCAGTAATAATAATAATGATAGGAAGGACTACCTACGGAATTGCATTTCACTGCTGACAGAAAAAAATACATATTGGTTAACTTTTGGTGGCAAGAACGGGTACATAGTAAAGGAATGCTTGTTGCAGACATTTAATACATATCTTGCAGGAAATATGAGAAACCCTGATATTTAGGACCTCTTCTTTGAAAATGTAGATTTCTTAAGGGTCAAGCAATGCAGATTATCACCTTGTTCAGTCATTGTGTAGAAGGATTTGATGTCAGTCATTTGTCTTGGAAGCATATGATGGCAAGAAAATGTGGAATTTCATTGAAGAAGGCTTGAGGTTGGTAGGATCGGTTATAAATTCATCACACATTACCATGGATAAAATCTTATTGTCACGGAAATAATGGTTGAATTGTAAATGAAAACCTCCCCATTGCCTGTTCATTGGGGGCACCCCCAAAATCGTAGGGACATGGATGAAGGAATGTAGATTGGAGGGTTAGGGACATGTCCCTGTGGAACATGTATATTTGTACATATGCATGATAATTTTCAAATCATTGATGATGTATGTAAATGGTAAAATGGATGAAATTGTGCAGTTGCAGATACTGTAAGCAACATTCGGTAAGATTTGCAGCTTGCTGTGTTAAATGATATACCATACAAAGGTGCTAGAAACATAGGAGGTCAACTACAAGTTGGAATCACTTTGTGTTATTCAGCTGCAATAACGTGTTTGCGTAAAATCAATGCAAACTGTTCATTTTGTAAGGTATAGATCCTCCACGATTTCCTGGAGATCTAACAGGAGCATTACAACTGTTTAGTTTCATGATGCCACTAATTTTCTTACTTCAACTGCCAAGAAGAGAAAAACATCATACACAAAAAACTGAAAACAACATCAAACAGAGCATATCACAGAAGATTTACGCTGGAGAAGTCAATGGTGGAAGAAACTTCAGAAGAGTAAGGCAGTTTGCCTGTTATTGTCACCATCTCAGATGCAACTACAAATTTACTTCCTTCCGGAGGCCTTCGAATACACAGTTTTCAGTATAGCAGTAATCTAACACTCACAAAGCTTTTCAACTGGCCCAGATGCATACTTACCTTTATTGTACTCAAGTACCTATGTACAATACTTAAGAAAACTGACTTGCAAAGAGCAATTTGTTGAAGTTTGCAAAACATGCACACCAGCAAGGTCAAACAGCAGAACAAAACACCTTTTGTGAATAAGAGCTGCGCCAAAGATTAGCTATATTTCTCAAGTGCAAAGAGTATAGAATGAATGAAAAAAACAAAAGACTTGCTTTACAGAAAAAGCAGTTAAAACCTAATCTTTTAGGGAACTAAAATTAGCTCCAAGAAGCCGTAAGTGAGCTTAACCTAAAAATAGCATACCTCCTAAATATAGAATGTGTCAACAACTCCTATTAACTGAAACTTACTGGCATAAAAAAAACATGAAAAAGAAAAGATGGGTCTTGACAACTAGGCCTGATGAGGTACCCATGAACATAAAGGAACATCTCTCATAACCGGAGAAATGGAGAAAACCTTATGGAATAAAACTCCTCTCAAAAAAAGTGCAACTGAAGGTAATCAGGCAATGCTAAAGGTTTTGTGAAGATGCCTGCAACTTGCTCCTCTGTAGGTATGTAATCAAAGGTGAGAAAACCATTCTGAATCAACTGCTGAATGAAGTGTATGTGGATCTCTATATGCTTAGTCCTCTGATGCTCCATTGGGTTTTGAGAAATGTGAATGACACTCTGATTGTCACACCAAAGAATAGTGGGACTATTACAAGGAAAACCAAACTTTGTCAATAATTGACAAAGCCATAAAACCTCTTGGCTAGCTACAACTATTGTTTGATATTCAGCCTATAGAAATGACAATGCAATTGCAGATTGCTTATTGCAAGACCATGCAATGCGGCTAGAAACAAGGCAAAAAACAAAGCCAGAAGTAAATTTTCAATCATTAATATCATCAACCCAATCTAAGTCAATGAAGCCAACAATACGAGATTCTCTTGATGTATAATAAATTACATAATGAGAGGTGCCCTGAATATATCTCAAAATTACACTTGGCAGCCTTCTAGTGTTTCTCATGTGGATTGTGAGAGAAACAAGAGACAAGACCAATTAATAAGGATAGATCAAAACGAGAATGTGTCAGGTACAAAAGACTGCCAACCAAATACCTATATAACGTAGCATCAATTGAAGGAAAAGAACGACTAGAAGACGATACAACACTTGACTGAAATGATATGGGGGTTGGCTTGCAATCAAGCATGCCAAATCTCTGAAGCATGTCAAGAGCATACTTTTGTTGAAAAATGGAAATCCCCTCCAAAGATTGAATGACTTGTAAACCAATGAAGTAATGCAAAAGGCCGAGATCTGCCATGTCAAACTGCTCCATCAATGCTATTGAAACACTCTAAATCATTGAAGAAGAGCTGCCTTTACGAATCAAACCATCCACATAAGCACAAAGATCAAAAGATCATCTTCCTATCTCTATGTGTACAAGGTGGGATCAATATGAGTCATGACAACATGTGAAACAAGAGGAAAGCAAAAAAATGTCCATCTTCTCATACCAAGCCCTAGAGGCTTGTTTGAGACCATATAATGAACGACAAAGCCTACAAACTAGTGAAGGGTCCTACACAAAACTCTATAGCTGCTCCATATAAATCTCCTCATGAAGGTTACAATGTAGGAAGACACTCTTTACATCCATCTTGATAGATTGACCATCCCTATGAAATTGCAAGTGAAAGTACAAGACGGATAGAATCGATCTTGGCAATAGGAGAAAAGATATTAGAATAGTCAATGCCTTCTACTTGTGACAACCCCTTTGCAACAAGTACTTGTTAAGATATAGTAGCTACGTGAGAGATCATTTTATACCTATGGTGATCTGCGTCTTTTTCTTCAAAGATATTGTTATGGTTTCTATCAAAAGTGACATGGCATTCTTCAGTTATTGTCACCATCTAGATAGAGACATGAATGTTTTGCTTTTGTTCATTTTATTCACATCTTTGTATTTGCGGGTGTCTACTTGGCATCGTGCAAATGTTAAACCGTTGGCAGAGTTGTCAATGATTAATGATATTTGGAGCGCTTCCGATTATTTACGAGTATCGTCAGTTATTGCATTATTGTCATTGATTCAGTGATACCGTTGTTGCCAGGTCACCATGAATGCTTTGTCACTGTCGGTTCATTTTTGATATTCGGTTTTTATTGAAGACACCGGTTTTGTTCAATAACGGCTAACAATTGCTATTCTTTGAGGGACTCTTCAGTTTTTCGAGTGAGATAAGTTCTTGGGTTGTTCATTGATATTATTATCATTGAAGTATATCATTTTTGATGTTGCGGTTGTGACCTCAGAGAGAGGAGTATTTTTTTATGTAGTTGTTTTTATGTTCCTTGATACTCAGAACATAAGTGCAGAGATTTATATATATTTTGTATGATCTCATAGATGATCATCGTTTTGGTTCTATGAACCAATTTTGTTTGTAATTAGCCTATTTTCATTTGGGTCTATTGATTTTTCGAGGAATTAGCAAGCTTATTGATTGAAAGTGTTGAAGACTTCAATCATAAGGAAGAACTATTGTATTGATTTGAGATCTGAATAAAGAGAATCTTTTCTGGGTGTGGCTGGGTTTTTCCCTCGAGTAGAAGGGTTTTCCTAGGGTAAATAATTGTGCCATCTGTTCGTATACAATTTCTGAGTTTCTGTTTATTGCTTGTGATGCTATTCTGGTTCAAAACATCAACATGGTATTAGAGCGGGTCTGAAGAAAAGATCCAGAACCAGACGTCATTCAGTTATGATTTTCTGAGCAAAGTATGAGTTGTTTCTGTGTGTCTTCATTATTGTGCGGACTGGAGTTTCCAAAATACTTGTGTTCAGAGCTTCTAAATTCCTTAAGATGTTCGTTGGTATTCATCGTGCAAGATAGTATGCATGTAGTGCAACGATCATCTTATGAATGCTGGACTGTGATTTTTGTTCAATCTTATTAAAAGAGATAGCTGTGTATTGATCTTTATTTGTGTGCGTGCTGAGATCCTTCTTGAGAAAGATTAGGCAATCCAGAGATAAGTATTTTGTATCTTTGAATATTGATCATGAATTTAAATTCATGCAATAACATTGAAAGTAGTGAATCATGTATGCTTCTAGCATTAGTGTGTTTGATTCTATTACTAATCTCTCTAAAATGCTTCCAGGATGGATCGAGGAGCACAAGGATGATGAGAGATTGCAGCTTGAGCTGAGTTGGTGGCTTTTGAAGAAGAAGTACCCATTCAGATTATTTTGTGATTAGCTTCTTCGAAGAGGAAGAATTGATATTCAAAGGGAGCTTGTGTGGCAGAGGGAGAGTACAAAAGCTCCTTACTTGGTCAAACATTGGAGTAAATTATTGTGTTATTCAAACTGTGAATAGGCTGCCCCTATTGAGAGGGAGTCTCGGCTAAGAGGGAGTCTCAACATTTAGATGATCTTTACATGCTTTAATGAGTTCTTCTCCAAGAGGGAGAATTTCGAGGTAAAATCCCTTGTTAATGCATTCTTCTCTGCGAGAAGTTTGAGGTAAAAGGCCTTGAACCACCCTCTGCGAGTAGGCAAGGTGGTAATGCATTCTTCTCTGGAAGAAGTTTGAGGTGAAAGCCCTTGAACCACCCTCTGCGAGTAGGTATGGTGGAACCACCCTCTACGAGTAGGCAAGGTGGTAATGCATTCTTCTCTAGGAGAAGTTTGAGGTGAAAGCCCTTGTTCCACCCTCTGGGAGTAGCCATGGTGGAAGTCATGTGTGTGACTCCATGACTTAATTTTGTGATTTTTTTTGATTCACCCTCTAGGAGTAGCTATGGTGAATATTGTTGTTTTCTTTATTTCACCCTCTAGGAGTAGCTATGGTGAATGTTGTTATGCCGAGATAACAAGTTTATTAAGAAAATCTATGATGAGAATTTTTTTTGTTGACAATTTTGGTTGCAGCTATGTGCACATGCCATGAGATGACACTTTGAAGATCTCTCTCTCACTAAGAGGGAGTGTTAAAGATAT
The DNA here is from genome assembly GCA_018584345.1 of Thuja plicata. Classification (NCBI taxonomy): domain Eukaryota; kingdom Viridiplantae; phylum Streptophyta; class Pinopsida; order Cupressales; family Cupressaceae; genus Thuja; species Thuja plicata. Next base: position 4,444,264 of record MU224645.1, read on the forward strand.
AGTAGCTGCGTGAGAGATCATTTTATACCTGTGGTGATCTGCGTCTTTTTCTTCAGAGATATTGTTATGGTTTCTATCAAAAGTGACATGGCATTCTTCAGTTATCGTCACCATCTAGATAAGACATGAATGTTCTCCTTTTGTTCATTTTATTCACATCTTTGTATTTGCGGGTGCCTACTTGGCATCGTGCAAATGTTAAATTGTTGGCAAAGTTGTCGATGATTAATGATATTTGGAGCGCTTCCGATTATTTATGAGTATCGTCAGTTATTGCATTGTTGGCATCGATTCAGTGATACCGTTGTTGCCAAGTCACCATGAATGCTTTGTCACCGTGAATGCTTTGTCATTGGCGTTTCATTTTTTATCGTCGGTTTTAATTGAAGACACCGGTTTTGTTCAATAATGGCTAACAATTGCTATTCTTTTGAGGGGCTCTTCAGTTTTTCGAGTGAGATAAGTTCTTGGGTTGTTCGTTGGTATTATTATCATTGAAGTATATCATTTTTGATGCTACGGTTGTGATCTCAGAGAGAGAGAGGAGTATTTTTCTATGTAGTTGTTTTTATGTTCCTTGATGTTTAGAACGTATGTGCAAAGATTTATATATGTCATCTTTCTAATTCTGTGAACCAATTTTGTTTGTAATCAGCCTATTTTCATTTGGGTCTATTAGTTTTTCGAGGAATTAGTAGGCTTATTGATTGAAATTTGAGAGTGTTGAAGACTTCAATCATAAGGAAGAACTATTGTATTGATTTGAGATCTGACTAAAGAGAATCTTTTCTGAGTGTGGTTGGGTTTTTTTCCCTCGAGTAGGAGGGTTTTCCCAGGGTAAATAATCGTGTCATTTGTTCGTATACAATTTTCGAGTTTCTGTTTATTGCTTGTGATGCTATTCTGGTTCAAAACATCAACAGTACTTACCGATGGAACCATCATCAACATATTGGGGAAGAATAGTCCTTTGCCATAGCCCTATCCTACTGATGAATACTTGCTGCATTTGTAAACATTTGAAGATTATCTGAATGGTATGACTCAAAAGACTAACCTTAGATGTTTGTGACTCAGTGTAGCAAGAATTCGAAGGATCACCTTCTCGTTGCATCAATAGTACAACATGCCCACTTGGGAATGGGAATATTTAGAGGTGATGGTGGAACTAGAACATCATCCTCACGTGAAGAGGAATGATCTGTAATTAGTGTTTACAATAAAACTTGTAAATTAATTCCAATTACAGTTTTTCCCGATCCAGGCAGAATTGCGTGATTATGCTTTTTAACCATTGAAATTACAATTAAGGACACTTTTACAAAATTTAAAGAAACTTAACTAATTACCAAAATAAAGTAATTAGAATAAGAATTTAAACTAAAATGAAATAGCAAAAATAAATTAAGGAGAATGTGAGACAGAAGATAGAAGAATAATAAGACAGAAGATAGAAGGATCAAACACAGGTTGATAACAGAGTTCGTCCTATAAGGACTACGTCTCTGGGTCCGCTTCTCAATGCTGGGACTGCTTTATTGATATCGCCAAGCAAAACTATGCTTTGTTACAACACCCAAGCTTTCAGAACCTGCATACAATTTCCTCACAATCTCTCTCACTTTACAATTTTTGGTGTGTAATAACACCTTGCAAATTTCCTTCTCACATAATTTTTCCCTCCAAGAAATAATTCTCCAATCTTCAAAGTCTAAATTTTCCTCCCAGGCTAATTCCCCCTCTGAGGCTAATTTTTTCCTCCCAGGCTAATTCTTTCCTCCCAGGCTAATTGCCTTTACAAAGGAAAATAACCCCCTTTTATACAATTTTACATGCCAAAATTGGGTTCAACCATAATATCTTACAATACCCCATATCAACTAAATTAAGCCCTTGATCTGTAATAATCGGACTTATTTTGATAATTATGGGTTCCTCTTAATTCGACCCTTATCACTTTACTATTTTGAGTTTGTTTATCGGCTATATATATTTAACAAAAAGATAAGCATCCACATTTATTGGCGAAATACCCGTATAGCATATTGGCATTTGCTGGAATGAGTGGTCCATGGTGGCGGGTTCAAAACCTGCCGCTACCATTTTCAGCTCATCCCGTCTTGTTTACTTTAAATATAATTTGCACCCACAACATTTCAAAATCAACGTGTGGCGGATTGGTGAGCGGGAGTGATGGTAATAAAGAGGTTAGGGGATCGAATCCCTTCCTCTCCATTTTGATATGTCCTTGTCAAACCCGAACCTAACAAAAAGGTGCTATGTGTCATGATGACATCACCAATAGTCACTTGTTTTTTTTTTTTGAACGGAGATCTTCATTTGGTCATAACTTTTGCATACAGACTCGGATTTTGTCCATTCAAAATGCGTCTGAAAGCTCTTGATGAGCTCTTCAATTTGAAACCCACTGTTGACCACTTTCAAGATAGTCAAATTTCACCTTTTTGACCGAGCCTTTGACCGCACATAACTTCTGCATACGAGCTCCTTTTGAGCCCATTCAAGTTGCGTCAGGACCGTGTCAGCGACCACTTTCTAATGACGTTTCTTTTGTGAGATTTTGAGACTGTGAAATTTTCAGGTTCTCTGGATCCACCTGGATCAAGGAAAGTAATCCTCAAGAGATGAAGATGGAGTAGGAAGTGATGGAGAAATTGGTGATAAAATGTCCATCAGAGGATAGTGCTCATCAAACTAGACATCTTGTCTAAACAATACCTCTCTAGAAATAGGATCAAATAATCTGTAACATCCTTGTAGTTGCCGACAAATATGAGTGGTTGGCTTTTCCTCTCCATGTCTTTCTGTTGAGTATCTAGAATAAATATCCAAGCCTCACTACCAAAAACATTGAATGAAGATACATTGGGCTTGACATGGGACCAAGTCTTCTCAAGAGTGAAATGTCCTAATGCCTTATGGGGCATTCACTTCTAAATGTAATTGGCACCGCCTCAACCCGAAAATAAGAATCCTTATCTCGAGATTGAATCATGCAGCTAGCTATCTCTTGTAAAGATCTGTTCTTTTGCTCAACAATATCATTCTATTGAGGGTGTACGAAACTGTAAGTTGATGCTGAATGACATGCTCAGTGCAAAAGTCCCTTAAAGCCTAATTAACATACTCTCCCTATTATCAATGCTTATCCTTCTGATAGACTGTCCAAATTGCTTCTCGACAAATTCCTTTTAGGTCCTAAAAGAATCAAAGACATCACTCTTGCACTTAAGAAAGTACACCCATGTATATTCGTAGAAGTCATCAATGAATGTGAGCACATATTTGGCCCTTGAAAAAGGAGCTGGCAACGCCTCTACCTGAAGGAAAAGAATCCTGGTGGTGCTTACCAAGGACACAACCTTGACAAACACCATATGTGTAAAGAATCTTAGGTAGTCCTATCACTAATGCCTGAGTGCTCATCTACTGTGGATACCTATAATTGACATGACCAAATCGTTTATGCCAAAGCCTCTCCATTGAATCTGCATGTGCTATGAAAGATGATCTAGTAGTTGAACTCTTAGGGCCATCAAATCATTATAATTGAGATGCAAAATCAACACTCCCAACAGCCACAACAATATCAAGATCATGGAGGTCTCTAATAATCACATCATGTGGTGAAAACTCAATTGTCTTGCCTGATCCCAGGTTGAAAATTTGGATGCATTGAAAGAAGGTTGGTTGAAATATTAGGAACAACAAGGACACCTTGTGTTGAAGTTTTAGTAGCTGCGATAGACATTATTCATACCTCAGTTGATCTCCTATTCTTCTGTTCACTATTTTGATGACTTGACACCATTCTATCTTGCCATCGATTCAAGGAGGTTCGGCTATGGAATATTATTGAAGAGTCTTCATTTTGAAGTGGGGTAAATGCTTGTAACCATCACCTCTTGGCATTCCGTGGGAGTCTTCTTTGTAACGACATCCTCTCTTTGTTTTAGGCGATGGAAAATATAAAAAATTTCACGGGCCTCATTTGGGTTGTTCGACTGTTTTAGAAAAGTTGTTCAGTATTATTGGCGAGACCTGTAGAGACTATTATATGCAAAGATTTCTGTATTGTGTTCAGTGCTTATTGTTTGGTGTGTTCGATCCATTCATGATCAATATTTATATTATCTGTGAGACGTATATTTTTGTTTTTGATCAATCTGTGATCAAGAGAATAATGCTTATTGATTGACGGAGATATTATTCAATCATAAACAAGTGATTTTGTAACCGGCGTTTGAAGAGCTCAATAAAGGATCGGTTTTTCGGGTGTGGCTGGGTTTTTCCCTCGAGTAGGAGGGTTTTCCCAGGGTAAATAATTGAGTTATATGTTCTTATGCTTTTCTGTGTTTCTGTTTATTGTATGTTATGCTATTTTGGTTAAAACATTAACATGATATCAGAGCGGGTCTAAGGAAATGATCCAAACTAGAATAGAACAATTGGATTCTAGAAGAATCGTAATGTCTAATGGAAGTCGAATATGCTATTCAAAATGAGGGATTCATATGAGAATGTGTAGCTGAAGAGCCTTGGAGGGTAGAATCTCTGATGAAGCTTCTTACCTGGACGGGGAGGATGCTGTCATGTTCATCTATGCTTACATGTTTGGCATTCATGTCTATGAGGATAGCAAATGTACTGGTGTTCAAATTTTTTATTCTCTGCCTGCACTATAACTGTGTGATGGCGAAAGATCTATAGATGGATTGTGACGAAATTTCGACAATAAAGAGATAAGTATTTGAATATTGATCATGAATTTTGTGTAGTTAATTCATGCTATAATATTGAGAATAGTGAATCATTTTATGCTTTTAGCATTGATCTGCAAATTTTCTCTTCATGAATAGTTTGATTTTATGAACTATTGCTAATCTCTCTAAAAATGCTTCCAGGATGGATCAAGAAGCAACGGGATGATGAGAGATTACATGCAAAGTCATGCAGGCTATAGAAATGAACATGGGAACGTTGCTTGCAGCCATGGGACTTAATTGGTAGCACATAACTTCATTAAAGAGAAAGAACCTATTTAGATTGTCATTGCAATTAGTTCCTTCGAAGAGGAAGAAACAATATTCAGAGGGAGACTATTTAGCTGCAGAAATCAGATTCAGAGGGAGCTTGAGTGGCAGATGTAGAATGCCAAGTCCTTTGCAGAGAATCAACAAGCTTGTGTAGTAGTATGACTGCAAAAGCTCTTTGTTGGACAAACATTGGAGCCAATTTCCTGGTATTGTGATAATCAAAGCCATGAGAATGCTGCCCCTGTTGAGAGGGAGTCTCAGCATTCAAATGATATTTTATGTGTTTTAATGAGTTCTTCTCTGTGAGGGAGAAGTTCGAGGTGCAATCCCTTGTTAATGAGTTCGTCTCTGTGACGGAGAAGTTCGAGGTGCAATCCCTTGTTCCACCCTCTGGGAGTAGCCATGGTAGAAGTCATGTGTGAGATTCTATGTCTTAGTTTATTTATTTCACCCTCTGGGAGTAGCTATGGTGAATATCATGCTGAGATGACAATATTATGCTGAGATTTTGATTGACATTTTTTATTTGGTTGCAGCTATGTGTACTTGTCATGTGATGTCATATGAATATTCTCTCTTGCTAAGAGGGAGTGTTGAAGTTTTAGTAGCTGCGATAGACATTATTCATACTTTTGTTGATCTCCTATTCTTCTGTTCACTATTTTGATGACTTGGCACCATTCTATCTTGCCGTCGATTCAAGGAGGTTCGGTTATGGAATATTATTGAAGAGTTCATTTTGAAGTGGCGTAAATGCTTGTAACCATCACCTCTTGACATTCCGCGGGAGTCTTCTTTGTAGCGACATCCTCTCTTTGTTTTAGGCGATGGAAAATATAAAAATTTTCACGGGCCTCATTTGGGTTGTTCTTTTGTTTTAGAAAAGTTGTTCACTATTATTAGTGAGACCTGTAGAGACTATTATATGTAGAGACTTTTGTATTTTGTTCAATGCTTATTGTTTGGTGTGTTCGATCCATTCATGATCAATATTTATATTATCTGTGAGACTTATATTTTTGTTTTTGATCAATCTGTGATCAAGAGAATAATGCTTATTGATTGACTGAGATATTATTCAATCATAAGCAAGTGATTTTGTAATCGGTGTTTGAAGAGCTCAATAAAGGATCGTTTTTTCGGGTGTGGCTGAGTTTTTCCCTCGAGTAGGAGGGTTTTCCTAGGGTAATTAATTGAGTTATCTGTTCTTATGTTTTCTGTCTTTCTGTTTATTGCATGTTATGCTATTCTGGTTAAAACATTAACACCTTGAAGATAATCACCCTCAAGCAAGATAAGGCTTGAACCCAAAAATGAAAGCTGAGTAGAATCCTCCATTGCAATTTGTGAAGTGCCACAATCAGAGAGAGGAGACAAAATCCTAGATATGTCATGTGACAAAAAGCACCAGAGTCAAGTATCCAAGTAGCTGCTGAAGACAAGGCCCATGTAGAAAGAGCATGACCTTTGTTTGTGTAGAAGGAAGGGGGCTTAGAAGCTGAAATATTATGTCGCTACAAGGCTTCCTCTAAAGCCTATAGTCTCTTCCAATATTTGGTGATTGGATGTCTTTCCTTGCCACATAAGTTGCAAGGTTCACCTGACTTCTGTTTACCCGCTGGGGTAACCTAGTTTACTGATGCATAGATTTTGTACGGAAATATAAATACATAAGATAGATCAAAGAACCCCAGAGTCTTTATTAATCATTCGTAACTTGAGTACATTTACAATAGTCTCTATCAGCATCTTCCCTTTCTGAAGAGAAAGTACATTGCTTATATAAAACCCGAAGGGGTGTGACCAAATGTCACCACCAATTCCCAACCGTCGTCCGGTAGTAACTAAGTACCGTTGGCTACACATAATATAACTAACACAACATAAAGTAAGTACTACGGCTAACATCATCCCCCCTAAAGAAAAGTTGTCTCCGGACGACAACAAAATGTCTCGAACCGAAACAAAATAAGAATGACAAACCACTATACAAGAATCAAAACATGTTGCTCAGTCTCAGCCTCTACCAAGTGCCGCAAATCTGCTGCTCAATTGATACTGCCTCCAACCACTCTGTCCTCAATAGCCATGTTGCCTTCTCCACACCCAACTACTGGGTACACTAAGCCAAGTCTTTCTCTATTGCCTCCAACTTGGTGGTCAACTCCTCCCGAGCTCTCTGTGCCTCCACCATAGTAGCCTCATGTCCAGCCAAGACATACTCCTCAAAGTGTAGTACCCTGCTACCTCTCTCGCCACCACTGGCGCGGACAATCAATGCCTGCAGCATCTCCGGGTCTCATCTTCTCAACGCTGTGTGTTCACAACCTCCAAATCCATCTCCCTCGGCGGCTTATGGCTTCCCCCCAATGCTTAGCTTCAGACTTCTTTCTCACCATGTGGAACAAACCCAAGGCTTACCCTGACGACGCTGGTACCCCAAACGCTAGGTTGTAGTGTGCCTCAAAAATAAAATGGGGGTCTGGGGGCAATGCCCCCATCGGGGTCAAGGGGAGCGCCCCCGCGGGGTCCTTCCCTTCGGTACCATATGCTACTCACTGTGAACTGTTCTTTATTTGTCATCGTTTTTTTTTTCTTTAGAGAATGTGATCTCGTCAATAATTGTGTCTTTATGCAACGTTGTACGGTGCTCTTTCTTTGCAACTGTTTCTAACTGGGCCCTTAGAAATTTATCCTTTCCACTTATAATAATGTCTCCCTTTTGTACGGTTGCCCAACTGCTTATGTAATGCTTCAATGGATCGTACAACCGTACGACTTGGCTCTCCCGGTGTTGTTTTCTTCTTCCGTACAGTTGTACGACCTTTGACTAAACCACCACTTCACTATCTTCGGAATCTGTACGGTAGTTTGAGTCTCGCGGTACCGTACATTCAATTTTATTACCTCCACAACAAATTGTACAGCCGTATGACAATTTTCTGTGTCCTCTACTGTACCGTACGGCCAAGTGCAGTACGGTATTATAAGCTCACTTCGTTTCCCCTCCGTACAGCCCCACTTATTGTTTTCATGTTTTCCATACGGCGTGCGACTTTTTAAGCTTTTTCTTTTTTCTTTTTTGTTCCACCGTCCGTACAGTCGTACGACATCATGTTGTACGGTGTCGTATAGACTGCTTTTTACCCTTTTTAAAATTCTCATCCGTACGGTGTTGTACGGACTTTTTTTTTTTTTTTAATATTTATATTTATATTTTATTTTAATTTTTTTTTAAAATGCCTAATCTAATTATCTTCCGGCACCTCTTCGGTCGTCTATCCGGCCTCTAGGGTTTCTCGAGTCCCCTTCCATCCCCTCGGGTGCTCTGTCCATTTTTTTGGGTGCTTTGTACATCCTCTCCGGGTGAGGTTTCGATTTGGAACTGCTAATGGCCTCATATATCTCCCGTCCGTCTAGAGTCCACAGCTAGATGGCCCCATCGTAGCCGACTTCCCGAACTTTGTCCTTGAGTCTATTTTCGATGGCAATCCAAAGGCTTGGAACCATAAAATCTATAGGGACCACGATCACTGGCCCGTACATAAGGAGAATAAGGAAGTTGAAGGCTGCGGCCACGGGGTTCCAACCGTCGCAGACACGAGCGTCGTCACCGAGGTTTTTCCCCTTTGATTTTAGCTCCTTGTATTTGATGGGTTCTTCCTTCGTAAAATGGTGTGTGGGGGTGGCTTCCTTCTCCCTAATACTTAGCATGTTACAAGATGGTGTGAAGAACTCGTAATCTTCCATTTGCCAATGAAAGAGGCCATTCATTGAATCTCCATCATCCCCAAAACATTCTTCCAACTCCAACACCCCTTCGTCATTGGGCT
>MU224645.1:4455477-4471632 GCA_018584345.1 Thuja plicata
TGCGAGTACGACTTTTCTAGCGGCTTGTTCCTCCTCAAGTTCCTTCTTTCTATTTTTATTCAATTGATTGGGCATGAATTCTTTGCTCACTTCTCCACAGGGCAATAATCAACACATCAATTTATTTATTTATTTTTCCTTCCCGAGTACGTCTAGGCAACGGCGCCAAATGTTTACCCGCTGGGGTAACCTAGTTTACTGATGCATAGACGTTGTACGGAAATATAAATACATAAGATAGATCAAAGAACCCCAGAGTCTTTATTAATCATTCGTAACTTGAGTACATTTACAATAGTCTCTATCAGCATCTTCCCTTTCCGAAGAGAAAGTACATTGCTTATATAAAACCCGAAGGGGTGTGACCAAACGTCACCACCGATTCCCAACCGCCGTCCGGTAGTAACTAAATACTGTTGGCTACACATAATATAACTAACACAGCATAAAGTAAGTACTACGGCTAACAACTTCTTCTTTGTCGTGGAGGAAGACTTACCAGAATTAAAGATTTATCAGGCTTGGGAGTGGATGGGAATTTTTGTTCTGGCTTTTGGTTATGCTTGGAGGAACTCCCACTACGTGATGAAGCATTTGTTTTATGCTTTTGTCTCTTCTTTTGTTTCCCCTTAGGTGATTTTGCTACCAAAACTTGGTTTTTGGAACTAAAAATTGAATCTAAGTCAACTTAGCTTGTTCTTGAGTTAAACGTTAAAAACATCTCAAAAGAGTGAAAAGTGAAGGCAACACCCAAAGCATCCATGATGGAGTAAAATGTGGAACCTATGACTTGGAAAGGCCCTCAAAGCTTAGATAGAGTTAAGAAAATGCATTCTTTGTTAGTTTTATCTTCGCCACAACCTTGTGAAATTGACTTGAGAGACTTGAATTCCACCAGGTAATCCTCAATGGATGAGGAGTTAGGTACTAAGGAAGTCAATTTTGCCTCAATTTGAAATACTCAAAACTCATTAAAAGTACCAAAAGAGCTCCTCGAGTCCGTCCCACATAACCCTAGGAGTAGTGTAAGAATCAAGGTGGAATAGGAGATTGTTTGAACCTATAGCTTCATTCATCTTGTTACTATGCTGAAATATCTCAAATTGATAGGTCAATTTGTGTTGGATTTCATCTAAGGTGGACCATAAACACTTAGACATGAGTAATCTGGTCATTTCAACTTTCTAGGTACGATAATTGTGCGGCGTAAGAAGTTCAATAAGAGAGGTATCTGGCATTGGTTTTGTGTTTTCTAGAATTTATATGGGTTGAGGTTGTATGGGGCATCGAAAGAACAAATTTCACCCCCACATAAGAAGAAAAACAAAACCCTTGTGTGATTTTCAAGTCAAAAAAGCTAGAAAACAAAAAAAATCGTTTCAGATTGAATCTCTATGTACTTGGAAAAAAATCTGGAAAATTGAGTTGCAGATCTATGTAGAGCACTGAAGCAGCTTTCCAACATTTATTCGTTTGCAAAAAATGAACTCTAGATATGCCAGTTATGACCCCAAAAGCACAAATAGGTAGATCTGACTTTAACAGCCTATAGAATTCACTAGGAGAAGAATTTGAAAAAATCAGCTGCCCCACTGGTTTGGTGTTGAAACCAACTTTTCAATGGTCTATACTCTATGGTGCATGGAAAATGGAGATCGTATGCCTAAGTTTTACTCTATTCCGTAAATGTTGCCCAATCAACCCTTAAAATGTAATCAAGGGGCTAAAACGACAAGCCCCTAGCGGTTTTGATGACCAAGGGGCTTAGCATTGGGTGCTAGTGATTGGAAGGTAACCCTGGGTCGCTCAGGTGATTGTCGTGATGAGGCTAGCATCAGTGGGGCCATGACACCATAGTGAAAGAGAATATTTTGCAGAATATTACTTGTAGGTCCTACTAGCTCAAAGTGACACCAATCATTGTATTCTGACATACAATAATTATTGAAAAATGCAAAAGGGCATCGAAAAAATTGCGCAAGCTTGAGCCAAACTGATGTAGGTGGGTAAATCGGTGTAGATCTATACGGATCTATATGTTTGTATGGATTCCATATAGCTGTACAGATTGCCACCTTAAAAATTGTGCACAACAAAAAAAACCCCAAAAATCAACTTCTTGAATATTCGTGAAACAAAAGTCAATCCTTAGATTTTTGGGATATCGAGATGCGATGGTGAGGTTTGTTTGGACCCAAAGTGCACTGAAAATTCACCCAACTCTGAAACCCACAAAAAAGAGCTGTAGGTCCCAAATTTGGAGCTTTTCTAACACCTCTTGAGAAAACTCTTAAAGATTGAGAAGGGGTTTGTTGAATCCATGCTCCGATGCCATGTTGAAGTTTGCAAAACAAGGACAGAAACAAGATCAAATAGCAAAACAAAACACCTTCCACGGATGAGAGCTGCAAGAAAGATTTGCTATATTCCTCAAGTGCAAAGAGTACAACATGAATGAAAAAAAAGCAAAAGACTTGCTTTATAGAAAAAAACATTGAAAACCTAATTGGAAAATAGGGAACATAAATTAGCTCAAAGAAGCCCTAAGTGAGATAAATCTAGAAATAGCATGCCTCCCAAATATAGAATGGACCGACAAAATTAGATTGCTTATACCCCTTTAGTTGCGATTTATCAGATCATTTAGTTTAGGCTCAAAACAAGTAGCTTAAAAGACACGAATTAGAAGAGACAACATTTTACCGAACCCCTGATTGTTCATTTCTTTTTTGGTGAAACCACTACAAGAACGAAAAAACTGCCATGGTGGTTCTGCGATTGTCAGGACACATCAGCTACAACTATAATGGTTCCATAACTGCTAGGACGCTACACAGTCACCACTTGTGAAATGGGCAGTTTTGCAACTGCCACCCTAACTGGCAGTTCAGCCACAGCCAAAACTGAAGATTCTTTTCTCTATATTTCTTAGGAACCTTCTCCAATTGTATTTGACCCCAAGGTATCTGGATCACAAAGCCATTTGTAAGCTGTGTAGACCCTGCACATAGTTCTTGCTTCTTTCTTGTGGGATTCATCATTTAAGAGCATTAGAGTGTTACAAATTACATAGTTTAGACTAATTGAATGCGAATGATGGCTTAGTTGATTGTACTATCTTTAATAATGCAATTTGTATCAAATAATAGGAGCAATAAATACAAGAACAAGGTTAAATATCCATGCTATTAAATCCATCAAAAAGAGAGCCTTCACTTGAAAAGTTGAAAGGATTCATGTGTATCTTAATTATTATGTTTCTGAGTATGAAAATGATTTTGGACTTGTAGAAAGCTGTGACAATTACTTTGGGAAATCAAGAATGCAAAAGGGTACATCTATAAGTATCCCCAATATATTAGGGACAATATTTGAGTAAGAAAATAGCATGGAGATAGCAATGGGGAATAGATATGGGATTATAGGATATCTGATAATAAGTATTATATGTATAAAATGCACCAATGATGCCCTGCAAAGTCAAATAGCTGTTTATTTGCAGATACATTTAGGCATCAAGTTTAGATTTGTGGCTTTCTGTGATATATGAGGTTACATATAAATGCGCTAGAGAAGAAATAGGTCAAGTACATTTGGAAACCCTTTGTGCTCTATTAAGGTGTAATACCATGTCGACATAGAATGAATGCAAGTTGTTAGAATTTTGAAAGGTATATATCTTCTATGATTCCCCTTCAGACCTAATAGGGGCACTACTCTAGTGACAACTGTTTAGTTCCATATTGCAACTAACATTCCAATCACAAAACCTGAGAAGAGAAGAAACTTCAACTTTATAGGGAGAGAGGCAGGTGGAATTTTAACAAAAATTAGAAACAGTCAATACCAGTAGAAGATCAACTTGCCATGCAATAATGGCCATTAAGAAAATTGAAAGCTGGGAGAGGGCATGTGCATCTGAGTAATAGCATTGTCAGATTGTGGGAATTAATTGGGACTCGGCTAGAGCTGTGAAAATTATTTTGCATTTGTATAACATAAATATAAGCACATATAGTTGAAAACTGAATCTGAAACCACTGAAGCAAGCCATTCGGCTTAGCTCAAGTGTGCAGCTGCTAGAATGCTAAAATGGAACAATGCATCTATCATTTATCTTGCAGTGCTAATCAAAATAGAAACATTTGTCTTGTTTATATGAATAATTTTATCCAATCTACAATAGTAATAACCTTTTCCTCTTTGATTGCATGAACTTGAACCATTGAGGTAAATGGTATTTGACAATTTGTCGACCAAAGACAATAAATTATTTAAACAACCTTCTCCTTGATGTGTTTGTTAACTACATTTTTTTTATTTCATGCCACTCGTCAATGGTAAGTAATGCTGCTGATTACATTCATGGACCATAAATCCTGGATAAATTGGTTAAGCTTCTTTGCATTATAACAGGACAAATGCTTTATTCCATTAAGAAATGTTGCAAAGAACTACAACATTGTTATCAAGCTACAAAGACTACTGTTATCATATATGTTTTCTTCAATTTGTGAAGGTAACTGTTGAATGTAATGGGATACAATTTTGCTATGATTCTCCAAAGACTCTTATAATCTTGCTTATAATTTTTTCATAGTTCTCTAAACTATTATAATCACAGACCTCTTATTCAACTGACAGCACAAACTGTAGATGCAATTAAGAACTTTTGGTGATTTTGGCAAATGTGATATTTTGCTTTCATGAATGTAAATGTCAAATGTAAATGAATATACCATCTTGATTGATCTCCGGAGATTGTACACCTGAATTCACATGCCTATAAGTTTATCATCATTCTCTTGAGTCTTTCATAATGAAACAACTTAAAATATTCAACTACATATAATTTTCAAAATGTGCTTTATTTGATTGTAAGGCATCTCTTTGAAACATATAATCTTTTTCAATGTCGTTTTGTTCTCCATGACTAGATTATGTGTGATGGATTTATCTTAAAGTTTTGTAGGTTTCTTAATTAAAATATATTTTTTAAATTATTATTTATTTCTTTGTTGCAGGCCTAGTATACAGGATTTTTATAAAGAAATTGGCAGCACAACATCTCTGTAACATGGACAATGCAAATGTTGGGAATAAAAAATGGCAGGGAGTACCAAGTTCAGTAGCTTTAGCTTGTACACAATGCAAAGGTCTGATTACACCATGCATTATTTGTGCCCTCCCCATCACATTTGTTGATGATGCAATCTGGTAGTTATGCAAACTTAGCTACTTATAAATATTAAATGTTAAATTCCATGGTTTTTTTTGTTGTAGATTAGGGGGATATAGATTGTAAACAAGCAAAACCTGAGAGCTTGCTGAACTATTAAAGTAGGAAACACAATTATTTCTGTGAATAAACAAACTTGAAGCAAGATATAAAACATTGAGCTCATCCAGTTGCTGCCCCTCTCCATGATGTGCAAGACTGAAAGATTACAAGATTGAGGAATCCGGTTAAAAAATCTTATCATGCTATTTCTTTAGCTTATTTAAATTTTAATAGGCCACTAAAAGAGGCAATTTACAGTGGCAAATTTTGAGGAACTTTGATAAGTGGCTATGATTTTTTGCTTCAGTGTTTTCAATAAACTTTATATCGAAGATTAAGTTATTCATCAATAAGCATGCAGGGTGGAATGTAGTTACTGTGGGGCTGTGAACCCAATGCATGAGCACGAACGCCGTTTGTTGAGTCTTCCACCTCCATTGGCACTAACGCCATCAATGGTGGTTCTACTTCTTTTAAAAATTATTTGATTGATTCCTAATACATTACTTGAATTGGTTTGAGTAACATTGCTAGCTATATGCTTATTTCAAGCATTCCTTCCACTATGTAGGTTAGAAGAGTGATGGTGGCACACATTGGCCAGCGCCAGTACACACTAGCTTTGCTCTCACAATTCCATCAGTTTCAGATGGTAAGAAAAATTCAGTTTCTAAATTTTTTAAGCTAAGGTGCATGCTTCTATTAATCAGTACTTGACTATTATCATTAACCAATAATGGTCTGCTTATAGCATTCATGAATTTTAAACCATGCATTTTGTTAGAATTTGTGATGTCTCATATAACTAAATAGTGACATGCTTTTGGGGGTAGTCTGCACAAATTCAATTAATGTGAATGCCATTGTGCATAGTAAAACAAACCAACCAAATCTTTAACTACTTTCTTTTTGCTATTGCAAATTAAGTTGAACTTTGGAGATGAGAATACCGTGTTTAAAAACACAATGAAAACCATACAATTGAACTCACGCAATACACATTTGTGGTGGAAAAGCCAGTGTTGTGGTAGTGGCAATGGCCTACCTTGCTTTATTACTTTCAGCAAAAGAACTACAAGAAGTGGGACCAAATTCTTGTCCTCTACATCTGCTATCTTCTCTCCACTATGAACAGCTCCCAATATTCCATCTATTCTCCAACTCCAAGACATCTCTTT
Organism: Thuja plicata; assembly: GCA_018584345.1. Taxonomy (NCBI): domain Eukaryota; kingdom Viridiplantae; phylum Streptophyta; class Pinopsida; order Cupressales; family Cupressaceae; genus Thuja; species Thuja plicata. The sequence continues at coordinate 4,461,937 of MU224645.1, forward strand.
GAAAAAAACTTCACATTTATAGATTTCTCATCAAAGCAGAGCTCTCCTGGCCCAAGCAGAAATTCTACAGAGACAAAAAACAAAAAAGATGCCCGTTTGTTTCAAATTCCAAGTTTGGCACCTGTATTATCGGTGGACAGTACCATAAACATCATGGAGTCTGGACTCCAATGCAATTACAGTTCTGTCCAGGTGTTTTGCTGTTTTGATTCTGTTCCTGCATCTGATGTCTCCTTACTGTTCATGTTCCTTGTTCTGCATACCTTTTTGAGATCCATTTTGGATTAATGCTAGTGTGCAGGAATTATTAATAAGTTTTTTAGTTAAGGCTTTATCATTTCTAAAATCACAGTAGAAGTTATACAAGGTACTCTGTTTGACTGATTCACGCAACGTCTGTTGTGGTGTGATTGCAGGACCATGACATAATAACATGCTCTGATCAAAATAAGGACATGTTTGCTCAAGAAAAGTTGGATAACACTGACACAGTTATGAAAGTAATGCCGAATACAAATTTAAATGATATTCCCTTTGTTGATTATGATGGGATAATAGCTCTCTCCATTGATAGCAACAAAGTAAACCGGGCTCAAGCTAAGGATACCTCAGAAAGTGAACCATTACTAAAACGCATGCGAGTCTCTTCAGAGAATGAAGCTATTGCTACATGTAATGTCATAAGTCATTCTGAGTCAGAGACAAGCTGTATGCAGATGCCTGATCAGTTGGATGCAATAAGTGGAAGTATGCACAGAGATGACTGCACTTCAAGTAAGGTTGATATCAACAAGAGTTCAGATAAATATGGAATTGGTGTAGAAGATAAAATAAAAGGGAAAAATTTAGGACTGGAAAGCAATGAAGTTAAAGTTGTTTCAGAAAACACTCATTGTTCCAAATGTGGAAGCTCTTTCATTGAAACTGATAAATTTCCACTTACATCTGAAGGAAGCTTCATGCGTTTGGAAACTCAATTGCTTGCTTTACACTCTGCAGAGTCACTTTTATCTGACTTGCATTCCTCTACGTCTACATATCCAATATGTGGTTCAGTGCATGTAAGTGCAGTTAAAGTGGCACACGAAAAGGCCTGTGCTAACCAACATAATAGCATCTGTGGTTCCCATCAGCAGTTCAGTCACTTCTCTATCAATGTATTACGTATGGCACATTCAGTTCTGGCTTCTGATTGGAAAAAATGGTTGATGGATGGCAAGCTGAATATTAAAGAACAACTCGTTGATGATGTTCTATCATGCATTGAACTATTCTTACAAAAACGTAGAGTTATTTTTCATTCTCTGGTATACAAAGATTCTCTTAAGAAATTCAGCAGCTAGGTTAATACAAGAAAAGAACAGTTATTCTACAAGTTTCTCTAGAAGAGTATTATGATATATGCAATTGCCAATATCTGTCAATGTTCAACTTGTGCTAACAGGCAATGGTGTGGAAGGCTATGGCTGCACAAGCACTGTCCAATTTGGATTCAAGAGCTTTTCTGGAACATCAATTGTATATATCAGCGGTGTGATGATGCTTAACTTTTCTTAGAACTTTTACTGATAGATTTATATCTTGAAGTTATAATAATTCTGTTGTTAAGGCTAAAAATTCCAAGACATTGCATCTCACCATTAAGTTTTTTTCATGTATTCAGGGCACCTTGCTGAAAGATATATTCATGGAAAGGCTCCAGGAAAGATGTAATACTTTCAATAAACTGTTAGAACCTTTCACAGATCTTTTGGGCCAAATTAATGTACTTCTGAAGTTTTGTTTTGAACATCTGAGGAGTCATTATAAGGACCCATATCTTTTCCCTTTGCAACTTGAATCTGGGGGTGAATTCGATGGAGTGAACTGCGAAACTGAAACTGCACTTCAAGCTGTACAAACAGCCGTACCCTTATGGTTGCTAGTCTATCACGATGTGGCACATGCCACAGTTTTATGGAAAGTCAAGTCAACTGCTAATAAGCAACAGGTTTGAACAGTAGATATGTGTTAATGTTACACTTTGAATTCATAGTGTTCTTTGTGTAATTATAATATCAATGGATGCTAATAGTTGTGTTTTGATTAATTTTTCTGATGTTACTAATTCAAGTTTTAGAAATGGATAACATTTATTGAAGACATCCATATGAGGACCTGGGAGGAAAGCTAAACACAGTTGCTTTTTTCAAGGTTGGGAAGAACTTGTTGAAACTGGAATTCTTGTCAGGTTATAGTAAATATTTTTCTATGCAGTACATTGGAAGGGCCTTATTGAACGGATTAAAAATTAGTTTGGTCAAAACTTTGCATGCAGGTCCCATGATTTGGTCATTTGAGATGACTTATTGATAGTCGTTCTTGATTCATTTGCAAAGAGCTCTAGCAAAGCAAGCAAGTATCCTTAGCTCTCATATGTTGATTTACATGTTTTATTTGAATGATTTGCATGATTATTTTTTAAAATTAGTCACCCTTATTAATTACTATATAAATAGTTCAAGCTTGGTGTCAATGTATGTCCTCAGAATTGCAGTTAGCTAAAGCTGATTAATATATCCAGTCAATTCATGTTTCAGGGCTGTACTCAAGGTGCTGCCTTTGTTAAATGTGGTGAGCTGTCCAGCATTTATTGTTGGTTCGTATGAATCTTGTACAAACGGGAAGAATCTTAAATATGGATAATCTTAAATATGGATATTTTCCATTCATCTTCTTGGTTTTTTTTTCCTATGGACTAGAACTGGCATGTCTTGAACCATGGGAGAATTAAATAATCTTAGTCAGCAGCTATCTCATTGAGAGTTTTTTTGCCCTCTTCTTAAATCTGATTCTTAATTCTTTGATTCAATACTAGCAAATTAAATACTGTATTATTATCGATCAGATTTTGACTGTCTTTCATCTTAACGGTCTGTTTTTTTTGTTGGCATCATATTGTATCTGATTGCTGTATTAGTCTCCAAATTTGATCCTGCTATAGTTTTTGCACAATATAATTTTAAGGACTGAAATACATGAATTAGGTAATAGATTATGAATCATAGATTTATATAAAAGCAAGAGCTCATAGATGAGCTGTACAAGTTTAAAGTTTGAAACAGAATTCATAATCAAATCTAATGATGCATCATATTGTTCAACTAAGTGTAGCACTTAAAGTTCCTCCAACTAGACAGTGAGCCATGAAGATGAATGCCTTCTACAGTGAAAAAGGTGACAGCAAATTTACTCACAAGACACTTTTCTTGTGATCCATAGAATGATATGAAACGAATTGAAAGCATTATTGATCATAGAAGTGCTTTCTCATTCATCTCTCAAGCATACATTTTGGCTGCAGAAATGATGTTTTGTTTCATTGCATTGGCCAGCACAAAAGCATGTGATGATATGTTCTGTGCCTATTCTGGGATAGGGACAGCAGGAAACAGCAGGACATGTTTTGGGGATGACGGTATTTTAAAATATTAAAATAATAACAGAAAATTTTACACAATATAATTGCAAGAACCCTAGGAAGAGCTATAAAGATGAGCTGTATAAGTTTACAGTTTGAAGCAGAATTCATCATCAAATCTTATGTTGTATCATATTTTACAGCTAAGCATAGCACCCAAGGTTCCTCCAACTAGGCAGTGAGCCATGAAGTTGAATGCCTCTTTTGGCGGAAATGGTTGCGGCAAACTTACTTGCAAGACATTTGAAAGAATCAAATTCCAAACAAGTCGGAAGCATTATCAATGATATTATCATAAAAGTACTCCCATTCATTTTTCAAGCATATATTTGGCTGCAGGAACGTTGTTTTATTTCATGACAGGGTCCATCACAAAAGCATGTCATCATATGTTCCATTCCTATTCTGGAACAGGGACAGACAAGGATATCAGGAAATGGCAGGATGTGTTTTGCAATTGCAGTGCCAAGAGGCTATGTTTTGGGATGACTCTATTAATTTTTTAAAATACTAATAGAGAAAATTCTTCTTATACAGTTCAAGAAGCTCAGCGCTACCCGCAACACTTGCAGATTTCTTCTTTTGCGCTATTTATATGCATTTAAAAATTACAGTAATGAGCTACATAGGTTATTATTTGGTATCCCCTGAACTTTAGACTCCATCCTATGATCCATGCACAATAGTTTAGATATTCTTTCGAAATGACGTTCTAAAGTACTGTTAGGGAATAAGGTTTACATTCAATAATATAATTAGTTTGTAGTTAGGTTAATTGGGATGTTCATTCCTGTAAGTTAGTTTTGTACAGGAAAATAATGGCTTTATAAAGCCAATACATTGGATGTAATAGATGAAGTGAATGATTATAATAAAGTTTTACTCTAGTTTTATTCTCAATGTAAATCTTTTGATTTTCTCCCTTTTACTGTTCTACATTGGTATTAGAGCAATTATGATTTCCGTGTCTGTGATTGAGGAACCATGGCTGTGAAGAAGAAAGAAGGTGCAGTCAAGTTTATTTCAATTGGCAGATAATGGGTTCCTTTATATGGGTTCCACTTTATTTCTTTCTGTCACCATTTTGCTAGGTTTGTTCATTTGTTGATCACTTAAATTTGTTGAAGGTTTGTATTAAATTCTGCAAATTATTTTTCAGCGTGACATTCCCATGTTTCGAGGCATTTTAAGGAAGGTGTTTGTGAAACAGGCAAGGATTCTGGCATCTCTGACCAAGATAAATCTGCTGGAAAATTTTGTTTGAATAAAGGCACTAAAAGGTGAACCAGTATCTCATTTCAAGTCTTTTTCTATGAGAGGGGTTTCAGACATCTAGTTCTTTGCTGGGCACTAAACAAAACGGTCATTTTTATTCTTATTTTTATTTCTACCCTGCAAGAAAGTATTAGCAGTTTGCAAATGACATTGTGTTAATATTTTTTATACAAGGCCCAGGAAGTATTATTTAGGAATTGCAAATAATGTTATAAGCTTTGTGGTCATTATAATGGCATATTATCAGTTTCTAGCATCCATTCTCTTGTTTTTAATATGGTCATATAGTACATGGTTGATTTGCATAATGATTACATTTTCAAGCCATCCAAGTTATGTCCAACAAAGATTTCAAATTTACATGCTTGTGCTATTGGAGAGCCAAATAAGACATCTAATGAATAGAGTATAACAAATCAAGTTGGAGGTTGGAGGATATATGTTATCCCGAGCTAGCTTCTCGCTCAGGGGTGATTTATTGCATGAGAAGCACTTTTTATTTGTGTCCCTAAAGAAAAGAGGGGTCTTGGCATACTTTGAATCCCTTCATAGATAATGGGGGGGATTTTGCAGATAATTGAGTTAGTCTTGATCCACGGAGTAGTTGTTTACATTTGTAGACAATTGAGTTTGTCTCAATCTACATAACAGTTGTTTTAGTTTGCAAATAATTGAATGTCTTGATTTGCAGACACGTGAGTGTTATCTATGGATCATTAAGTTTGTCTCGGTTCATAGTTTTGCAGGTGCGTTACTGTGGATGATTGAGTTTGTTTCAATTCACAGGAGGAATTGTATGCTTGTGGATAATGGAGTATGTCTCGATTCTCAGGTATTGTTGAATAATTAGATATTTGCCTAGACCATAAGGTTTAGGTTAATATTGATGTAGAGTTGGAACATTTGCCTAGACAAGAGGAGTTTGGGTTAGTGCGATCAGAGTTAGATAATCAAAGTATTTGCTTAGATCAGGAAGTTTAGGTTGATGTTGATGAAGAAGAGTCGGAGATTCAAAACATTTGCTTAGACCAGTAAGTTTAGGCCAATGCTGATATATTTTTGTTCTTGTTTTTCTTCATAATGTAAACCTTAAAGGGGGTGAGATTGTTAGGAATAAGGTTCACATTTAATAATTTAATTAGTTTGCAGTTAGATTAGTTGGGAAGTTCATTTCCGTAAGTTAGTTTTGTATGAGAAAACAATGGCTTTATAAAACCAATACATTGGATGCTATAGATGAACTGAATGATTACAATAAAATTTGAATTTAGTTTTATTCACAATGCAAATCTTCTGAGTTTCTCCTTTTACTGATCTACAAGCACCCGGTTCTCAAAGCTACATTCACTGTAGATAAAAAAACACCATACTTTAGTTCAAAGAGAAACTATGATAGCCCATAAGGCCTATAGAGCTATCATAAGGTAGCAAAAGACTTGTAAAATCTAAAATCGTTGAACCAAAAGTGCAATTCGAAGTAAAATTTATAAAGGCAAAGAACCAAATTAAAGTCAAAACCAAAATGTATAAAAACGAAGGGAAATAACCAAATGGTGCAGGAGCACACCTAACTCAAACCCCTAGCTCCTTATTTCTGGCATGTACTGACTCTAGCCAAGTCAGGAGAGTTTGTGTGGACCTTAGAAGGTCATTTGTTTTTCCCTAAGATGGATATGACTAGGTCAATCCATGTCTAGATAGGTTTCTTAGTTGGCTTCTTGATTTTCGGTTAACACTGTGTCGGTTAACACTGTGTGGGTTAACACTGTCGGTCAATTTAGACTTGTGGTCGGTTTTACGTTACTGTTGCTTGGTAAAGTCAATTGTAACGACCCGTGAAAAGCGGATCTTGTCTTTTATGGACAGTATGGTCAGTTGTAATGGTTCCTGAAGAGATGCTTGCGAATATGTGGGCAGTTAGGGTCGTTCCAATGAGAGGATGGTTATTAATAACATCCCAAGCCTTCATTTTGGAGATCTAGAGAGTAGAGATTGAAGAAGAAGAGAAGCTACAGGAAAGTCAGAGATTTGTAGATTATTGTATTGTTTTGTTTTGTTTCCAGTAATGAGAAGTTACAGACTGTGTGTTTAGTGGATATCAAGTTTCTTTGTGATTCCTTTTGCATGCAAGTAGATTAGTTACTTCATTTTCTGTTTTGTAAGTTGTTAGTTCTTCACCCGTTCTGGGTTGTAAGCAGTAATGGCCCCTCGAGATTCCTGAATCCATGGTGAGAGTCATGTGTTGGGATTGAACTCAAGAGGAGCCCTTGTACATACTTTCCTTTTTGTTTTCTGTAGGAGAAGCAACAACAAAGAGTCTGGAGATCTTACCCTAGGCGAGCTTAGTAATAGTCCGGCTAGGGAAGAGAATGAGAACAATGTTCTGAAAACATTGGTTGAATGAATCTATATGTGTAGGTTCAGCAAGTAGGAGATGAAAAGCATTTTGATGGGGACTGAGTCTTGAAGAGGAGGTAAAGTTGAGAGTGACTTATCTCAGTTTAGGGTCGTGAACACCCTAAGAGATCTAGGAGAAAGATCTCAGAACAGAGCCAAGCTGGTTCTGTAGCAGCAACAAGACTTCTGTCCACATCAGATTGGTATCAGAGCCTAGATTGATTGGGCTTGTGGTAAATGTTCCACCCAGCAGTATTAGTAGATGAAAACAAGATGGTCATTAATGCAAAGCTTGCAAAGGAAGTAGATGAGAAGAAGAGAGTGATAGAGGATCAAAGGGAAAGGAGTAGACTCCTTGAAGAAGCCCTGGATGAGATGAAGATAAAACTTCAAGAAGTTGCAGATGCAACAAAAGGCAAAGATGGAGATGAAGTTAGCAGCAGAGGGAAGCAAAAAGTTGATGAAGAAGACTTGATACTTGAACCAGACCCTCCCATGAATGAGGAGCTATTTCTAAAAGCTCTAAGAGCCCTAGGAGGCAAAAGTCTTGAAGGAATTCCATTCTTTAATGGAAAAATGGACAGTGAACTAGTTGTGGAATGGATAGAAAGTATTGAGAATCATTTTGAATGTGAGGGCATAACTGAAGCACAAAAGGTAAAAGTTGCAAAGTCAAGGTTAAGAGGTTCAACATTAACATGGTGGAAATACCTCCAAGAAGAGAGGGAGAAGATGGGTAAGAATCCAATTCAAATTGGAAGGCCATGTTAAACAAGGTAAAGGAGCAATACCTACCTGAGGATTATGAAATCCAGTTACACAAGAAGAGGCAGAGTTTGAAGCAAAAAGATTTGGATGTGGCTACGTATACTAAAGAATTCCAGAAGTTGTGCTTGAGGTCAAGAGTCCAAGAGGATGAGACTATCAAGGTGGCTAGGTATCTTAGAGGTCTAAAATGGAATATCCAAGAGGAAATCAGTTTGTGGACTCCCACAACCGTCCATAAATGTTTCCAACTTGCATTCAAAGTGGAAGAGAAGAACAAGAAGAAATCAGAATCAAACTTCAGAGGAAGGGGTAGAGGTAGAGAAGGAAGAGGACAAGGAGGCTATGGTGGAAGAGGATCAGATTTAAGGCAGCAAAGTGAGAACAAGCTCACTGAAAATCAGGAAGGAAACTCAAATAGAGGAGGTTTCAGCAGAGGTAGAGGCTCTAACACTAGTTAGAGAGGAAGGAACAACAGTAATCAAGGAAGAGGAGCATCCTACTTTGCCACCATGAATTGCTACCATTGCAATCAGCTAGGACATCCTGCCTATAGGTGTCCTGAAAAAGGTTCTACTTCTCAAGGAGGTGGAAAGAGAGTTAACTATGTCCAAGAAGAATCAAGTTGCAGCAGCAAGCCATATGAGGTACCTTTAGAACCAGAGGAAGGTGAGATCCTCATGATAAAGAGGACATTGATCAGAGAGCCAAGTAGAGAAGAACCAAGCCAAAGAAGGGCACTCTTTAGAGTAAAGTGCAAGATCATAGGAAAGGTGTGTAGAGTCATTATTGATTCAGGCTCAACTGATAATATCATTAGTGAAGAGGCAACCACCAAGTTAAATTTGAAAAGGATTCCACATGACAACCCATACAAGGTTACATGGATTAACAAAGGACAACATGTGTTTGTAGGAGAACAAGCATGGGTAGAATTCACCATTGGCAAGTATAAGGACATAGTTCTATGTGACATTCTTCCCATGGATGCATGCCACCTTCTACTTGGAAGGCCATGACAATTTGATAGGCAAGCCATGCATGATGGAACCAAGAATGCATACTCATTTAAGAAAGATGGAGTGACTTTCAAAATTCAGTCACTAATAGAAGGAGAGATGAAGACATCAAGTCCAAGTACGCTCATGGTTGGTGAGAAGGAGTTCTTGAAGACTCTAGGAGAAGGAGGAGGAGTTGGATTTGCTTTAGTATTGAAGCCAAAAGATGAAGTTTTTGTCAAGAAATCAGAGATACCAAATGAGGTAAAAGAAATACTTGAAGAGTATAGGGATATTGTGAATGATGGCCAACCCACCCCCCTACCTCCTAAGAGACTTGTTAGCCACAAGATTGACTTCATACCAGGAGCTACCTTACCCAACAAAGTTGCCTATAAGATGACCCCTCAACAAAATGAGGAGATAGCCAAGCAAATCAGAGAGTTTTTAGACCAAGGCCTAATTAGGAAAAGCATAAGCCCATGTGCAATCCCTACTATTTTAGCACCTAAGAAAGGAGGAGCTTGGAGACTTTGTACTAATTCTAGAGCCATTAATAGAATCACCATTAGGTATAGGTTCCCAATACCCAGAATTGAAGACCTAATGGATTGCTTAGGGGAGGCAAAGTACTTCAGCAAGATTGATCTTAAGAGTGGCTACCACCAAATCAGGATAAATGAAGGAGATGAATGGAAGACAACCTTCAAAACTACAGAAGGTTTGTATGAATGGCTTGTAATGCCATTTGGTTTGTCTAATGCTCCCTCAAATTTTATGAGGCTTATGAATGAGGTATTG
>MU224645.1:4473844-4510948 GCA_018584345.1 Thuja plicata
TGGCAAAGAAGATGTTGATGCTACTTGGATCAGAGAAACAAACTTCAAGAGGTTGGGCATTGATCCAAACATGCTCAATCCAAGGATGGATTAACCTTTCTTTTGTTTGGGGGAGTATGGTGCAGGAGCACACCTAACTCAAGCCCCTAGCTCCTTATTTATGACATGTACTAACTCTAGCCAAGTCAGAAGAGTTTGTGTGGACCTTAGAAGGTCATTTGTTTTTCCCTAAGATGGATATGACTAGGTCAATCCATGTCTAGATAGGTTTCTTAGTTGGCTTCCTGATTTTTGGTTAACACTGTCGATTAACACTGTGTGGGTTAACACTGTCAGTCAATTTAGACTGGTGGTCGGTTTTACGTTACTGCTACTCGGTAAAGTCAGTCGTAACGGCCCGTGAAAAGTGGATCTTGTCTTTTATGGACAGTATGGTCAATTGTAACAGTTCCTGAAGAGATGCTTGCGAATATGTGGGTAGTTAGGGTCGTTCCAATGAGAGGATGGTTATTAATAACATCCCAAGCCTTCATTTTGGAGATTTAGAGAGTAGAGATTGAAGAAGAAGAGAAGCTATAGGAAAGTCAGAGATTCGCAGATTATTGTACTGTTTTGTTTTGTTTCCAGTAATGAGAAGTTACAGACTCTGTGTTTAGTGGATATCAAGTTTCATTGTGGTTCCTTTTGCATGCAAGTAGATTAGTTACTTTATTTTCCATTTTGTAAGCTATTAGTTCTTCACCCGTTTTGGGTTGTAAGTAGTAATGGCCCCTCGAGATTCCTGAATCCATGGTGAGAGTCATGTGTTGGGATGGAACTCGAGAGGAGCCCTTGTACATAGTTTCCTTTTTGTTTTCTGTAGGAGAAGCAACAACAAAGAGTCTGGAGATCTTACCCTAGGCGAGCTTGGTAATAGTCCGGCTAGGGAAGAGAATGAGAACAATGTTCTGAAAACATTGGTTGAATGAATCTATTTGTGTAGGTTCAACAAGTAGGAGATGAAAAGCATTTCGATGGGGACTGAGTCTTGAAGAGGAGGTAAAGTTGAGAGTGACTTACCTTAGTTTAGGGCCGTGAACACCCTAAGAGATCTAGGAGAAAGATCTCAGAACAGAGGCAAGCTGGTTCTGTAGCAGCAACAAGACTTCTGTCCACATCACCAAATCTTCAATCAAAAGAGTAGTGAGAATTACAATAACCTGTTTTTTAATTATTCATGCATGACTAGAATAAAGAAGAAAAAGGACATATTATTGACATTGATGTGGAAGGAGTATTGTTGCCACTATGTTGCTGCTATTAAAGGAGATTGAATATGCTAAGGAAAATGAAACAAAAAGAAGGATAATATTTTTTATTCTCAAAAAAATATTTGCTATTGTTTACTGTATTTTGAAGTTAAAATTTTGACCTTATTGGGTTGGCCGAGCACATTCATATGTGGCATCCAAACACACATTAAGTTTAGTATTTTTTGAAGGTTTTTAAGTGGGCATACCCTTTGATGTGGTCAAACAATTTAACAAGAAATTAAAGTAAAATAATTTTATTTATTCTAAGATGTGGCCGATCTCCTTGGATGGATTGCCTCCCATGGGTGAAGAGGCATAATGAAAGTATAAGCAAAAATTGTGGGCTAGTTAAAAGTAGGCAATTACAGTCATATCATTTCTTCTTCTTAGAAATTTTTTGAAGAGAATACATATGAAGATGTGGGCAGATTTTATGAAGGCAAATCAAATGATCTTCGTCCATTGGATATGTTATAATCAAGAAGGTGATTTTTTTTAATCATTTGGAGATTGGTGCCTCTCAATAGAAGAGATTGGTTTTACTTGTTAAGTTTGTGCTTATTGGTGGGGATTGATGTCTCAAGTGGGTTGGTGCCAATGAATATTTGTTAAAAATTATATTGTTGATTGGATTTGGAGAGTAGATCCAAACAATCTTCCTTTGTTGCTATCTCTCGGAATGGTTTCCACATCAACTATGTGTCTCTTAGTTTGTAGATTTTGTGTGATTGTTATTTTCAGTTGTTGATTTTTCAATAAGTTAATTATTTTCTTATACTAGTTCACCCATCATCACCTAACCCACTAAACCAAAATATAGAAAGTATATTACACCAACATCTCCACACTACAAATAAAAATAAGGAAAAAAAAAACCGAAGTCAAGCAAGAGTGCACTAAGCCATGCAAATGATTGACACCTAAAATGCGTAGTCATTGGGTGTTTGTAGTACCTTGGTAAACCATATTCTTATGATCACGATCAATGTATTTTGTAACAAAGGGGTTTTTGGAATATTTTATATATAGTGCATGCAGAACTCAAATTAGTATCCTTCGTCATTTTGTTCCTTTGTTTTCTTCGTTTTCTTATTCTAAGTCTTTGTACTCTTTGTTTTGATTTCTTTTGCTAGGTTGTTTGTTTTTTGGTTGAGTTATATGCTTGTGATAGTTTAAATTTGAATTTATAACAGTAATACCTCTTATGCCTTCCCTTTGGCTCGAGGGTTGAGGTTTGTAGTTGCTTGGGTCTAGTAAGTTCTGTAGTGGAGTATTACGTAACCAACATTTAACATCTATTGTTCAACCAGAGTCTGAGCATTAACTCCCTCATATTGGCTTTATGGAAAGCTCTAATGATGACAATAAAAAGGATTTTGGTATTCCCAATATTTAGTTGCCTCTTAATCCAACACTAAACAATATTGAGGTTTCACCAACTTTCTTGGCTCACAAAAGCCTTCTTATAAGGAAGCTCTCTGTTCTAAGTCAAGGGGGTTAATGCTCTAACCAAAATTGCTTATGAAATTGTTCAAAATGAACCAAGTCAATCTGAATTGGGATCCTGACCAGTTGGAATGGGAAATGGAAGTATCGTCCAAGGAGGAGAGCCTAGAGATGGAGAAAATGTTAAGGCTCCTTAGACTACTAAGGTTATTTACATTTCTCCAAATTTAAATATTCTCCATGTTGTTAGATTCGAAGAGAATCAGCTCAAAAACATTACAATCTTCTTTGTTAGTTTGAATTCTAATTTTCTTCCATCCTATAAATTCTTTAATGATTAATGATTGGATTTTGAATTTTTTGGACAAGAAAATGGGTATCTATGCCCCTTTCTGTCGTATGTTGCAAAAACAGTTATTTGTTGCATTATTCAAAAGACACTTTATGCAAGAAAGACTGTTGAAAAATGAATTTTGGAACTCAAGACAATCATTATTTAGTGCCATCCCATGGTCACCAGAAGATAGATAGATAGATAAAAAATTTACGTCCACGAGGCTAAACATAGCCTATGGGACAACAAGGCAAACTAGGCTGACTTCAGTAACTCAGTTTGTTTCTTGTGCAAGCTGATGATGAGCCCACCTAATTTCTCAATATACTCCTCGCTGAATAGGTTATGCCAAGAGCTATCCGATATAGTATCCACAAATTTACCCTTGTTGTTCTTGTAGGCTTCACACTCTAAAATAAAGTGATGTTCGGTTTCCACTTTCCCAGAGTTACAAAACATGCAAATTCTCTCTTCCCAAGCCTCCTTTGGCCTCTTCCGACGCCCGGTCTCACAACGAAGTTGATGATAGTTGGTTCTTAGCTGGGTAATAAGAATTTTAGCTCTCCAAGAAATGTTGGCACCTATGTATGCTTTTTGGAGTTGATCACATGCGGGGTTGAACTCATTGATATAATATATTTTCTTCCTTCCAATCCCATTTCCCCAATTTCTCTTGTAAAATTTCTCCATAACGAAGACCTTTATTTCTTTGTTATTTGTGGGCCACATATTGAATTGGATATTCCATTTCCTCATCCACTTGATGTTTTGTTGCATCTACGTGTTTTTTCGTTTACACAATGTATCATTGAAGACAACATTAGGCCATCTATCTCCTATTTTTTTAATTCTTTTTAGATAGCTTATTAGGCGAACCATAGCAAGTGCTTTGATAGAGGCAGCCCCCCCATTTCACTTAGCATGATATCATATGGGACGGTTCTTTTAATTTTAAATTTGCTTGTGATCAAACACTTTTGGATTCCTTCGATTTTCTTCCATTGTGCTATTGAAGTGTTGTTGGCCCATAATTCACACCCATAGAGAACAACTGGCAACACAAGAAGACCAAACAAGGTTTGAATAGTTTTCCAATCCCAAACCTCCGCTTCGCGCCACTTGTTTTGAAGAGCATAAAATGCCTTCCATCCACCTAAAGTCCTTTTATTTCTGCAACTTGCCCAACTTAGATGTTTGTTGAAATCAATGCCGAGATATTTATACTCTACAACTTCCTCAAGAACGCTACCACCAAAATAAAACTTATGTTGATGCTGTTTTTAATTATTAGAGAAAACCATAACTTTAGTCTTGTTGATATTGACCTGCATCCCCACCATACTCCAAAAGCACTCGAGAGAAAATACATGTTCTTGCAACCCACAGGCAGATTTGGAAATCAAAATGAGATCGTCTACATATAGGAGCAACTTTATTACAAATTCACCTAACTGGATACCCTCACCATTTTTAATGTTTAACCACTCTTCAAGTTTATCAATATATAATCCAAACAAAGTAGGAGATAAAAGACAACCTTGTTTGACCCCAATATAACTCCTAAAACATTATGAAATGCCAGTTGAGGTTTTGATTTTGACTTTCGCCTCTTCATACATCCTATGAAAAGAAGAAAAAGGGAAAGAGATAGTGGCTAATTCCTCTCCCATATAGTTGGAAATAAAAAAATGTGCTGCCCCAATCATGGAAGTTTATACCCAATATGCTAAAACGACTTGGGAATATTCTTCAAGTGGAAGAGTCTAGGGTTACTTTACCCCATTTGCATGATAGAGTTCTGACTTCATTAATTTCCTCTATTGACATATCGAATGTGATTTCTATTAAGATTGACTCTAAGGTTATCAACTATGAAATCAAATTGATGGGTTCCTGTTGCCTATAATGTTGACCTTTAAAAATTTTGAACTTTTCCTCTTAATTTCATTTCCCATAACCAGGTTGGATTCCAACCTCCCTAAAATTAGAGTCTTATAAAACCATAAAGTTTAAAGATATCTCTTTCATGTGCCACATCGATAATTGGGAAATTGAGCCACCGCACAAAAAAAAGCATATTTCATTGGTTCCTGATTGAGCTTCGGACCCGGACAAGTAGAAAGGAACTTGAAGCAATGAAAGATATGAGGCAAATCTAATAAGCAACCAAATGGCCTTCTAGTTTGAAAGAGAGCATCAGCATTGTGATGGGAAGCGTTGGGGCTCTTCTGCCATGCACTTGAGGCAGGAACATCCTCCTTTATGTGGTCGAGATCATATGACATATAGATCAGTTTATCCTCCCGTAAATGATGTTATTGATGGTAATCTTTGTGAGCAGTCTTCCCACTCTAGCTCCTCATTTACTACCTATATTTGTAGAAGAGTTTGACCGTATGCCCGGAGTAATGTTGAATGAATGAATGAATTTTAATGACGTCCACGAGACCAGCGGCCTAAGGGACCAAGATAGAACCAATTAATCAGTTTGTTGAAGTTTCTCCAGGTGGACCCTTTTATTGTGGATCCTTGTTAGAAGATATAAGAAATTAGATATTATGATGCGGTCGCCTGTTGAATCACAATTGTAATACAATAATACGCACATGGATTCGAAGAGATTGTAAACTAGTGCTTGCACCCAAAAAGGTGCAAGGGTTAGCCGATAGGAAACTATATGTGAGTTGGCATATATGAATATATGAAAAGAATATTAAATTATTTTAATTTACAATATTTTATGGGCATTTTTTTTATATACAATATCAAGAAGATATTTATGTTGAAATCCATAACTATTATAATATTGTATCCACTTCAAAACACATATTTTTGGTTCAAAATTCTTTACACTATAAGAAATCATACAATGTATGTGAATTTTTTTCTTCTTTCAATAAGAGCAGAAAGATAATTAATTTAATTTGTAATGAAAAAAAAAGTTCAAAGTTTTCGAGGAATACATGACAAACTTAAAATGAGACACCCTACCACCCACTATTCTTATTACTAAGGCTATAAAATTCCCTTATCCAACATTCCAAGTTTTCCATCATAAAAATAAACACATATAGTAATCATAAGGGGAAAGATACTACAAGAAGAGACTCATAGGAACAAGAGTTCAATGGAAAAAGAGATAGAAACCAAAGGAGAAAAGAGGAGAAGGATGTGGGATGATAAGTCAAAAAAAGGGGGGAGGCAATCCACATCAAGGAGTCTTATTTGCATCCATGATTATTTGAATAGCGAGAGCAAGAGAAAATCTTTTACAATCCCTTCATGTGTCCATATGTTGGTTACGAGCGTGATCCGTTGGCCTTTGTGGAGTAGCACTTGTTTCTCAAATTTTCCATTATTAGATTTGATATGTATTTCACTTATGGTACTTGTTGCAATGCTCATTACAATTGGATGATTTAATTGCTTTAACATTTTTCTATTATGTATCTTTACTAAATCATTAGGAGAGAATAAGTGTATTGCATTATTGAAATATTCATCTTCATTTGGTGTAAGTTCTCTATTGGTGCAATTCATCAATAATTACCATCTTCTTGTGTTGAGCTGCATTTCATATGTTGTGTAGTGCCTAGAGAAATTGGGTTTGGATTGGAGTTTTACCTTTTTGGTGAAATATTGTTTCTAAGGTGATAATTATTATGAATTGGTAGCACAGTACTATCACTTTTGAATGCAATGTATAGATAGGTTTGTCCATTACAGGAGGAAATTGTGTAAGGTCACCAATCAAAATTATGGACACTCCACAAAGCAAATATGTTTCCGGTGGGGAAACGCCTCCCAAATCCTTGCCTCTATTCACAATAATAGTTTGGGTCCTATGAAACTCATCTCATCAATGGGGATATACCTTGTGTACTTCATCTCTTCTTAGAATGTGGTTAGTGTTTTTCCTTGTAATGGACACATTTCTTTGATAGAAAGTTTTAGTGTAGAATGAATTGTTGATGCATTATTGTTAAATGTACTAATTCTAGTAGGTTAAACAAGACCCTAGACCTAGTGGATAGATTCTACTATTGGCCTAAGATGCAGAAGGATGTAAGGAAGTATGTTGAGCAATGTGGAGTATGTCAGAAGGCAAAGGGGACATCATCAAATGCAGGTCTCTGCCAACCATTTCCCATCCCAAATAGACCTTGGGAGTGCATAAGCATGGACTTTATAGTGGGGTTACCTAGAACACCATCTGGTTTGGATAGTGTATATGTGGTAGTAGACAAATTCAGTAAGATGAGTCATTTTATCCCTTGTAAAACCACTCATGATGCCAGTCATATTGCTCATCTTTTCTTCAAGGAAATAGTAAGGATACATGGTTTTCCAATGAGCATAGTTTCAGACAGAGATGCAAAATTTATGGGACATTTTTGTAAGACCCCCTGGAAACGACTAGGTACTAATTTGGCTCATAGTTCTGCATATCATCCTCAAATGTCTGGACAAACAGAGGTAATTAATAGAGTTCTTGGCAACTTGTTAAGGTGTTTGACTAAGGAGTATGGGAAAGGATGGGAACAAGTCATCCCTCAAGCAGAGTTTGGCTATAATGACAGTACAAACAAGACTACTAGTAAGAGTCCATTTGAAGTTGTGTATGGATTACATCCAAGAGGTGTTCTTGAACTTAGAGACCTAAAAGGTTATGAAGGGATCAATGGACATGCAGATGAATTTGCTCAGTCTATGAGAGAGGTCCATGAGTAAGTGAAGAAGACACTAATGGAGACAAATCAGAAGCTTAAAGCTAAGAAGGATGAAGGGAGAAGAGACTTACAGTTTGAAGTAGGAGACTTGGTGATGGTGTTTTTGAACAAAGCTAGGCTACAAAAGGGAATACCAAGAAAACTTCAGTTGAAGAGGATTGGACCATGTAAGGTGTTGGCTAAGTATGGATCCAATGCCTACAAAGTGGATTTACCTAAGGAGATGTCTATTTCTCCTATTTTCAATGTGAAGGACCTATTCAAATACAAAGGACCAAATGTTAAGGAGAAGGAGTATAGTACAAAGATAGCAAAGGATGTGGAAGAATTTAGTGTACCTATCCAAGCTAAGCCATAAGTTGAAAGGATTCTAGATTCTAGAGTAAAGAAGAAGACTAGGCACAAAATCTATATGGAGCATCTAGTCAAATGGGAGAAAAACATTGATTCAGGGGCTACTTAGATAGGAGAGAGTGACTTTAAGAAGCATGGCATCAGTTTGGAGTTTGTAACACCACATGTTCCTTAACTTTCTTGTTGCAGGGGGAGAATGGTGTAGGAGTACCTTAAGGTCTCAATGAAGATCTTTGACAATTTTGGCTTGTAGGTGGTTCTACCCAACCACCAGGGTAATAAGGACTAATGATAAAGTCCCAAGTTTGATTTGATGTGTGTTTTTAAGTGAGAGTCTTTTGATTCATGTTTTTGGTTAGATCGAATAGGTTCTAGTTCTTAAGTCCTAGAATAGTCAAAGTTGGTCAAACATTGAGAAAAACCCTAAATTGAAGGGAAAGATGTTATTTTGTTTTTTTTAAAGTGTTCTAGGATCCAATGGATTGATTTTGGATCGATTTGAGCAAGAAGGGATATTAGAATGTCAAATGTGCAAAAAGTTGTAAAGTTGCTCATGACAACATTTCCTAAAATCTTGGAAATAGCTTTAAATGGGTTCAAATCCCAACCTTAGGGTCTGAGCATGTAGGTTTGACATATATAATGTTAGACAAACCATAATCTAGGGTTTGGTTGTCAGTTTGTATGGATTGAATAGGAAGAAGCACAAAATTTTGTGTGACAGAGATACTTTTTCCATCATCCAGACCTTTAATGGATTAAATGGTCCACTTTAATGCATTGAAAATTTAGTTCTTGTTATGTAGTTAATCTTTGTGGGAGTTTGGTACATTTCCTTATCATTTTGAAAATTCTTTAAGTTCTTCTAGTTCGTTGTCCAGTCCAGAGGCAACCATGTAAATATGGTTCCTTCTTGAGTTTCCATGGTTGAAACTCAATGACCACTTGGGATCAGGGAGGACACTTTGTAAATAGTGTAAATATGGATTTTGGAGTCTTTGTGTGTAGGGGAGCTATTTATTCAAGCAGGCCCTAGGCGAGTACAATGGTATTCTAGCTAGGAGTTTGTACTATGTAGAGGCAATAAGACTTGCTTGATAGATTGGTTTGTGCCAATCACAAGTTGTAGAGTGTAGGGGAATGTATCAAGGATATTTTTTGGAGAGGAGAAGTGATTAGGAGTTCAGGTGAGCACCTTGGAATAAAAAAGAAACCAGACTGTCATACATGCCCTAGAAACCCTTAAAAATAGGGGTTTGTTGAAAGTCTAGTGTACAAACACTTTGGGAACTTAAAACCTAGAAAATCTTGATGCTTAGGATGAAAATATAAAGGATCCACAATCAATTTGGTGGTTTGCTAAGGATAGTTGGGAAGAAATCCAAGTTTTTTAGTTTCTAGGAGGCCTAATTGGGATAAAAAGGCTACAAGGCCTAAAACCAGAAACTAATGAACTCGATGGGAAATATTTGAAAGAATCCATAATAATGGATCAAAATTGATTGAAAGTAAATGGGAAGTAGTGGGAACACCTTTTCCTATTTCCAAGAGTAATTTGGGAGCATAGTTGCCTGATTGAGCCTATGGGTGCATAATGGATTTGTGTATGGATGAAGAGAGTTTGAAGTTGGTTGAGAGGTCTAGAGGGAGTAGGGGAACCATAGGAGTGTCCTCTGGTTAGGGTAGAGATAAGTACCCTAGGAAGACCAAAGATAATTTCTTGTTAAGAGCAAGAGTGCTCTTGTGAGTTAGATCTCCCCATCACCACTAGTTGTGGGTATTTCCATTTGTGCCTTCCGCTTGCCCTTGTTGTCTTGAGTGACATAGGAAATGGTCCTTGCAAGTAGAAATGATTCTTCTTTCTGAAAGGCTCGGCCTAAAAATGACATATATGTGTCATCTTCTTCAGTATAAAACCTCTTCCTATGTTGTATCTCTTTGGTAAACCATGTAGGTTTAGTAAAGGTCATGAGTGGCTTGTACAAAGCAATGTTTAAGACTGAGGTTGTCCCTTCTGTATTCTTGACTTCCATCTCCTCTTCGTCTTCTTTTTCCTTCTTTAATTCTTCTCGAATCTTTGAAATCTCTTCTTCTTGCAAATCTCTTCTCTGATTCCATGTTTCTCTCTAGTAGTGGTATCTGGATCCTCGTGTGTTTTCTCAGGTGGAGGAGTACTTTATTCCCTTGTACGTCCTATCTTGTCTTTGCATTTATTCACATATTCTGAAGGACTTGTTTGTATTTTAGCCCAAAGACCTGTTACCGAATTTTGCATTGTCTGGAAAGATGGTCTTGTCCCTATGAATGTAGGTATTTTGGAAGTTGGGCCTAAAGAGGATATGGGAACAAAAAGCGGAGGAGTGGGAGCATAACTTGGGATTGAAGGCATAGGAGTGGGAGTGGGAGTTGGAAGTGAAGGCAGAGGAGTGGCAGCCTGACTACGTTCTGCATCTGAACCTCTCTCAGTCTCCTTATCTTTGAGTGTTTCCCCAAGTGGCTCTCTTTGAGGTGTCTGTGATGTTTGGACATTTGGAAACCACAAAATAGCTTGTACTTCTACATCTTTGTCTATGACTGTAGACTCTATGGTGGATGAGAGCATTTCAGTGTCCCCTTATGTGCTTGAATCTGCTTCGGTGAGTGGTGTTTTTATTGTGGATGTTAACATGCTTTCAACACCCAAATTCTAAACTTTTAAGTTTGAGCCCTACAAATAATCTCCTCCAAATTTTCTTATCCTTTATGATCATTCGTGCAATATGCATTGTCAAATCTTGAACCTTGAACCGCAATTTCAAAGTTCAAGATTCAATATTTCAAAAGGCATCGTGCAGGATCAAAGTTTGAAATGCAGTTTGCAAGGTTCAAGTTCAGAGTTCAAAATCGAGCTTACAAATTCAGAAAGTTCAAGTTCAGTTCAAAGTCAGATTTTGATATACAGATTTAAGCACCACAGTTTGGAGGTTCAGATTCTATGTTGATCCACATATACAGAGCCAATGTTTTTGTTGGTTTAGGTCCTCATTTTAATGGACAACTTACGGTATTGACAACCCCTGTGATGAACTGATCTCATGCTCTATTAATTTATGCTCGAGACTGTGTGTTGAAAGCATTCAAATTGTTTGGTGAAGCACTATGCAACCGTGAATCTTGAATCCATGTTGCATAACTAAGGTAAAAGATTGCCATCGATTGAGAGATCACAACATGGTTTACTATAAAGGGACACATTTGAGGGGGTACGGTTAATCAAAATGGAACCTGATAGAGAAATTCCACAGCCGAACTCAAAGAATGATCGTGGTCTTTTTGACATAGTGTCACAATGTATGGAGTTTCAATGTTCTCCATGAGCTAGTGTCTATGGTATCACAACAACATTGTCAATCCCCATCAAAAGTTGACTCATGTAAAAGCTTAGGTACATGGGGATGTTCGTCAACTATTTGTTATAATGCATTGAACCCCAACTACATACAATTCAAGTTGCGTTACACATGGAGGAAAAATCATATGGTCACTTGTCCATTTCCAAATGTATTTGCCCAAAGCAACTCCCACGTGGCTCAACCCAAATGTTGAGGTGTCCATAGTTCATGCCAACATAGAGAAGGAATATTGCATAGTTTCCTTGCCATGTGAGCACAAGCCATATTTATAGGGCACTACAATATACACCAAACTTCTTGAAAAAATGTGGAGACCACTAGTAGCGGCTTGAAGGGAACATCCTATGGAATGAAGAAGTAAAACCGAGCACCATATTGTAAAACAGAGTGATTTGTTTTAAAGAATTAAGGAGCTATTTGGCAGGTCTATGCGGGATTCTTTTATCTATTGGACAAGGTATAGGTAGTTCCTAATGGAATGGTTTTTGATTGTTTATGTTGGGTGCTCCTCGCATCTTATGAATGTTGAAAGAGATCTCTCTTTCTTTTGGGATTTGGTGTGCCTTTGATGCACGATGATCAATTTCTTTAAGAAGATATCGATACCTAGTTGGTACCGATCTTAAGCGGAATGCCTTCATCACTATAACAGGGATCCCGTGAAGTGCCAAGGGCACATAATGTCTGAGACCAACAACAAAAGCATGAGAGGATGTCTATCATCTATTTGAAAAAATGCCCGCCAGTCCTCTATGCTCCAGAACACATGCCGAAAACTATGACTTTGGCATTTAGCCTGATGACACCATATATTGGACATCAAAATTGGCCATGGAATTTGTAGGATAAAAAGAACCAGGTTGTGACAAAAAAAAAGAGGCGACTATGAACTATTTGACGGAATGTTAATGCATTTTTAGTAATGGTTTTCTGACAATGCTAGGGCTCTATATGTGAGTAATTTCTCTGCCAATGTATAAAGATGGACAATGTAATGGGAAAGGTAGAACATAAAACTGAAGCCCAGTCATGACTCCGCATTCTGTAGAGGAATGGCCAGCATAGAGGAAGTATATGCCACCTACTCAACAGAATGCCAACACAATATGCCTCATAAAAGATACACATAGCACAATATCAATGTCGACTCACAAACCAAGACAAAGGAACTCCCGAATAAGGACAACAGATGTTTATAGAACTCGAGTTCATAAAAAATAGAAGTTATAAGAAATTAGTAAAAATATGTTGTCGCAACCTCAAAACACAGGTGCATGTGGTCGGGTAACAATGTAATGATACTAAGGGAGTTAGAGACTACAAAAGAATTTTGGGGTCCTCTGATGGCCAGATGATCATTAGTGGTACAGAAAGGTTTAGACATGTAGAAGTCCTATTCCAGTCATCTTGAATAGGAATGGAAGCACAACATATAGCCTGGATCATGGATATACCAAGGATAAGTGTTATTTGAATGCAAGAAAACCGTGTGTAGAGAATATGTGCAAGTGTCGTGGATCAATAAATGCCTACATTTTCCAAATAAAGAATCGTGCAGAGGTCTATATGTGACAGAGCAATTGTCGTAGTGACATAGGTTGCATAATCTGAATATTGAAAAGGAGAATATTGGAATTTAAAGAAATATCTAAGAAGAGTTATCTCCATAAAAAAAAAAAGATAGGGCGTGCCTAGGAAAGATATCTTCTTCATTATAAGCCACTTGTCAACTGTAATGACAAAGAAACACATAGCATGTCCTACCATTGATGCTCGATCATGAGTGTTAAAATTTATCTTTCCTTTCCCTATTAAAAGATTGTATTTTGTTGTAATGGGAAGGGAAGATAATATTCAATAAATAGAAAGTTCTACAAAGGGAGAATCACGAAAGGTAGAGCATGGTAAAGAAAGGAGTCATGTATTTCGAAGATTCAGTTATTTAAAACTGAATAGCACTTTCGTAGGATCAATTTTGGTAACTGAAAGGGAACCGACAGGAGTAAAAGATAAATGTGCAACTAAAAGGAAAAAGGAGGTTCTTCTTTTCTGGGAGTCAGTCGGCTACAGGGAGGGGATAAGAATATATTTTATAGTGCAGATTGTAACAAGGAGAACAAAAGGGGAAAGAGATATATTTTATTTTCTGAGCAGCTTTAATGAAGTTGTAGAAGTAAAATGATCTATAGGTTATTTTGCTTTGTATTTAGGAGTAAGGAGAAATTGGTACATCAGATCTAGGTGTCTGAATATTATTTTCTCTGATTGAAATTGATCAGTTGGTCATTCCAATCATATTTTTGAGTACTATTTTGTATCATCAAATCAAGTGAATGAATATATCATGAATCAGTTGATTTTTGATGTACTTATGCTTAGTAATTAAAATATTTAGCCACTCCTTGATTTCTCTGTGATTGGGAAGACTGAATAGATGATCAGTCTGTCATTCGTTTAATTTCTCTAAAACTTTAATATTGTAATCACATTCATTTCATAGTGATGAAAGAATGTTGGCAACCTTTGTGTCTTCGAGTTAAAGACATACTTTACATTTAATTCACTGAATATCTTTCTAGAAGGGAGCTGTACCTTTGAATTCAGAGGAGGGTTATCAACCAATGATAACTCGTCCAACTGTTAGTACATTTTGTTCTTCTTTGGTGACTCTATTGGGGAAACAAAGAAAAGATTGGTTCCTTATTCGTTTCTTTAGTCATTTTTCAGATATCCTTGTTTATGCAGGATTGGCGACTCTGTTCACATCATGCTGAATCCAAGAAGTATGAAAGAGGGGAAAAGACCAATCCCCACATTTGAAGAAATCCTTGAGATGGATGACGAGGTGCTGCACGATTTCTAAGACTACTATAAGAGTAGCATTTCAAGATCCATTGAAATGAATATAAGAATTGAAGATGATCATGTAACTGCACTATTATGGAGGAGTATTTGTGCGAGGTTCCACAAGTTGAAAGAGTTAGAAGAGGCAGAAAACTTGCTGCGAGCTCATGGCAAGAAGGTATTATAGCTGAGGAAAGAACTAAGTGTTGATGATGAGAGAGTTGTGGCTATTCCAAATTCTTTTTGCTCCCAAAATTTTTCAGTTTTGAGCAATAAAGAAGTGCAACCTCATAAGCAATTCAAGAGAAAACCTACAGCTAAAGATTTCAATAAAGTGCAAGATCATGCCTTTCAAAAATTGTGGATTGCCTTAAAAAATAGCATTTGTGAAGCTGAAAGAAATAAGATTTACCCCTCTGAAGATCATCACTTCTCATTGCTATTGAAGCGTGTACATGAGAAGTACCATGCCCTCAAAAGTCTCAAGCAAAGGACACATACTACAGCCAGCCAAACAATAGAACCAGTAGTTTGTGTTTTCTCTGCTTTTGGTGAAGAGGATCTTGAGACACCATTGATTTGCCCATCCATGTCTTTAGATCACCAACAAAAGGAAGAATAATTGTGTCATGCTAGAAACATGAAGCCTAATACTTTTTCACCATGCATGGAAATAGAGGGAAAAGAAGGATCATCTACTTCTTCCCTAAGAAAAGAACTATCAACAAAACAGGAAGACTTGTACACTCCTATGGGATGCTTGAAAGGCTCAAATGTTGTTTTGCAGCCTAATACTAGATCCCAACTGGACAATCTTCAGAAATCAGAAGTAAACAATCTTACTCATGACAGTTGTGAGCTCCGAAAGGGAGAACCTCTCACATGCCCTAGTGAAGGGAGCATTCTCAAACTAATTGATAGATCAACAAGTGAGATAAAATTTGAAATGTTGGAAGATAAGGTGACTTGGAGTGAGCTTAACCCGTTATACCTACCAACGAGATTTCATGAAGGTGTCACTTTTAGAGACAACCCTCTTTTCCATACACAGGAGCTGCCTTCACA
Source organism: Thuja plicata (assembly GCA_018584345.1). Lineage (NCBI taxonomy): Eukaryota > Viridiplantae > Streptophyta > Pinopsida > Cupressales > Cupressaceae > Thuja > Thuja plicata. Next base: position 4,489,302 of record MU224645.1, read on the forward strand.
TGAGGAGGATTGTTTCTTCCCTCTTGGGATAGAGAATGCTGAGACAAGTAGCAGGTAGGGAGAAAGCCAAGTCTCCAAGGTAATGCAGCCCCAGAAACCATTGGATATCTCAGCAAGAACATTACTAGATGTTGGGTAAGTTTCTCTCTCACCCTTCCCATCCAACAAAGGAGTTTCTTCTTCGAAATCTCCAGGTATAAGTCTTTATTGCTCTATTTTTTATCAAGGATTTCCAAATCTAGTAGCTGCAAGTGATGATGAATTTATCCCCGTCAAGGTTGATTCCATGTTTAAGAATGCTCACTTTTATTTTGAGGAGTTTTTCAATCATGAGAATCCTCTTACCCAAAAGGTGTGTTTTAAAAATGATATAATCTCTTCTTTGAAAATGTTTAAACAAGCTTTGTTTCGGTTAATTGTTGGAAAGGGGCTTGAAAGTTCTCCACAAAAGGCCCAAGAAAACTTAGAATTTTATGATGAGATGTGGCTCTTCGGGTGTGGTGATTGGTTAAAGAAAATTCCATGCATGATCAATTTGAGTTACCAAAATGGAGAGTTTTCCAAATGGAGGTGGTGTTGGGATGCACCATACCGATACGATCTATTGTTCCGGAAAGGGTCTTTCTTCTCACAACCGGTGACTGGATTCATGTAAGTTTTCCTCAGCTTTGATTTTATGGTGAGTTCTTCTCACTTGTATATACCTGTAAATAGCTTGCTACTCCCTGAGATTTTGGTTGTGCTGGTTAGTTTAGGTGTTTTGGCTTGTTTCTGGTTTGTTTAGTTTAGGGGTTTTTTTTTGGTATTCGTCCTATTCCCTCTCTGCCCCGTGTGCTAGCAACTTCCTATTTTCTGTGCTTTGACTCTATTTTCCCCAATGGCTAGGCACTGGTCTTATACTAGAGATTGTTGGATTCTCTATGTCCCTTACGACCCATGTCCCCAGTCAGAGCTAGTTGTTAACATGCTTTCAACACCCAAATTCTAAACTTTTAAGTTTGAGCCCTACAAATAAACTCCTCCAAATTTTCTTATCCTTTATGATCATTCGTGCAATATGCATTGTCAAATCTTGAACCTTGAACCGCAAGTTCAAAGTTCAAGATTCAATATTTCAAAAGGCATCGTGCAGGATCAAAGTTTGAAATGCAGTTTGCAAGGTTCAAGTTCAGAGTTCAAAATCGAGCTTACAAATTCAGAAAGTTCAAGTTTTGGTTCAAAGTCAGATTTTGATATGCAGATTTAAGCACCACAGTTTGGAAGTTCAGATTCTATGTTGATCCACATATACAAAGCCGATGTCTTTGTTGGTTGAGGTCCTCATTTTAATGGACAACTTACGGTATTGACAACCCCTATGATGAACTGATCTCATGCTCTATTAATTTATGCTCGAGACTGTGTGTTGAAAGCATTCAAATTGTTTGGTGAAGCACTATGCAACCGTGAATCTTGAATCCATGTTGCATAACTAAGGTAAAAGATTGCCATCGATTGAGAGATCACAATGTGGTGTACTATAAAGGGACACATTTGAGGGGGCACGGTTAATCAAAATAGAACCCGATAGAGAAATTCCATAGCCGAACTCAGAGAGTGATTGTGATCTTTTTGACGTAGTGTCACAATTTATGGAGTTTCAATGTTATCCATGAGCTAGTGTCCATGGTATCACAACAACATTGTCAATCCCCATCAAAAGTTGACTCATGTAAAAGCTTAGGTACATGGGGATGTTCGTCAACTGTTTGTTATAATGCATTGAACCCCAACTACATACAAGTCAAGTTGCGTTACGCATGAAGGAAAAATCATTTGGTCACTTGTCCATTTCCAAATGTATTTTCCCAAAGCAACTCCCACATGGCTCGACCCAAATGTTGAGGTGTCCATAGTTCATGCCGACAAAGAGAAGGAAGATTGCATAGTTTCCTTGCCGCGTGAGCGCAAGCCATATTTAGAGGGCACTACAATATACACCAAACTGCTTGAAAAAATGTGGAGACCACTAGTAGCGGCTTGAAGGGAACATCCTATGGAATGAAGAAGTAAAACCGAGCACCATATTGTAAAACAAAGTGATTTGTTTTAAAGAATTAAGGAGCTATTTGGCAGGTCTATGCGGGATTCTTTTATCTATTGGACAAGGTATAGGTAGTTCCTAATGGAATGGTTTTTGATTGTTTATGTTGGGTTCTCCTCGCATCTTAGGAATGTTGAAAGAGATCTCTCTTTATTTTGGGATCTGGCGTGTCTTTGATTCACGATGATCAATCTCTTTCAAAAGATATCGATACCTAGTTGGTACCGATCTTAAGCGGAATGCCTTCATCACTATAACAGGGATCCCATGAAGTGCCAAGGGCACATAATGTCTGAGACCAACAACAGAAGCATGAGAGGATGACTGTCATCTATTTGACAAAATGCCCACCAGTCCTCTATGCTCCAGAACACATGCCAAAAACTATGACTTTGGCACTTAGCCTGATGACATCATATATTGGACATCGAAATTGGCCATGGAATTTCTAGGATAAAAAGAAACAGGTTGTGACAAAAAATAAAGAGGCGGCTATGAACTGTTTGACGAAATGTTAATGCAGTTTTAGTAATGGTTTTCCAACGGTGCTAGGGCTCTATATGTGAGTAATTTCTCTGCCAATGTATAAAGATGGACAATGTAATGGGAAAGGTAGAACATAAAACTGAAGCCCAGGCATGGCTTCGCATTCTGTAGAGGAATGACCAGAATAAAGGAAGTATATGCCGCCTACTCAACAGAATGCCAACCCAATATGCCTCAGAAAAGATACACATAGCACAATATCAATGTCGACTCACAAACCAAGACAAAGGAACTCCCGAATAAGGACGATAGATGTTTATAGAACCAGAGTTCGTAACAAATAGAAGTTATAAGAAATTAGTAAAAATATATTGTCACGGTCACAAAACACAGATGCATGTGGTGGGGTGGCAATGTAATGATACTAAGGGAGTTAGAGACTACAAAAGAATTTTGGGGTCATCTGATGGCCAGATGATCATCAGTGGTACAGAAAGGTTTAGACATGTAGAAGTCCTATTCCAGTCATCTTGAATAGGAATGGAAGCACATCATATAGCCTGGATCGTGGATATACCGAGGATAAGTGTTATTCGAATGCAAGAAAACTGTGTGTAGAGAATATGTGCAAGTGTCGTGGATCGATAAATGCATACATTTTCCAAATAAAGAATCATCCAGAGGTCTATATGTGACAGAGCAATTGTCATAGTGACATAGGTTGCAGAATCCAAATATGGAAAGGGGGAATATTGGAATTTAAAGGATTATCCGAGAAGAGTTATCTCCATAAAAAAAGAAAAAAAGATAGGACGTGCCTGGGAAATATATCTTCTTCATTATAAGCCACTTGTCAACTGTAATGACGAAGAAACACATAGCATGTCCTACCATTGATGCCCGATCATGAGTGTTAAAATTTATCTTTCCTTTCCCTATTAAAAGATTGTATTTTGTTGTAATGGGAAGGGAAGATAATATTCAATAAATAGAAAGTTCTAGAAAGGGAGAATCACGAAAGGTAGAGCATGGTAAAGAAAGGAGTCATGTATTTCCAAGATTCAGTTATTTAAAACTGAATAGCACTTTCGTAGGATCAATTTTGGCAACTGAAAGGGAACCGACACGAGTAAAAGATAAATGTGTAACTAAAAGGAAAAAGGAGGTTCTTCTTTTTGGGAGTCAGTCGGCTACATGGAGGGGAGAAGAATATATTTTATAGTGCAGATTGTAATAGGGAGAACAAAAGGGGAAAGAGATATATTTTATTTTCTGAGCAGCTTTAATGAAGTTGTAGAAGTAAAATGATCTGTAGGTTATTTTGCTTTGTATTTAGGAGTAAGGAGAAATTGGTACATCAGATCTGTGTGTCTAAATATTATTTTCTCTTATTGGAATTGATCAGTTGGTTATTCCAATCATATTTTTGAGTACTATTCTATATCATCAAATCAGGTGAATGAATATATCATGAATCAGTTGGTTTTTGATGTACTTATTCTTAGTAATTAAAATATTTAGCCACTCCTTGATTTCTCTGTGATTGGGAAGACTGAATAGATGATCAGTTGGTCATTCGTTTATTTTCTCTAAATCTTTTATATTGTAATCGCATTCATTTCATAGTGATGAATGAATGTCGACAACCTTTGTGTCTTCGGGTTAAAGACATACTTTACATTTAATTCACTGAATATCTTTCTAGAAGGGAGCTGTACCTTTGAATTCAGAGGAGGGTTATCAACCAATGATAACTCGTCCAACTGTTAGTACATTTTGTTCTTCTTTTCGGGCACATCGAGTCATTATTTACAATTCTTTTTGAGGGACAAATTTGTATACTAACAGTGGAGATAGTGAATTGAGATAGATAGGGAGTAAGAGTAACCTGTGGGGTCAATGGTACCTGGCTCTCCACTTTAACTTTTGTAGCATGATCAAATGAGTCAACCCTTTGATCCTTGAACCCTCTGATATTCTGAAAGTCAGATATGAAGAATTCGTCAGGACCAAGGGAATCCCTAAAATTTCCTTTTTCTTCCTATGCTCCTATCTCCGTATGAGTCGGGACATTCTTTTCTAGATCTTTCTTCTTTAGGGTAGTTGTCCTTGATCGTGTCCTATTTACTAAAGGTAAATCGTCTTCTTCTTCTTCTTCCTCTTCTGCTAGTTACAAAGTTTCTAACTGTGGAGATGCGAAGGATCTCTTCCTTTTGTACACTTTTCTTCTTTCTCCTGGGGTACCCTTAGGTTCTGTAGCCTGTACAATAGGAGATTGAATGCTAGTAGGAAGCTCCCCTTGAGTTGCTTGTGATTTATCTAAGGGGCGGGATATTATTCCAGTCATCCTTTTCTGTAGTGACTTATGCTTTGGATTATGGCCATATACAATCGGGCGCTCATGTCTGTACACAGTTTCTAATCTCTGCGGCGTTGATCTCTTGAACTGGGGCACCACTGTCCTTTCTCCTTGATGCTTACCCCCTTTGGATGGTGGGTTCAACTGTGGTTTCATTGGCATGGGGTCCATTTTGAATGGCCTTTTGATCCAATCTTCGGTAGCCTTAACTACACGCCTAACCCTTAACTCAATGATATAATTTTTGTCCTTGTGTACTTTTGCATTTAAGATAGGTCTTGTATATAGCTAATATTTATTATGTAGTGGTTCTAGTACATTTTTCATCTCCTTTCCTCATATGTTGGGCGGAATGATGATCTCTAGGAAAAAATGATCTAAATCAAGGGACATTCTGCAATAATCTTGAATCCCGACTTCATAATTGTCCATACAGTTTATCCAGTGGCCTTCCAGGTGAGGCTCGTGAATGTAATGCTTGCCCATGATGTGGATGTAGGTACCAACAGGGTCAAACCTAGTCCTGATGATCCCAAGGGACTGTAATGGGCATTCATCCCACTCAAATTCAAGGTACTTGCACACCTTCATGTATTGTAGGGATTTAGATCCAATGGATAGAGGGAAATTCCAGCAGTTCTTCTTTTTGTGTTTGATATGTTCGTAACCATCGGCGAGATGCCTATCCATCTCTAGGATAACTATTCGATCAGAAGGGTATCTTGGGAGATTATTTGGTGCAAGGGTGCATCCATCCACTCTGATATATGTGAAGGTTTTGAATTGGATGTAAAAGGCTCTTATCACTCTTACCTTCATAGTTTCCTCCTCTGATAGTCTCTTTTCATAGTCCCCTTCAATCGAGTGGATAATTGCAAAGATGAAAGCATCATTAATGATCCTGTAATCAGAATTATTGTCATCCATTTTTTATTTCCACATAAACTGGGGATACACTATGAATGACCATGCATTTGGGTGATCAAAGGCTCCCCTTTTCTTCAACCCTCTGTACTCTACACTAGCTTCTAACAAGTAAACCATATATGATGTTATGTAGAACCTGGGGTTGTACTTTACTACAATCAATTGTCCATCTAGGTTGTTACTTAGGATAGTAGCCCAATCAAACCTAGCTCTCTTGCTCCTTATCTTTTCAATAAGCAAAATCATCCAATTTTCAAGTTGGATGGATTGAGCCAGTTCATACAACCTATTGAGCATTATCGCTGCCACCTAGATATCATCTTTAGATACACGCTCCTCATGTCTATCTTTTCTAGCTTGTTCTTCGGGAGGGATTGAATCAGGTACTCTTTGTTCACGATCTCATATGCATCCAACATGTGGTTTTTGAACCATTACAAGCCTTTGGTGACTGAAAAGTCATAATATGTGTCAATCCCCTTTGGAAGTCGATGTAAGAGATCCTCAATGTTATATGGCTAGATGCCCAGGACAATGAATTCGGCCCTATTCTTCACCACCCTCTCCTCTGAGATGTAGTGTTGTATGAGGGTCATGATTAAATCTGAGGATAAGACTAAAACTAGGTGTGTTTCCACATTAACCAGACTTGACAGTACAAGTTCAGTGCAGTCAGATGACCTCCCATTGGGATTCACACATCTGTTCAGGAACTCATTCTAGTCGACATTTCCAATATCGGTGTTGGTGACCTCTCTATGGTGGTTCTCGACCTTTGAAGAGAAGTGGTACCCTTTGAATATGTACTTCATTGATGATCGAACAATCTTTTTTGACATTCCTGCAAGGAAACATGTAAATATCAACACTTTATTGAAAAAAAAAACTACTAAAAGAAAGCACAATAGAAACCAAAATCCAAGGGTTAGTATCAGTGGCTTAAAATTAGCTGGAATCATCCTTATGGTATTTTTGGACCCTCAGATATGTGGACACCGAAGACAAGATAAGGCTATGAAAGGCCAAAAATGTGAAATAAAGGCTTCATTGAAGGTTGGTTGTTTGGTTTTTGGCATTTAAGTGTGCAAAAAGGTGGTGGGTAATGGGGGTGCAAAAGTGCAAAAAGTTCACTGGAGGAGGTGGAAAATGTGGAGTTTCGTCTTTTGGAGGTGGAAGAAACTTCGGATGGAAAAAGTGTGATGTGTCAAAATTGTTAGGGTAGATCTTGTCTTTGGTGTTTCGGCAATGGGTCTATTTTGCCGACGCCGAAACTACAGAACACCGAAACTGCGAGGGCTTTCTTATGGACTTAGCCATCTTTCTTTTGTTCAATCTTGCTAATTCCAGATGTATTTTTGGCCTTTAGAGGCTGAAAACCTGCGACTGACACGACAAAAAAAACCACAAAAACATGACACTAGATGACTTGACGCCCTAGGGCTTGACACTAAGCGACCTAAAATGAAAGAGAGACCAAAAAAGACACAAAACAAACCACAAATGGAAACAAGAAAAGAATCAAAGAAAATACAAAACCCTAAGCTAAACAAAAAATGAGAAGACCAACCTGCAAAGGAGGGGTAGAAGGAGAACGAACAACCCACAAGATGAAGAAGGTAACACACACAGTAGTGATGAGAAAAAAAAAATTGGAGGAAGGCACACCAAAAAAAGGAAGCAAAAAGAGCTCGAGGAGGCAGAGGGAGAGAGAAAAAATGAAGAAAAAAATGAGCAGAACCCTTTTATAGCCTACCTTCTGATAGGTGATGTCACGGGAAAATTCACCATTTTAGAGGCCAAAACACCAAAATCATGAACATCCCTGTCTTGTGGTGTTTTGGTGGTCAGAAGGTCGAAGGACTTGGCTTGGAATTTTATATTTTCGGTCGCTCGGACTTTCGGTGGCTGTGATACTATCGAAAGCTTGAAAGGTCTGAAAGTGCGAATGTGTGAAAGGACTTAACTTTATCTTCAAAAGGACCCCAAAAAACATCCTAAAAAGGACAGAGGTTAAAAGAAAAGGGAAAAGCACGGGGGTCCCCATGGCCAAAAGGCCAAAATGGGGTATGTGTCTTGGACCCACAAAAACTAGCCCTGACAAAAGGGGGAATGAACAAGACATTTATTTTAAGGAAAAACCCTTATGGAAATTAATTTTGCAATGAAATGAACACAAAGAGTCATCAACAAAAACATTCTTTTACTAACTCCCAAGACTGAAGTCTTTAGTTGTATCTTCCAGTGTGTGTACTTGTGTGTTCATTCCTTGACCTTTGAAAGAGATGTCTTAGATGATTGTCAGCTACCTCCAACCTTCACAATGTTGACAAGGGCTTCCCAGAAAGAGCTCTGCTGGTAGTCAGGGGTCCATAGCCTCAACAAAGTTTTCCCCAAGTCCCAATCTAACCTTGCTCTACTATCGGTCGGATGTCCATAGCCCCGATAGAGGTTTCTAGAGTCACCCTTCTCTATCTTACAAAAATATTTAGAGTTGAATTATGTGGAGGATTCTTTTTGGAACCGGTTCTTCTCTTTTGATTGGTGCCCAACCTGGGCAGGTCGTGACTTTGAGTGTGTTTTTTTTTGAATGTCTTATTTATATTCCTCTACGAACCCTGAGTAGCTTTTTGATTATGCTACTTAGGTTTAAGATCGTGGTCACCATTTTATCTACCATCGTCTTAATGATTTATCTACTTATCCATCTTTTCTCTCCTCTTCCTCTCCTTTTTTGTTTACTCTCTCATGTCGACAAAGAAGGGTTCTGGAATCGGTGGGTACTCGAGTCAACGCACTAGTGCTGGTTATAGCTAACAACTTCCCTACAAAATAATATTCTCAGGTGTTGTGTTTAGTGTATCTCATGATTAGGATGATCAGTGTCAAACATCTTGTTGATTTTCGATGAGAGATATCACCACTCCTGACCTCTGGGAACAATATTTGCATTATACATTTCCTTGGAGATTTTGACTAAGAAATACCCCTACTCCCCTTTTAAAGGACTAGCTGGGATGGACCCATAACAAACTGACCCCAAACTAGAAAACAACAAGCCCCAAAAGAAAAGAAAGATGCGAAAGATAGAAACAAAGAGAAAGGAAAAAAACAAGAAGCAAAAACTATAATACACAAGACGAAAAAACAATCCCTTTCAAGAACCAAAATAATGTTTGAGGAAATGGCCATTGACTTGCAATGGGACCAACTCCCCATCTAGAGCATTGATCTTGAAAGTGTTTTCTCCCAAGATTTCTGATATCTGATAGGGACCCATCCACAATTTCTAAAACTTGGTGTGGCTGCCCGACTTTTCTTTTTCCTTATCCCATATTAGGACAAGGTCAGAGATCCTGAAGGATTTTACAGTGGATCTCTTATCGAACCAACGTTTGATAACAACCTGATTCTTTGACACGTGTTCAAGAGCCATAGTCCTTTTTCTCTTCCAGTTTAAGGAGGTTCATAAGTCAGACTTGCACCCGATATTTTCCTTCAACATACTAGTCCATGAATCTTGAGATGTGTATTTTTAGGTTCATAGGAAAAACCGGTTGCAGGCCATAGAATGACTGGTAGGGGGATGTCCCCAGGGCATTTTTTATCCTCACTCAATTGGTCCATAAGGCATATTTTAACTACATATTCCAGTCTCTGGGGTTGTCATCCAGAAGGTGTTTGATTACCATTGTTAGGTTTTTGTTTGTGGATTCTGCTACACCGTTTTCTTGTGGGTAATAGTTAGAAGAGAACTTTAGGATTACCTAGATTTAAAAATCCCATTGCATGAGTGTAGAAGAGGAGAATGAAGGGGTGTTATCACATACCATATAAAATAACATCCCAAACCTAGTTATGATGTGCTCCTCTAAGAATTTGGTTACCACTTTAGTGGTATAATTTTTCAACGCTTGCACCTTTGTCCAACATGTGCAGTAATCTATGACTATAAGGATGGACCTGTGACTTATAGAAGAGGGTGGGTTAATCATTCCAACAAAATCCAAGCCCCATTGGGAAAAAGGATATACCTCATATATTAGTTACAGGGGCATTACTAGTTTTCTCTCTCGAGTTGTGCTGGTCTAATAGTTATGGCATGATGTCATACGTTTGTTGGTGTCTTTGAATAGGGTCGACCAATAGTATCCTGCTCTCAAGATTTGGTGAGCGGTGGCTTTAGCGGACCTGTGAACCATCTCATATTTGTCATGGAAATCAACCAGGACTTGTTTTTCTTTGAGCCTATCCAAAAATATCAGGTACAAACTATCAAAGTTGTGTTTTTATAACTGACCATTTTTTAGCACGTAAGAGTTTCTCTTAATTTTCAAGGATCTTATTTGTGAGACATTTAACCCTTCTGGATAGAATTTCTGCAACAAGTAATAGACTATGTCTTGATACCATATATCTGAAATCACCCCTTGATTTGTGTAGGTCTAGCATACCAAATCTTCTTCTACTTTGGACATCAGCTTTGTCAGGTCGTGGCCTCTTACTAGTTTCATAGGTTGAATTTTGAGGTCAAACTCTTGTAGGATAGCCATCCATTTTACCCTTCTTTTGCCTAATTCATTTATCATTAGCAAGGATTTTATCGCTGCATATGGGACTATTTTGAACACTTTTCTCCTTATAATATAGTTTTAGAACTTCTTTATTGCTTTGACCAGAGCGAAAGACTGTTTGTCTAGATTTGGGTATCTGACCTCAACATTCTTAAGGCGGAAAATCATAAATTCTATCAACCTCTCATTTTTTCCATCCTTCTTTTGTGTGAGGATTCCTACGCATGAATGTTTAGAAGAAAAAAAATATACTTTAAAGGGTAAGGTGTAATCTAGGAAGACAAGGATAGGGGCCTTGGCAATTATGTTTTTTATCTCTTCAAATGACTTCCTCATTGGGGTGGTCCACTCAATTTTGGCATCCTTCTTTAGAATGTCGTTCAGTGGCCTTACTATTTCAGCAAAATCATTGATGAAATTTCTCACAAAGTTTATATTTTCAAAGAAATATTTTAATTCTTTTCGAATGCGGGGTGGTGTTAATTTGAGGATGGATTGCACTCGTTCAAGGTCTATAACTATTCCAGCTTCACAGATTATGTGACCCCAAAAATACACTTCTTTGGATTGAGAGAGATCCCATATCTCCTACACCTTTGAAGGACCCTCCTTAGGTCACTTATGTGATCTATTCATTTTTTGGAGAACACCGCAAGGTCATCCATATAAATAATGATGCATTTTCCCATCAAACCTTTGAAATCAGTGTCTATTTCCCTTTGGAAAGTAGCTCCGGCGTTAACTAAACCAAACATAATCCTTCGATAGGCAAAGGTTCCCCACTTGGTGGTGAATACTATCTTTAACCTATCCTCTTCCTATACCATCACCTGATTGTAGCCAGCGTAGACATCTATGAAGAACATCATTTGGGACCCATTTACCACTTGCAACACCTCATCAAGAGATGATAGTGGATAGTTATCTTTCTAGGAATCCTTGTTCAGGTTCTGAAAATCCATACACAACCGAATCTCATCAGTCTTTTTCCTTATGGGTACTGAGTTTGCGACCCAAGTGGAATGTCAGATTGGAAAGATAATTTTGGTGTCCAACAATTTTTGTATCTCTTTCTATATCAACGAATCCATTGTTGGGTTCACCGGTCTTTGATGTTGTCGGAAAGGTTTAGAGTCTAGTTTTAGGGGGATATTATGGACTATGACTGAGGTGTTCTAGGTTTTTAATTCTTTTAGCTCCATGCTATGACATCTTGATATTCAACAAGGAGTTGGACCATTCTTCTCTTCTCTTCCTCAGTGCCCACTTTCCCGATGTGGACCTCTCTGAGCTCATCCTCTATGCCAAGGTTGTATGTTCTGTATTCCTTGCCTTTGGTTACCAAATTTGGTTATCTCTTTGCGGAAATACTATCATTGTCAAAAATTATTTCTAACTCCACCAATCCTTTGGGTATGGAATTATTCCTCAGGTTTATGATGTCATGATCATCGAGAATTTCTAGGTTTTCTTGTTCCTCGGGTTCTTCCTTTTCTTCATCTATAATTTTTTTTTAAACATACCCGAACACATGATAAACTCAAGAATGTGTTGGTCATCTTGGAAGACTTGGAAGTTCGTAACATTATCCGGGATAGCTAGGGCCTCAATAAGTTATACCAATAACTTCTTCAGCTTGGAATTCTCCATAGGATGTAATGAACTAGTGGAAACTTCCAGCGCATCGGCCACAACATTCTTTATCCTTGGGACAGACTTGATGTTGAATGATTCAAAATCCTTTATCAAATCCCATGCCCTATTCTAGTAAGCCACCAGCCTTTTGTCATTGCAAGAATACTGGTTGCGGACTTGCTTGACAACTAGCTACAATCCACCTTCTTCCACCAAAGCTTTGATCCCCTTCTCATGCGCAAGGAGGAGACCTCAAACCAATGCTTCATATTATACAATATTGTTAGTGCATAATAATTATAGCCTATAAGAATTATAGAAGGACTTACCTCTAGGGTTGATTAGCTTGATTCCTACACCAACTCCTTGTTTACACTTGGAAACGTCGAAACATATTTTCCATATTAGATGCAGCTTGGATGAGACTGGTTTGGGCAGAGACTTGCACCAGATTTATGATGTCCTTGGTTCTAAGTTTCTATCCTCTCCATTGTCTAAGGAGCTTACTCCTTCCTTTTCTTCCATTGGAGTGTTTTTGGCACCTAAAGAGCTTGTGTCTGTGGCATCTCGGGAAGGTTCTAATTTTGTATAGGGTGGTAAGGTGTCATCATCTAAGGAAATCCATCCACCTAGCTTAATGAATTTGGGACTTCTACCTTTGAGTCCGATCCATCATTCTAAATTTCTATTTGGGGAATATGATCTGGTGGGGTATCCCCACTGGGTGTGGTATTATCCAAAGTGTCTATTATGGGATTCTCGTCGCCTGAACTCTGGCTTTGAAATTGTTGGATTGATGAAGAAATTTGGTTCAGCACCCATGATAATGCTTCTTGACAGCTTGCACATGTGAACTCTGAGTGACTTGACTGGTGTAATTGACAATACCCTGGGACAAATAAGATATTGGGATCAACATCCTAACCCAAATTTTTCAATCTTATCATCATATTACTGATGAACCTTTGGAAGATTTTGTTGCAAATGTAAAACTCTTGTAGACCTTGTACAGGGATATTATCACTATCTCCAGCTTCTTGGATTTGGAACATAAGGATGTTGTCTAACCGATAAGTACCTAGATCAGTTTGAGTGAATAGGACCTCATTTGGGGCCTTGTAATTCATAATCATTTTCTTCAATTTCGGTTCAACATCAATTTTCATTTGATTGTTTATCCCCCTCCAAGGTATCCATAGCTGGGTAAAATCAATGGAGAGTCATCCCCTTAGGAATTTATTTCATTCTCTACTCAATAGCATCCCATAAGTTTTTAGAATATCTACAATGTGTACATCAATGTGTTCTTGTATCCTTGGATCAGTAACTAGCTGGATGTGCACATCTTTTAGCACCCTGATTACGTTGACCCATGTCTTGTCCAATTGTATCACAACCCTATTTGTATCCTGAGGGACCATTCCTAATTTATAGAAGATAGAGAGAGGCATAATATTGCATGAATCCCCTGAGTCAATCAGGTAGTTGTGCAAGTTTTTTCCAAATATAGGCAGACTTAGTAAGAACGAGGGCACTTCTATTTTGTCTTTAAAAATTGTCAGGAATGCCTCTAATGCATTTACATTTGAGGTAGGAAATTGTCTGTTGCTGGATGTATTTCCTTGTCTGGAGTGGTCCAGGCACTTCAACAGAGCTTCTCTTTGGGATGAACAACCTTGCAACATGTCAAACATTGAGATGTTTGATTTTGTTTTCTTAAGCTCCTCAACCATGATGTACTTGTCAGTGGACTAGGCTAGGTTCCTATAAATAGTCAGTATGCTTGGTGGAGATGACGCAGAAGCACTTAGACCTTTTGGCGGAGTAGGATTATTGCTAGCTTGTGGATCTGACGGGGTTGGTTGTTTTACCTAGGGGAATACTATCTGTTAGAGGTTCCTTCTGGTTTCTTAGGTTGTAAGGGCTCCGGTGGTCATTCTAGAATGCATGAAATTCAGAGTACTCAGTCTCTCATTCCTTTTGGAAGGGAAATAAAAACTCCTCTTCTTGTGTGTTTTTACGGGAACCCTCCCCAGTCTCTAATTTGTAAGAGTCAAACATCATTTCATTAAACTAAATGGGGGGCCCCTCGGGCTCTCAAGGATGCTGACTATAGGGGTTTCTTCCATACCCATTGTTGTCTTGGTGAGGATTTATATCCCCTACAAAATTTACATCCACCTCATACATGTTAGCATTATTAGTGGGTATGTTTCCATTGTTGGGCCGGGTGTTCCAGGGTTGATTAGGTCAATGCTTCCCAAATGGTTTATCTTATCAGTTATTGTTGTTGTTATTTTTGTAGGTATTATAACTCCAATTTTGTCCTTGTGGGTAAGCATTCGGAGCAACAAGTGTTTGTTGATATCCAAATTGGTTTTGAGAAAGGTTTAACTTCATCCTAGTGAGCTTGTTGATTAGTTGAGACAAGTTTTTCTTTACGACATCTAGCTCGAAGGCTAGGTGATTATCAGGTTCAATCAGAGGCATGGTTTGTTGTTCAAAGAAATAAGTCTTATGAGCCTCATAGCCTAGATAGGTTATGGATGGTGGTGGGGCAGGAAGAGTTTGTGTGGGAATGGGATTCATCACAGGCGTGTGGTTGGCCAAAGCTTGATTAATTGCTAAAAATTGATGCGGAGAAATGACGTTACCCATAGTAGGCATGGTGCCAAAATTTCTTACTTGCGGATCCATTTGTTGTGTAAATGTTATGGATTTTTTATACACCTTTTATATCGTGTCTCTGTCTGTGGGAGGAAGTCTCCTTATAAAAATTGAAGTGAAGGGGTTTAGGCCTTTGAGGTAAACTTGTATAACAGCTGCCTCAAGTATAGTGTAAGGGGCTTCCAATTTCTAATGCATCTTGTGGAAATGACGATTGAACATAGTGATGGGATCCTTGGAGTCTTTCCTTGTTGTTATGAACTACTGATGTGTTGTAGCAGGATCCACATATAAATTGAATTGGTTTAGGAATTTGGTTTCAAAGTCTGGCCATGCAGAGATAGACCCATGTGGTAAGTTCAAGTACCAGTTATATGAAAAATCCCCAAGGGTGCATGGGAACAAGTGATAGACAACATCTTGGTGCACAATCTCTTTGCGATTGCAAATCTCTTTAAAGGTACAATTGTTTTCTTCTATTGTCCGTGATTCTCCATATACAAAATAGGTGCAAAAATTCTCAGGATTCTTGGTAATTTGTGAAGTTGTTCGATGAAGTCCAGTGGTGAACTTTGTACGTTAGGGAAGAAGGCCATTAGAAGAGGGTGTTGCAAGTTCTGATTTTGGTTGATGGTTGTAGTAATAGTCGGGACAATGATGTGTTATTGTTGTCCAAGTGGATTTTGTGACTCAATGTGGTGGTGAGAGGGGTCTACCGTAAATTTTCCATTGTTGCTGTGAGATTTGTGATGGTGGGTAAGTTCAAGGAACTCGCCCCTCTTTGGAGATGATCTAATCACTCACTCAAACTGTTCTAGTGAGAAAGATATGATGTTATCCAAATTTACGTCTCTAGCCCTCCTTCTAGGACCACTTCTGTTGAGCATTGTTTTTACACAAGTCAATTGCTAGGAATTCGAGATTCCATTTCCTCTCTTGAAAGAATAATGAAGTTATTCCCAAGGTTCTCTGTGGTCGTGGTACAAATACTTGGTAACTTAATTGAAGATAAATGTGAATGTTCACGAGGAGGCCTTTTCTGCTACTTGCAAGACTTCAGCATGCAAAATAAACTTTAGTATTTTCTTTTCTTTTTTTATATTTTCACAATTTACCAATGCATATAATATACTAATGATGCAAATCTATGTTAAAACCCACAATTATTATCTAATAAAACCTGATATCCGAGAAAGATCAAAAGATTTAGGTGACAAGAATTAAGCAAAATCACTAAAAATGAAATCCTAACGGACATAAACCATTGTTGAGACTTCCTTGCGAATCAAATGGTAGAAAGATGGAAACCCACAGATTATGAATCACACCATGTCATGATTCGATACCCAATCAATGAAATCATTTGGAGAAACTTTTATCTAGATTCCAAATGTAAGATTTTTAAAATCTATCAAATCATGAAGCCACAATATGCGCACACACACAAGACAAATATATCTTTAAAAACAATGGAATTATCCTTCCCAATCATTCATCATAGCAATATTAATCAACAAAAACAAACTCCAGTCTAATTAATTACAGATCTAAACATAGTAAACGCAGTTGTCTCTTTGAAAGAAATGAACAAGCAAGCACAAATTCATCAATTTTCCATAGAGAGAAGAAGAAATCACACCGTGAATGAAGTGTCAATTGCACATATTTTATTACATTAAAGATCCGACCTCTTTTACATTATTTTGATGCAATATATAATACTCTGATTTACAAAACTCTGAACCCACAAACTAGGGTTCCATCTACGCTAAACAATGAAATAAATCTAGAACTAAAGCTTATTGAAGATAAACTACTACTAAACTAACCAATAACAAGCTTGCATGGATCCTTGATCCATTTACATTCAATTTGCCCCAAAAATCAGGGCCAAACTTGCCCAAAAGAAGAGAAATCTGAACTGGAGTTCTACCGTTTCTAACTGGAGTCTTCATTTTAATTTTGGAGTTCTCCTTTTAAGTCTTCATCTTAACTTATCTTTTCATGGGAAACTGATGGAAATCTTCCAGTTAAGCCAAAATGAGCCCCAGTCCACAGGTAATCTGATCATAAACCCACTCCTTATGCCAATCTTCTTCATGTCGGGATGGCCCAAAAATTCAGACCCCAACCTTTGTTCCGAAAACCAGAGGCTAAAAAAACCAAGTATACAAATGAACTCCTCTTGGGGCCCCAAAAATTCAGACTTTCAAAGGCCAAAAGGTCAAAATTTTGGGCTTTAAGAAATGACTGTATCAAAAACTTCTTGCTGCAAAATTTGACTAAATCCAAAAATGGACAGTCGATCTGGGAGGATATCTAGATGCGTGTCCCGAAGCCTCTGTACTATTTATTGCACCTCATCATAATCTACCTCTTGCATATTACTGAGGCACTACTCTTGCTTTTCTCTGAAGGTGATCAACTCAAAAGAAAATAAATTGGTTTCTTCTTCATGTTCAGACATTCTTTGCATGTCCTCCTTGAAAATGAAGAGTTGATGGAGGTCCTCCTTTGTGTTAACCCCTTCTAAAATTCCCTTGAAGTGTAGTACAATGCTCTTTTTCAGACACAAAAATTGTTTCTCGTTGTCCTCATATAACTCCAAATCTATACTTGTGTATAAATCTTCTATTTTCTCCACCCACATCATGGTTCCCTCATGTCTCCGGCGGACTTTGTTCAAGAACTTTTCATAGAACTTTATTGTCTTTTTTATGCTTCTAGTCCATGTTCCAAAATTATCTAATTCTGCACCCTCATATAATTTAACCAAAATTTGGAAGTGTTGCTTCCTTATTATCTTTAGGTCTTTGAACACTTTCTACCATCTCTCTAATTGGAAATCCAATCCTTTCTCATCTTACATCATACTCACCAACTTGGTGACATCCTTGAGAATAGTCCTGAAAGGTTTGAAAATTACTCTAATGATTCCTTCTCCCAATTGCTCAAAATCTACCTTCCAATTTGTACATGCTTAAATATAAGAATGTGTTATTCCTACTGGAAATTCTGGAGTGGCCTTCTTATCCAAGACAACCTTTAATGAGGCTTCTGGGCAATTTGGATCAATGGGACCCACTATTTTTGAGGATGACGCTCTTTATTGCTTCATTCTTCTCAGTCAATGATTTTATCTTTTCATCATCCTTAACCATGAAACCTGATGCATGTTTCAGCCCTAAAGCCACCAATGTTTTTCTTCCTTCTCTTGTTGGTTCCCCTAAATCAACCTCAACAAAGGTATAATCCTTAGGAGTCATCTCTTCCTAGCTGCCACTAATTGTGGGTATTGCCACTTGTTCCTTCCACCTGCCCATGTTGTCTTGAGTGACATAGGACATGGTCCTTGTAGGTACAAATGATTCTGCTTGGTGAAAGGCTTGGCCTAAAAATTACATATTTGTGTCCTCTTCTTCAATATAAACCATCTTCCTAGGTTGAATCTTTTTAGTAAACCATGTATGTTTAGTAAATTTCATGACTGGCTCATACAAAGCAATGTTTAAGACTGAGGTTGTCCCTTCTATACTATGGACTTCCATCTTCCCTTTGGCTTCTCTTGCTTGCTCCAATTCTTCTTGAATCTCTGAGTTCTCTTCTTCTTGCAACTCTTCTTTTGTGATTCTATGTATCTCTCCAGTAGTGGTATCTGGCTCCTCATGTGTTTGATTAGGTGGATGATTACTTTCATCCCTTGTAGGTCTTTTCTTATCTTGGGATTTCTCCATATCTTCCAAGGGACTTGTCAGTATTTCATCCCAAAGACTGGTTATCGACTTTTTCTTTGTCTAGAAAGATGGTGATGTCACTATGAATAGAGGTATTTGGGAACTTGGGCCTGAAGAGGATATGGGAACATAAGGTAGAGGAGTGGGAGCCTGAGTTTGGATTGAAGGAGGGGCAGTGGGAGTAGGAGTTGGAAGTGAAGGTGAAGGAATGGGAGCCTGACTATGTTCTGCTTCTGAACCTCTCTCAGTCTCCTTATCTTTGAGTGTTTCCCCAAGAAGCTCTCTTTGAGCTGTCTGTGATGTTTGGAAATTTGGATACCCTAGAATATCTTGTACTTCTACTTCTTTGTTTGGATCTACAAACTCTATGGTGGATGAGAGTATTTTGGTGTCCCCTTATATGCTTGAATCCACTTCTGTGAGAGGTGTCTTTCTTGTGGGGATAGTGAATTGAGAGAGAGGGGGGTGAGAGTAACCTGTGGAGTCAATGGTACTTGTCTCTCCACATTAAATTTTTTAGCGTGCTCAAATGAGTCAACCCTTTGATTCTCAAACTCTGTGAGATTCTAAAAGTTAGATATGAAGAATTCGTTAGGACCAAGGGAATCCTGAGAATTTCCTTGTTCTTCTTGTGCTCCTATCTCCGCATAAGTCGGGAAATTCTTTTCTATATCTTTCTTCTTTAGGGTATTTATCCTTGATCATGTCCTATTTACTAAAGGTAAAATATCTCCTTTTTCTTCTTCCTCTTCTGCTTCTAGCAAAGTTTCTAACCGTGGAGATGTGGATGATCTCTTCCTTTTGTACACTTTTCTTCTTTCTCCTTGGGTACCCTTAGGTTTTGTAGCCTCTATGATAGGAGATTGATTGGTAGTAGGAAGGTTCCCTTGAGTTGCTTGTGATTTATCTAAGGGTGGGGATATGCTTCTAGTCATCCTTTTCTTAACTGGCTTATGCTTTGGATTATGGCCATATACAACCGGGTGCTCATGTAGGTACACTATTTTTTAATCTCTGTGGCGTTGATCTCTTGAACTAGGGCACCGCTGTCCTTTCTCCTCGATGCTTATCTCCTTTGGCTAGTGGGTTCAACTGTGGTTTCATTGGCACAGGGTATATTTTTCAATGGCCTTTTGATCCAATCTTTCATAGCCTTAACTACGTGCCTAGGCTTGAACTCAATGCTATATTTTTCATCCTTGTGTACTTCTTCATTTAAGATAGGTCGGGTATATACCTTATCTTCATTATATAGTGGATCTAGTACATCTTCTCTCTCCTTTTCCCATATCTTGGGCGGAATGGTGATCTCTAGGACAACTTGTGCTAAATCAAGGGACATTCTACAATAATCTTGAACCCTGACTTCATAATCATCCACACAATTTATCTAGTGGTCTTCCAAGAGAGGCTCGTGAATGTAATGCACGCCCATGATGTGATTGTAGGTACCAATGGGGTCAAACCTGGTCCTGATGATCCAAGGGACTGTAACATGCATTCATTTCACTCAAATACAAGGGACTTGCACACATTCATGTCTTGTAGCGAATTAGGGTCAATGGATAGAGGGAAGTCCCAACAGAGCTTATTTTTGTGCTTGATATGCTCGTAAGAAGCAACAAGATGCCTAGCCATCTATAGGATAACTATCCAATATAAAGGTTATTTGGGGAGCTTCTTTGGTGTGAGGTTGCGCCACTTTGATATATGTGAATATTTTGAATTGGATGTAAAAGGCTCCTATTGGTGCAGTGCACCCATGATAGTCACTGATTTCATAATTTCATGTTTGTAATATTTGGATAGATCCTAGAGATCATCCTATTTTTTTTTGGATCCACTTGTGTGGTCAAGGATCTATAAGGCACTCTTATAAGCCTTGAGATGCCTTAGTCAAATGGGATCATTAGTTTAGCATTAAGTTGATTTAGGTGTGGTTGATTCTCTAGAAGAGTCTTAACATTTGATTTTAGTAGATTCATGTCATTTTGGTCATGTTTTGTAAATTTTATATGTTAGAATCCAAATCAAAAGTCTCCGAGTTACAAAAAGACAAAAAACAAAGTTGCAAAAAGACAAAAGTAGCAAAATGTTACAAAAATGTTGCTCAAGCAACTTCCAAATGTTGCTCGAGAGTTACAAGATGGAAGACCAACAGTCACAAAGGGATTTGGATTGATTTTAATTCACTTTTGAAGTGGATTTAAGTTGTTACTTCGAACCCAAGTGGTTAGAATTGTTGTTTTGGTATTTTGATGCAAAATGAATGGAAGATGAAGAGTTTTTCTGAGCTTTATTGACTGGTACGATCATGTTTGGTGTTTTCCTTGCAAGATAAGTTCATTTTTTGAATCTACTTTGTGTTATCTTGACATTTTAGTTGATTTGGAATTGATTAGTTTAGAATAGAAGTGTTTTTTAGTTCATTTTCTAAAACTAGTCCAGGAAGAGGCCTAGTAGGAGCCCGTTTCACAAATGAAGTCCTAACTTGCATTTGAATTAGTGAAATTCCTCACCCTTATGGAAAATTCAATTTAGGAGGATTTATTTATATATTCCTAAAGCTTAGAGTGTAGCTCAAAGGGAAAGACATTCATGCATCAAGCCCTAGGCTGAATATCTCAATGTATTCAGCCGAGAATGAATGTAACAGTGTTGATATTTTGAAGAATTGAATTGTTGGAGTGAATTGAAGGTGGATTTGAGTTGTTTGTGTATGTGTGATTTTTTTACCTGTTAAGAGACACACCACTTCAATAAATCATTGCATTAGTGAAAACAAGGGGTTAGCAAACATAGCAATCACTAAAATCGATCTATTGCTTCCTATCTAGGAGTATGAAAAATGACATAATAGCCCTCAGATTATGCATATTCCAGTGAAAAATAAAACCTAAGAATAGAAGATTCAAATGAAAAGTAATCTAAATGATTCAAAAACATGCATTCTAGCTCTATAAATGAAGAGTATAACAATATAATTAAGAAATAAGCTAGAAAGCACTATGAAAATCCCTAAAACATGAGCAACATGAGATTGCTCCTTCAATTCTCAAAATATGGGCAGCATAAGGATGCTTTCAACACTTCAAAATTAGGAGCATTACAACAATATATTTCATAAAATCAAGGGCAAGAACAAGGGCCATTTGAGCTCAAAATCCATCCTATTTATAGGAGAA
>MU224645.1:4511002-4535552 GCA_018584345.1 Thuja plicata
TGAAAGCATTAATGAGGTATGGGTGAGGGTTTAAGAAGCATGGGTGAGGGTTTAGAGTCAAGCTTGACAACTTTGACTTTAGGGGGAGGGTTGAATTCCTAATCACACCTTAATGGAATGTGACAAGGTTAAGGGTAGCTTAGGATTAGGTTTAAGGCTTAAGGGATGTGATTAAGGAGATAGAGATGGGAGGAGAGAGAATGAGTGGAGGGGGGATTAGATAATTAGGGTTAATTAGCTAATTAAGAAGAATTAGCATGTGAGAAGGGGTTGGGATGAGTTTGAACTCATGGTTGGGTAGTTGAGATTGGTTAGGTTTGAGGGAATATTAATGAAATCAATTGTTTTAATAACATATTCACTCAATAATAGGGATTTAATTAATCATCTAAGCTTTTGATTTCTTTGTAATAATTAATTAGGACTATAGCCAAATTGAATCAATTAGGCTAGGGGATTGATTTTGCAAATGATGAGACACAATTAGGATCTCATTTAATTACCTATAAATTAATTACCTTAGTGAAGTTATGGTTTGAACTGATCGGATTGAATTGATTGGTTTGAATTGGCTAAAGTGATTAATGTAAATTAGTGATTAGATCACTTAGGAGATTAAATCTGATTCAAATGAATTAGGCGAGCCGATTGAAGAGTTGTCTAAACATAATTGGGGGTATGATCACACTTAAGGAAAATAGGGTCTATGGTCAGAGTAGACCAAATATAGGTGGTTAAATTTTCCCCTATTTGAATTAATGTGCAAGCAATGCATTGATTCAAAGAAAGTTTTTTGATATTGACTTCAGAAAGATTGAGAATTTTTCTCACGATAAAATGAAATGCCTGATGAGATCAGTCTCGCACTTGATCAACCTAAATTGATAGTATTGATTTTGAACTTGGTTGTCATCCAAATATCAATAAAAGATCTTAAAGATACCAATTATGAACTTGGTTGTCGTCAAAAGATTGATAATACCGATTCCAAACTTGGTTGTCATCCAAAAGTCAGTATGAAGCTGCCAAGAGCTTAGTAAGAATCTTTTAAAATGAGGAAACACAAGATATCCAACTTATGAGAACCAAAGCTTTCTATCCAACAGTCCTGACTTAGTCAAGAGGACTGTCATGCCCCTAGTTTGTTTGATAATGAAGTCATTTTTAATGTTGTTTTGAGCAAAAAATTGATTGATGATAGTGTGATCATGCCCCCTTGGGAACGAAATCGAAGGAAAGAAATGAAATCCCTCTGTTGAAATGATGTATCACTTGCAGTGATCGGGTAGGGGAATGAAAGAATAGATTAGAAGGAGTGAAGAAATGGGGGTGTGTTAAGAGTAAACACATGAGTACCAAGTTAATCACATTTTGAAAAGGTGAGTTCGATTTTGTTCCTGATAGATCAAAGATTTTGGGAATCATGGATATGTAAATATCTTGGATTTCAGATGAATTAAAAACAGAAAGGAGTTTGAGATCAAATCCTTATGTTGTTCTTTCAAAATGAATCATGCAATCTCTAAATGCAGCTATATGCAAACTCTTAAGACTATCACTGATTTGCAGATATTGTAGCATTTTATCATCATTGGGCACTTTTGGAATGGATACCACCTAATAGTACAACAATCACTAATACACACTGATAGCATGAAAGTATGAATACTATGTTTATTGGAATGTCGGAAATAGACTTAGGCATCAAGGCATAGAAGCCAAGATAAAAAAATAGTCACCTTCCTTTTACTATATCAGAATCTGTGTAAGGAAAGATATTGAACCCGCAATGACCTTAAAAATTCATATCCTTGGGTACATTATGCTTCGTATACCTTAGGGAGAATCTGAGTTAGAAAAATAGACAAGGAAATTGTTTCAACCTCACCGTAGTTTACACATAACAAAGATCAAGATATATGCGGCTATCCACTCATGTTGGAAGCTCTTACCATAAACATCCAAGTTAGGTGAAATTTATAGGATCATTTGGAACAATCACCACACGTAGAAAACTAAGAAAATGTTATGCCCCCATCCTTGTGACTCTTTGTCTTTGCGCATACATCATGGAGTAACTCGGAAGACATAACAACCATCAATTGTGAATCAATCAAATAAAATTCATAACTGCTTATATGCCCCCAGTGAAAACATCATGGGTACATAAAAGAGTTATAATCAAACCAAGATCAAACTGTGTTTAGGTAGTATTGAGAAATACTATTGATTCATTTTTCAAGTGCAGTATAGATTCAACAATCAAAAAGATGAAATTCAAGCAAATATGTATTCCATGTCTGAGTATAACTTTCATCCTGTTTTACCATCCAATGTAGGTCTAGGAACACCGTTCATGTTAGTGTAATGTTTATGTCATCCTTTGTGTCGTGAAAGTGATAGTGGTAGTGAAAGTATCAGAAAGCATCATATCACAAGAAAAATCATCCTGTGACGACCTAGTAGATGCAACCTATCAGATTGGCAAAGATGCCCCTAGTGCATAATGACTTGATCCTAAGCCAGAAATGCAGACAAATCCCAAGCAAGGATAAGATTGTTGTAAGGAAACAAAGTCAGCGTTTAGCACAGGTGTAATCATGAAGGCTTAGTATCAGTACTGCATTGCTAGATGGAGTGCAAAACACAAGTGACGCCTGATTGCCAGGTTTTCACCACTTGGCAAGATCTTTTCTTTCCTTTTACTACCAAGATGTCTATTTTACCAGGTTTTCATCAAGGCACTTTTCTCTTTTTCATTTTTTTTGCTATTTTTTTTTCTTTTTTTGAATGTTTTTGTAGTATCAAGGTACATGTTTGGCAGGTTTTCACCAAGGATACCTTTCTTCAGGACTTTTTGCACTATTTTTGAATTTCTTCAGGATCAATTTTCTAAATTTTTTTGGTATTTTATGAAATTTTTTTCCTATATAGGCTCTGCTAGCCGAACATCAAGCGTAGAACCACTTCAAATGTAAATTATTGGTAGCATCTGGAAGAACGTCCCCCTCAGGTGTAGCTAATTGATAAGCTCCAGTCCCAAAAGTAGCAGTGATAACATAAGGTCCCAGCCAGTTAGGTTCAAACTTTCCTTTCTACTCTCTATTAGGCTGGTTCTTAGGATTCTCCTTTAGGACGAGATCCCCCACTTCAAATTTTTGTGGTTTGACCTTTTTATTGTAGCCTTTGGACATTCGCGCTTGGTACACTTTTAGGTGATCAAACGCTTGTTGCCTATGCTCATCAAGTAGGTCTAAAGAATTCACCCTATCTATGCGGTACTTCTCATCAATAACAAGACCTTGTAAAGATATCCACAAAGATGGGATTTCAACCTTAATAGGTAGTACTACTTCAGCACCATAGACTAGAGAAAATGGTGTGGCTCCAATTGGTGTTCTGATGCTTGTTCTATAGGCCCATAGTGCCAGATTCAGTTGTAGATGCCAGTCTCTGCCATACTTACTCACAGTTCTATGTAGGATTTTGAGAATATTCTTATTGGATGCCTCAACCTGTCCATTACCTTGAGGATAATAGATTGAGGAGTAGTGTTGAGTGATGTGGAACTGTTCACAAAGATCATCAATGTCTTGATTTTTAAATTGGCCCCCATTGTCTGTTACAATTGAAGAGGGTATCCCATATCTACAGATAATATAGTTCAGAATGAACATAGCCACCTATTTTCCAGGGTTTTGATTAGCGGCACGGCCTAAACCCACTTCATGAAATACTCAGTGGCTATAATGATGAACTTGTTTCCATTTGAAGAATTGGGATATATTTGTCCAACCAAGTCAAAGGCCCATTGCTGAAATGAGCAATGTGTAATGAAAGGTATAAGTTCTCTGGCAGGAGCATGGATGAGATTTCCATGTGTCTGGCATTTAAGACATGTCTTGGAAAACTGAATAGCATCTTTCTCCATGGTAGGCTAGTAATAGCCTACTCTGAGTAGTTTCTTTGCTAGTGAAAAGTCATTTGAATGTGATCCACATACACCTTTGTGGACTTCTTTTAATGCAAGATCAGACTCTTCAAGTTCTAAACATCTAAGAAGCATACCGTCAAGACCTCATCGATATAAGTTATTAGTTATGAGGACATAATGCGATGCTATCCTAATAAAGGCTCTTTTCTTATTTCTGGATAGATCATTAGGAATAGTTTGGTCAATAAGCTAAGAAATGATATTGGTATACCAAGATCGGTCGGGGTTGTTCAAAGCACAAATTACTTGGTATTCAAGGGTAGAAAAGGAAGGATAGGAGATTTCTTCCACCAAGAAGTCATAGCGGAATTGATGGCTCCTCCAGTTGTAACATGGATGCCAAGGTAGCTATAGCATCTGCAGCTTTGTTTTCTTTTCTACGTATCTGCTGGAATGTGATGAAGATGAAATACTTCTTTAAGTCATCAACCAGTTGCTTGTAAGGTGTCAAATTTTCATCTTTTGTCTGGTAATATCCATTAACTTGATTGATGATGAGCTGGGAGTCACCATACACATGTAACTCTACAATCTTCCATTCCATGGCAAGCTTAAGACCGTTGAGTACCATTGCCTCATATTCTGAAATGTTGTTCGTGCATGGGAACATCAATTTGTAAAACTTGAGTATCTTTTAGCCTTGAGGAGTTATGAATAGAACCCCAACTCCAGAGCCTTGTTGCATGAAAGAACCATCATAGTACATCTCCCATGGGTACTCAGTTAGGTGCATGATTGTTTCATTAGGGAATTCAATCCTTAAGGGTTCATCATCTTGAAGTGGTGAATCAGGTAATTGATCAACGAGGACTTGTCCTTTAATAGCTCTTCAGTCTACACACTCAATGCCAAATTCACTTAGAATGAGGACCCATTTTTCCAGGCATCCTGTTAATGTTGTTTTGCTCAAAAGTTACTTCAGAGGATCAATCTTAGCAATGAGCCTTACTGTATGTGAGAGCATGTAGTGTCTTAATTTTTGTGATGCAAAGACGACTGCTAAGTATGATTTTTCAATAATGTTGTAATTGAGCTCATAAGAGACTAGTGTTCTACTGATGTAGTAGATAGATCTTTCTTTCTTTGTTTCATCTTCTTGTGCGAGAAATACTCCTAATGATGTAGCTGTAGCTAAGATATACAAGAGTAATGACTTTCCATGAATAGGCACCATAAGAATAGGAGGAGTAACTAGGTACCCTTTTAGTTCTCTAAAGTTTGCTTCGTAGTGTTCATCCCATTTGAAAGTGACCCCTTTATGTAGTAATTTGGTAAAGGGTTGTGCCCTGTCTACAAGTTGTGACATGAATCTCTTGATTGATTGAAGTCTCCCTTGCAATGTCCTCATTTGACTGATGTTGTGTGGAGGAGTCATCTCTAGAATAACCTTGACTTTTGCAGGATCTACTTCAATTCCCTTTATTGAAATTATAAACCCTAAGAGCTTTCCTGATTGGACCCCAAACACACACTTCTTTGGATTGAGCCAGAGTTGAAACTGCTCCATTCGATCCAATATTTTTCTCAAGTCAGCAATGTGAGTGTTCCTCTCTTTGGATTTAGCTAGGGTGTCATCCACATAATCCTCCATGTTTTTATGCATCATGTCATGGAATATAGTAGTCATAGCTCTTTGATATGTAGCACCGACATTCTTTAACCCAAATGGCATGACGTTCCAGCAAAATTTGCCCCATGCACATGTAAATGCAGCCTTATCTTGATCCTCGGGGGAAATTTTTATTTGATTATAACCTGAGAATCCATCCATTAGTGAATACATCTGGTAGCCTGTTGTGAGATCTATGATCATATCTATATTAGGAAGTGGGAAGTCATCCTTTGGACATGGCTTGTTTAAGTCTCCGAAGTCGGTACAAATCCTGATAGATTTATCAGATTTAGACACTGGGACCACATTGGAGATCCATCCTGCATAGGAAATGACTCTGATAAATCCAACTTTTAACAATTTTTCTAGCTCCACTTTGACTATTAATGCAACATAAGGATGCATCTTTCTAAGTTATTGTTTCACGGGCTTGATCCCGGGAGCTATATATAAGTGGTGCATGATTAGATTAGGATCTAGTAAAGGTATATCCATATAAGACCATGAAAATTTGATCTTCTTTTCCCTCGGGAACTCTGTGAACTGTGTCTTCTCTTCTTCTAACAAAGATTGTGATAGGTGTACTATTTGAGGGTTTTCAATGGTGCCCAAATTTACTGGCTGTGTTGGTTCAGTCAGCACTGAAGACCTTTCCTGAAAGTGTTCAGGGAGGATATAAAGAATCTCATCCTTTGGCACCTTTGAGAGGTTTTCACCATTGGATACGTCTTTTATTTTTACTATTTTAGGATCTGACACTGCCACAACATGGTTTTCACCGTCAGTCCCCTTTTTCTTTTTATTTTTCAATTTTTTACTGAGAAACCTGATATCCTCCTGTGACATGTTCCCGCTCCTTTCATTGTTGGAAGAAGGGTAAGGTTCACAAGCATTGAGATAGCAAGCTAGGGTGTAGTCAATGGGAAAATCAAGAGTAGGAGTAGGATCCGCACTAGTCCAATCAATTAGGTCTAGGTGTATCAAAGACAAGGAATCAGACTCTGGGAAGGACAACATCACGTTAGCATCATGAATATTAACTAACATGACATGTCTTGTTAAGTTAAATTCTTTGATGTTTAGATCAATAAGAGCTAGATCATCATTAAAAGGGTCATTGTTAGTTATATGCGGACCAAACTCTAGTGACTCATCAGTAGAACTGTCATCTTCGTCTCTTCGTAAAAGGAGGATTCTTGTTTTTTGCCTCTGAACTTGTTCTAGACTTAAGAAAGCACCAGTCTCTCCATCCATGATGGGGAGAAGGAATTATTCTTCTGCTTCAGGACTATCAATGTCGTTAGGAGTAGTGTTAGAATTTTCACGAGGAGCTAAGGGAGCTGCAAACATGTGAATTGTATCTATTTTAATATCTTTTGTGCTGAAAGATAGCTCATCCCATTCATAATCATGAGAGTCAGTGACCTCATCATTAGATCTATTTAAGTATTCAATAATGGTTATTTGGTGTACCCGATTAGCTACCTGCGGATCAAAGTGTGGTAGATAAAGGACATGCGTGATCATGACTAACTGCCCCCAGTTAGGATGTAAATCCCATCATCAGGGTGTGCTTGCTATAGCTGTTGCAATCAATGGTATCTCTGAATCATCTGTTGTTGAGTCTCCTACCTCTAGAATGGGAGGTTGTGCTAACAAAGGGGTGCGAAGATCTTGTGGTACCTCAAAGCTTGGTACATAGTGCTCTCCTTGATAGTTGGGATTCTCTGTGCCAACATGTAATAAAATTTCATAGGACCACTGCTCTAGTTCATCTATTTCATCAATCCCTTTGTCTGAGGTTGGACTGTCTTTTGAAGCAGGTTTGTCATTTTTAGCATTAAAACCCAGTCATGTTTGTCTCTGGTATTCCAGAACTCCATGGGTATAGGCTCAATAAGTCATCTTCTTGTGTTGTTTAGAGGTCCCTTTCCTTTGTATCCCATCTGTTTGATGAAATCATATCCCTTTCCATACTGTTCTGGGGGTATCTCTACATGTTTGACTTCAGCTATCTCCGGTTCTCCTTTGTAAAGCCAATCCAAGACTGCTTGTTCTTCTGTGTTATCTAAAGTATATGTGGATGCTTTAACCATGCCTATGGCTTTGTGAACTTTTGGTTCCTTTGATGCAGTAGATATGAATGTCGAGGAAGGTTTTCCATAGGGTCTTGGTGCTACTAGAAGTTCTATCAGTGAGGGAGTCAGGTCCAGCTTGTACTCTCCCATACCCATTTCTTCAAGTTTTAAGGTTTTGCCAAAAATCTTCATAACCATGTCCTTGGTAGTTTCGGGAGAAATCACATCCATAGTCTCTTTGTTATGTGGGATCATACTACCTGCTTTGATATTGTTACAAGTATAGTTAGCATCTACATGAATAGTTACTTCCACCCCATTATGTGGGAACTTTATGCACCGGTGGTAAGTAGATGGTACAACTTGCATTTCATGAATCCATGGTCTTCCCAATAGGATGTTGTAGGCTAGGGGTAGATCCAAAACTTGACATATGACATTCCTTTCAATTGGTCTGACTCTAATAGGTAGAATAATAAGACCTTTAGAGGATCTTTCTTCCTCATCATAAGATTTGATAGTTATTTTGCTTCTAGAGTCAATGGTCTATTCTAAAAGACCCAGTTTCTTGATCAGATTAAGTGTACAAATATTCAATCATGCACCTCCATCTATCAATACACGTCTAACACGAGGTTTATGGATGAGAACTTTGATATGGAGGGGTTGATTATGTGGATGTGTCAATGAATTATCATCTTCTTCAGAAAAGGGGAGGTAAGGTGGTGCTGAGATGTGATTGACCATCGCTTGGAATTTGTCTATATCAAAATCCTTTGGGACGTTAGCAACATGTAGAGCTTGTTCTAGGACTTCCCTGTGTACTGTGGATATCTTGAGCAACTAAAAAATGGAAATTTTGGCAGAGGTTCATTGCAATTGGTCTACCAAGTCATACTTTTCTCTGGGAATAGTAACCATGTGTTTTGTTGTTGGTTTAGGGATAGTAATGATAGGAACCTTGGATGTTGATGCTGGTTTTGGGGAAGAATTGGGTTCTTTGATTGTGACTTGTGCTTGGCTCCGTTTTACCGCATTCGAGTGGAATGAAACACCTTTGATTGTGACCACATTAATTGATTCAGTTTTAATGTCTATCATATTGATCACATTATCATTGTTGGAATAGGTGTAGTTTACTTCATTACCTTTTCCTTTAGATGTTTCCCCTTTGTCGTAAGTAGGGAATGGTTTATTGAATGTTGTATGATCTTCATTGGTAGTGTGTACATCCACTTTGATCTTACCTCCTTCAATGAGGTCTTGAATAACATGTTTAAGCTTAAGGCAATTATTAGTTTTGTGTCCTTTGTTCTTGTGAAAGACCCAGTAGGAGTTATCGTCCCACCATCTGGATTTGACCATTGGTTCCCATGGTTTGGAATATGGGATTGTGAGAACTTTGTTATCCAATAGTGTTTTTAGAACAATTTCGAGAGGCTCTCCCAAAGGAGTAAATTTTCTTTGAGGTTTTGAAGTCCATGTCCGACCCTTGTATTATCATTGTTTACTTTAGGTATGGGCATTGTTACCTTGGCATCCTTGTTTGCTTGCATACTTTTGGTTAAATTGAATACTTCAGGTTTAGGACCAATAGTGGATGCGTCTACTACGCCATCGTTGACAACATTTTTGTTTTGCTTCCACCATTTAGGCTTGGAGTTGGAGTTGTTGGATTTGTTTTCACCTTGAAGAGTGATATCCCCCTTTCTGACCATAAATTCTTCGATACAGATTTCATTTTTGATCATTCTGTCGAAGCTAGGGGAGTCTTGCATTCGCAATGTGTAGTTCAATTCTGGTACCAAGTTATTAACAAAGATTTCCATCTTCTCAGATTCGGGGATGGCTCTTGAATATCATGCAAATATCTTCCTCCATATTTGTAGGAAGTGTGTAAATGATTCACCAGTCTTTTGTTTAGTGTTACATAGATCCATCACGGTCACATTGTGTTCTATGTTATAGGAGTAATGCTGGATAAATCGTTGAATTATCTCTTCAAAAGTTTTGACCTTAGGGTTCAGTTTTGAGAACCACTCCATGGCATTACCTCCTAGACTTCTTGGAAAGAGTCACATGAGGTATGTAGGTTCATGCATGTATTTGATGCTTAGAGCACAAAATTATTTGACGTGATCATGTGGGTCAGTTTCTCCTATATACTTGTCATACTTCGGTCTTGCCACGGTTGGAGGAAACAGAACCATAGTAATACTCTTATCAAAAGGAAAAGGAAAAATAGAGTCCAAAGAGTATTGGATTTTGGGTTTAGCTTTCTCTTGTTTGAGAGTCGCAAGCTCTGTTTGCATCAAAGTGAGTTATTTGGTGAGAATGGATATAGGAGTTGGTACCTCCTTTTCTTTGAGTTGTTCCACATCGTAATCCTTAGGTAATTTGACACCCGTGGATGCTAGATGGAGGAAGTATTTTTCTTTATCCTCACCAATTATCTTTTCCATCATCTTTTGGAATTTATTGCTTTGCTTGAGTTTATTGTACTCCTCTTCAGTGATTTCCTCTTCACTTCCTAACTCAAATAAAGGACAATCAAACTTGGGTTCTTCTTCTTCATCGGTATCTTTAGGCTTTTGGTGTTTTCCATTGTTATAGTCCTCAAAAGCCTCACTCCATCTGTGTGTGTCTCTATCCATTACTGGATAGTCTAGATCAAGTAGGGAACTACGAGATGCTTCTCCTTGAAAGTGTGGTGATTTAGGAGGCACTTTCAATCCTTTAGACGTGTACTTGTTGCGTCTTGTGTTAACCATGTGGTTATTTCTCAACTTTGTCAAATTTTCCCAATAGTGTCAGGTAGAGTCTCAAATCATTCAAGTGAGTGTGTCTAGGTAGAAGTGTCATTCGTGTTTTGGTGGAAGTAAATGATTCCAGCGTCAAAGGGTTAGAATGCCCTGATAGTAAGTTGGGAATCAAGTTGTTGTAAAAAGAGGGTAGACCACACGTATTGAGACAGATTGTAAGAGTCTGACAGGACATGCAAGGCAAACATTTGAAAAAGTTTTCGATATAGTCACAGTGAGACCAAAAGAAGCAATAGGGATAGATTAAAGAGTCAAAAGGGGATCTGAAATAAACTATCTTCCTCAAAGAGGCAATGATGCAAGTTCCCACTGTCAAATTGTGTTAGTTTTATCTTAGAAGTGCATGAAGTTTGTTTGATCAAATATTGCGTTTTGAGGTTTTTCCAATGAGTGAAAAACACATGTAGACCAAGGTTTGAATTTTGTTGCTTGTTTGAAGATGTTATCTTTTTAATGATTTGCAGTCACATCAAGCATTGTTGCATTGTTAGGAGGGTGAAACAGACACACATCTTATCCCTATTTTCTAGGTGAAGGATGAAAATCCTTGCTTGTTGACTTAGGTACACACTCAAATGCTAATTAGAATACAACCATCACCAAGCACGCAATGGCTCCAGTCATGATGTTGTATTAGCCGACTCCAAACGCAAGTGAGGACACGATATGACGAGTGTCTTGGGGCAATTACTTTTTGCCTTGCACAAGGATTATCACCCTTTTGGGGGTGAATCAGGAATTCTTTCAGTTTAAATGTTGTCTTTTATTGGGCAATCCATTTGAAGCCGTCCCCCATAGAATTTCACAAGGAAAAATTGAGGCGTATAGCCCTATGAGTACTTAAGTATATATAGTCTCACAAGAAAGATTCAAGAGGCTCCGATCTACACATACCCAAGCATGTTTAAGGAATGATGTCAAATTTCTATGAACAAAACGGGCTTATGAACAAAACCGGCTCCGTCTTCCGAGGCTTTAGCCTACGAGGAAGCAATTATTTATAGCGAGTTGGAAGGGTTGGCGTAAAACCTGTCCTCACTTGGGTCGTTCCCGGGAGATTTTTTCCTCAACCGGCAGGCCCTCTACTATTAAATAACCTTACAAAGGATTGGCGAGCGTAGGACATCTAGATTTCTGATTCTTCCAAAGAAGAAGAGCATACTATCCTAATCCATGTTGTTTTCTCCCAAAAAAAAATCAATCAAACAGTTCATTCCCTCAAGCAATGTTGTGCTCAATTAAAAATTTTCCTATTTAAAGAGAATAGAATACTTGAAAGTAGATTTCTGTTGTTCAATTGACCACAGTTTTTAGTGCTTTTCTTGTCCAATTACTGATCCAAATTGAATTAAATGATTGAACTTGTTCATTTATCCCACAAATTTAGTGCTTTTATTGTTCAATTACTGATTCCAAATGAATTAAATGATGTGAGTTTGCTTGTTCATTTACCCCCTAGATTCTTTCACAAGTGTTAAAACAATGTCTGATTTTCTGATTTTCCTTTAGAAAGGAAAAGAGCAGAGTAATCTAATTATTTTAAGACATGTTTGAGAAAATGGTATTTAAGTGTGAAAGCTTTTGAAAAAGGGTTAGTATCAAAAAACAGTCTAAAAATCCCTACAACCACACACATTTAGTATTGTCTTCTTATTTCCTTCTCAGAAACCTGCAAGAACTTAGTTAGGCTATCGAAAATAGGATCACAATCACGAAAACAACCTCATTAGCAAGTTAGAAATCAAATTTGCTAATGACAGAACGCTGTATTTTTGCCCTCTAGATGATAGACGATATTTCAGAGACACAAAATGATAAACCCCAAAAATGATAAAAGATTGACACCAAACAATAAGATTCACCTAGGACGATATTCCTTTTACCCGAAATGATAACACGTACCAAAAATGAAAATTTAGCTACCAGAAATGATTTTAGGGTCAAATTTTACCTTCTGGAAATGCAACGACTAATGATATTAAAACTCCCATAAATGATAAGTTGATCCCGAAAATGATAAAATATTTATCGGAAACGATAAAATAATGACCGGAAATGATAAGTTGCTCCCGAAAAAGCTAAACTGCCTGCAAATTTTGAAAATGTCAAGGGCAGAGAGCAAAATTTGGTGAAATTTTGAGCAATCTCGCCCCACGGTGGGTGCCAGAGATGTGTGTGTGATTTTTGTACCTGTTAAGAGACACAACACTTCAATAAATCATTGCATTAGTGAAAATAAGGGGTTAGCAAATATAGCAATCACTAAAATCGATCTATTGCTTCCTATCTAGGAGGAGTATGAAAAATGACATAATAGCCCTCAGATTATGCATATTCCAGTGACAAATACAACCTAAGAACAGAAGATTCAAATGAAAATTAATCTAAATGATTCAAAAACATGCATTCTAGCTCTATAAATGAAGAGTATAACAATATGATTAAGAAATAAGCTAGAAAGCACTATGAAAATCCCTAAATCATGAGCAAAATGAGCTTGCTCCTTCAATTATCCAAATATGGGCAGCATAAGGATGCTTTCAACACTTCAAAATTAGGAGCATTACAACAATATATTTCATAAAATCAAGGGCAAGAACAAGGGCCATTTGAGCTCAAAATTCATCCTATTTATAGGAGAAATGGAGGAAGGGGAGAAGACTCTAGAAGGGCTGCCATTAATGAGAGTGTAAGACTCATTAATGAGGTATGGGTGGAAGGAATATGTAAGAGCCATTAATGCTTCATTTATGAAAGCATTAATGAGGTATGGGTGAGGGTTTAAGAAGCATGGGTGAGGGTTTAGAGTCAAGCCTGACAACTTTGACTTTAGGGGGAGGGTTGAATTCCTAATCACACCTTAATTTGGAATGTGACAAGATTAAGGGTAGCTTAAGATTAGGTTTAAGGCTTAAGGGATGTGATTAAGGAGATAGAGATGGGAGGAGAG
Organism: Thuja plicata; assembly: GCA_018584345.1. Lineage (NCBI taxonomy): Eukaryota > Viridiplantae > Streptophyta > Pinopsida > Cupressales > Cupressaceae > Thuja > Thuja plicata. The sequence goes on from MU224645.1 coordinate 4,524,459, forward strand.
AGAATGAGTGGAGGGGGGTTTAGCTAATTAGGGTTAATGAGCTAATTAAGAAGAATTAGCATGTGAGAAGGGGTTGAGATGAGTTTGAACTCATGGTTGGGTAGTTGAAATTGGTTAGGTTTGAAGGAAAATTAATGAAATGAATTATTGTAATAACATATTCACTCAATAATAGGGATTTAATTAATCATCTAATATTTTTATTTCTTTGTAATAATTAATTAGGACTATAGCCAAATTGAATCAATTAGGCTAGGGGATTTCTTTTGCAAATGATGAGACACAGTTAGGATCTCATTTAATTCCCTTTAAATTAATTACCTTATCCAGGTTATGATTTGAACTGATTGAATTGAATTGATTGGTTTGAATTGGCTAAAGTGATTAATGTAAATTAGTTATTAGATTACTTAGGAGATTAAATCTGATTCGAATGAATTATGCCAGTTGATTGAAGAATTGTCTGAACATAATTGGGGGTATGATCACACTTAAGGAAAATAGGGTCTATGGTTAGAGAAGACCAAATATAGGTGGTTACAGTTTGGAGGTAGTAGAGAAGATTTTAAGCCCGACACCAATCCCATGCACCCATTTCCTAGCACTTGCTTTGACTTCCAAACCTAATCTGGCCAATTAGGTTTGTGAGCTTTGCGAGAGTTAGGTGTTGCAAGAGTGGATTTGGAACCCAAGGCTTTGGGGATCATCATAGCTTCCAAAAGGGTGTCTAAATCTACCCTTTTTTTTTTCTTAGGTGTGATCAGGAAGAAAATTTATGTCCTAAAAACCACATGGATAGACCTACAAGGAATTCTAGGACAGTCATGATTTGACATATTGTGGAAGTTGGAGGATCACTCTAAGGGTTTATTCCCTATCCTTACATAATAATTAAGGTGTCACAATAATTATTTGGGTTGTGTGAAGCCACTAGTGAAGGTTTCCATATTTTGGCTTAGAATAGGGCTAGTATCCCTAAAGCACAATATTGCAGGATATTGGTTGGAGCATTGCTCACCCTGTAGGAGTTGGAAAAGTATTCAATCACCTTGGATTGGTATAATAAATTGTGTATAAAATGACCAAGGATTCATACTTGGAATAAGTTGCATTTGGGGTGTAGAAAGAGAGAAGGACTCATCACATCACTTTTGGCAGTGTGATCTTCATTAGGTGGTATCAGAGCTTAGAAAAGATCTTGGGAACAAAAATGGTAGATCAAGATGATGAAAAGGAAGAAGAGGATATCCCTTTGAGGATTACAAATGTGGAGCTAGCTAATATTGTGAGGTAACAAGAAGATAGAAGCAGAGATTGCAAAGTTGAAAATCTCACAGACTAGTAGACCTACTGATGAATATACTGAATAAGACCGAGAAGAAGAGAGCCAAGAGATTGAAAGGGTAGGAGTATCAGAAGAAAAAAATACTTCTAGATGCCTTGCAGAGAGTGGGTAGGAGAGATAAAAAACCATATTTACCAATGTTTATGTGAAAGATGGACCCTGAGAAGTGTACGGATTGGGTAGAATCCCTGAAAAAACTATTTTGAATGTGAAGACATTCTTGCTCAACACAAAACCAAGATTTCCAAGTCTAAGATGAAGGGACCAACGCTAAGTTGGTGGAATTTCTTACAAAGGGAAATAGTGGAAAAAGAGAAGGAGCCAATAACCACATGGAAGAAGATGCTTAAGGAGACAAAAAATCAATTTTTCCCAGTTGATTATGAGGTAACTCTGCATAAGAAGTTACAAAATTTGAAGCAAAAATATCTTGATGTAGGATCGTATACTGATGAATTTAAAAAAATCACAATGAAGCCAAATATCCCTAAAAATGAAAATAAAAAGCTTTCTAGGTATTTGAATGGACTTAAATATAGTATCCAAGATGAGTTAATTTTATTTTGCCCACAGTCTTTACACCAATGTTATCAAATGGAAATGAAGATTGAAGAAAAACAAAAAAGGAGAGGGGAAAAAAATAATTTTAGAGGAAGAGGTAATGGTTTTAGAGGAGGTAGAGAAAGATTCCAAGGAAGGGGGTCATCACCAAGACCACATGGAGAATCAAATCACCAAGAGCTTGATAGAGATCAGAGTCACAGAGGCAATTTAAGAAGGGGTAGAGGAAACAATAGAGGAAGATCAGGAGGCATAAACACCATTGTGTTCACTGGAAAGTGTTTCTCTTGAAACCATATTGGTCACCAATCTTTCAGATGCCCAAGAAAAGCCAGTACAAGCTTCAACACATCAGGAGGAGATAGAAGAGTACAACTCACTCAAGATGAAGAATTTCAAAGCATGACTTCCTATCATACCACTACATCCAGACCTGTAGAACCTGAACAAGGAGAGGGCATAATCTTCAACAAGACACTCTTGAATATGCCAACTCCCAAAGAGCCCCCACAAAGGAAGAGTTTATTCAGAACTCACTGCAAGATACATGAAAAAATTTGCAAAATTATTGTTGATTTTGGTTCTACGGAGAATTTAGTTTCTAATGAGATGATAAGTAAACTTGGTTTACATAAAATACCACAACCAAGCCCTTATAAAGTATATTGGCTCAATAAGGATCAACAAACCTTGGTAGACGAACAATGTTGGGTAGAATTTCAAGTAGGAGAATACATAGATAAAGTTTTATGTGAAGTTGTTAACATGGATATATGTCATCTCCTTATAGAGAGACCATGGAAATATGATGTTGATACCCAACATGGGGGTAATAAAAATGTCTACACAATGACCAAAAATGGGATAAGTTACACCATGACACCTCTCCCTGATTCTAATAAGAAAAGCCTTGACAAACAGTGTTATCTTAATAGGAGAAAATTAATTTTTGAAAGCCCTTAAGGAGAAAGATACCCCTTGTTTTTCTATAATAGTCAATCCAAAGACAAAGCCTAATAAGATGCCAATAGGTCAAGAACCTCAGAGAAATGTTGGTCCAAAGGAAGTGCAAGATTTTTTGAACAAATACAAAGGGATAGTTGCAGATAACATTACAAACACTTTTCCACCAAAAAGGGATATTAGTCACTATATAGAGCTCATACCTGGTTCTACATTTCCCAATAAGGCTTCTTATAAACAGACCCCTGAACAAAATGTAGAAGTTGCAAGATAGATTCAAGGACTATTGGAGAAATGCTTCATTAGGAAGAGCATAAGCCCTTGTGTAGTGCCATAAATCCTAGCCCCTAAGAAGGAGGGTACATGGAGGTTATGTACTAACTCTAGAGCCATCAATAGGATAACCATCAGATATAGGTTTCCTATGCGAAGGATATAAGATCTTATGTATTGTCTAGGAGGAGAAAAATACTACTCAAAAATTGATTTAAAGAGTGGGTATCATCAAATTGGGATAAGAGAAGGGGATGAGTGGAATACAAATTTAAAAACCAATGAGGGATTGTTTAAGTGGGTCGTGATGCCTTTTGGTCTTTCAAATGCTCCTAGCACCTTTATGAGGTTGATGAATGAAGTCCTTAAGCCCTTTATCAATCATTTTGTTGTTGTTTACTTATATGTCATATTAATCTTTAGCAAGGATAAGGATGAGCATATGATATATCTAGACATGGTAATGAAAAGATTACATGAGGATAAATTAAGAATCAATTTGGACAAATGTATTTTTTTTCAAGAAGAGATGATATTTCTTGGTTTTTTCATCTCCAAGGGCAACTTGAAAATGCATCCTTCCAAGGTTGAAGCCATAGTGAATTGGCCCAGTCCAAAATCTTCTAGTGAGGTAAAGAGCTTTCATGGCCTTGCTAGTTTCTATAGAAAATTTGTCAAGAATTTCAGTGGGGTGAGTGCAACAATGATAGACATGATCAAAGGGGGAAGGAAATGTAAATTTTTATGGACTGATGCTACAGACAAGTCATTTGAATACTTGAAGACAATATTCTCTCAACAACCTATCTTAATACCCCCTAATTTTCACAAAGTCTTCACCATTGAATGTGATGCTAGTAAGAGAGCTATTGGGGATGTTCTCAGTCAAGAAGGGAGGCCTGTCGCATTTTTCAGTGCAAAACTTAATGAAGCAAAGAAGAAGTACTCTACATATGACTTGGAGATGTATGCCATGGTTCAGTCACTTAGAAAGTTGAGGCATTACTTATTTCCCAAGGAATTTATTGTATATATTGACAATCATGCTTTGAGTTTTCTTAACAGGAAGGAGAAATTAAACCATAGACACCTCAAGTGGATGGAGTACTTGCAAGCATTCACTTTCACCATTAAACACAAGAAAGGGGTGGCTAACAAGGTAGATAATTCCTTGAGTAGAATAAAATTGGCTATACAAGAAATCACTGTGGAAAGTGTGGGTATCTCTGTCCTCAAAAATATGTATCCCAATGATGGAGATTTCAAAGAAGTTTACAAATTTTTCTTGGAACGAGGAGATAGATATCACACTAAATTTGTAGACTACATGATTCAAGGATTTTTGTTTAAAGGGAGTCAACTTTTTATCCCTGATTGTTCCATGAGAGAGAATATTATAAAATAGAAGCATTGTGGATGTCTATCAGGCCATTTTGGTCTTGAAAAGACACTTGAATTAGTGAGAAGATTCTACTTCTGGCCCAAGATGGAGTCTGATATAAGGATATTTGTAGAGCATTGTTTAGTTTGTCAGAAATCCAAAGGAAAAAGTTCCAATGCAGGATTATACACACCATTTCCAATCCCTAGTAAACTTGGGACTCCATAAGCATGTATTTTTTGTTGGGTCTTCCAAGGACTAGAGCAGGTTATGACAGTGTTTATGTGCTTGTGGATAAATGCTCCAAGATGGATCACTTCTTACCTTGCAAGAATACACATGATGCTTCAAGAATTGCAGGGTTATTCTTCAAAGAAATCATAAGACTCCATGGTTTACCTCTCACCATTGTCTCAGACAAAGATCCAAAATTCTTGGGACATTCTGTCGTACCCTATGGAAGATAATTGGGACAAACTTAGCCATGTCATCTTCTTATCACCCTCAGCCAGATAGATAGACTGAAGTAATCTATAGATCTTTGGTAAATATCCTAAGATGTCTAACAAAGGAGTATGGGGTAGCATGGGATTCAATCCTTCCACAAGAAGAATTCTCCTATAATGATTATGTTAATAGGAGTTCAGGACTCAATCCTTTTCAAATTGTCTATGGATCACACCCTAGGGGTGTATTGGAGCTAAGAGATATTCAAAACCTTGGTTAGAGGAGTGCTCAATCTGATGACTTTGCATAAGTAATGAAGAATATACACCAAAAAGTCAAGGAGAGACTTCAACATACCTCTGAGAAATACAAACAAGCAACATATGTCAAGAGATGATATTTCCAATTCAAGGTAGGAGACATGGTTATGGTTCACCTAAAGAAGGAAAGACTACCTAAAGAGAAATACACCAAGCTCGTGAAGAAGAAGATTGTCCCTTTCAGAATCTTGAAGAAATGTGGCAAAAATGCATATAGGATTGAGTTACCTTCCAATGTTGGTTTATCCCCAATCTTCAATGTGGCTGATCTATATACCTAAAAGGGTCCTATTACTGATATGTCTGTTGTAGGTGATGAAGATCTTCAATAGGACAAGGAGCTACAAGAACTACCTCAACCACCTTTGCAAGAAGTTGAATGCATTCTGGATAAAAGGATAACAAAACAAAACAGGAGGTCTACATACTATGAGTATCTAGTAAAATGGAAACACCATTCCTTGGAGGATGCTACTTGGATGACTCCTACATAAATCAAGAAAGCTAGATTCACTTTAGAAGATATCCCAACTCAAGGGACTTGAGTTCTCTTTGTTTTGGGGAGTATGGTGCAGTGCACCCATGCCAGTCACTGATTTCATGATTTCATGTTTGTAATAACTGGATAGATCCTAGATATCATCCTATTTTTGTTTTGGATCCACTTGTGTGGTCAAGTATCTCTAAGGCACTCTTATAAGCCTTGAGATGCCTTAGTCCAATGGGATCATTAGTTTAGCATTAAGTTGATTTAGGTGTGGTTGATTCTCTAGACGATTCTTAACATTTGATTTTAGTATATTCATGTCATTTTGGTCATGTTTTGTCAATTTGATAGGTTAGAATCCAAATCAAAAGTCTCCAAGTTGCAAAAAGACAAAAACAAAAGTTGCAAAAAGACAAAAGTTGCAAAAATGTTGCTCAAGAAAATTCCAAATGTTGCTTGAGATTTATAAGATGGAAGACCAACAGTCACAAAGGGATTTGGATCGATTTGAATTCAATTATGAAGTATATTTAAGTTTTTACTTCGAATCCAAGTGGTTAGAAGTTCTATTTTGGTATTCTGATGCAAAATGAATGGAAGATGAATAGTTTTTCTGGGATTTATTAATTGGTACGGTTGTGTCTGGTGTTTTCCTTTCAAGATAATTTCATATTTTGAAGATAATTTGTGTTATCTTGACATTTTATTTGATTTGGAATTGATTAGTTTATAGTAGAAGTGTTTTTGAGTTCATTTTCTAAAACCAGTCCAGGAAGAGCACTAGTAAGAGCTCGTTTCACTGAAGTCCTAACTTGCATTTGAACTGGTTAAATTACTCACCCTTCTAGAAAAATCAAGTTAGGAGGATGAATTTATGGATTCCTATAGCTCAGAGTGTGGCTTTAAGGGAAAGACATTCATGCATCAAGCCCTAGGCTGGATATCTCATTGTATTCAGCCAGGAATGAATGTAATAGTGTTGATATTTTGAAGAATTGAATTTTTGGAGTGAAGTGAAGGTGTATTTGAGTTGTATGGAGGTATTAGAGAAGATCTAAATCCCTTCACCAATCGCACGCACCCATTTCCTAGCACTTGCTTTGATTTCTAAACCTAATCTGGCCAATTAGGTTTGTGAGCTTTGCGAGAGTTAGGTGTTGTAGGAGTGGATTCGGAACCCAACGATTTGGGGATCATCATAAATTCCAAAAGGATTTCTAAATATACCCCTTTTTTCTTAGGTGTGACTAGGAGGAAAAGTTATGTCCTAAAAACCACTTGGATAGACCTACAAGGAATTCTAGGAAAGTCAGGGTTTGGCATATTGTGGAAGTTGGAGGATCAGTCTGAGGGTTGATTCCCTATCCTTACATGATAAGTAAGGTGTACCAATCATTATTTGGGTTCTGTGAAGCCACTGGTAAAGGTTTCCATATTTTGGCTTAGAATAGGGCTAGTGTCCCTAAAGCACAATATTGCAGGATATTGGTTGGAGCATTGCTCACCTTGCAGGAGTTGGAAAATAATTCAATCACCTTGGATTGGTAGAATAAATTGTGCCTAAAAGAACTGAGGATACAAACTTGGAATAAGTTTCTTTTGGGGTGTAGAAAGAGAGAAGGACTTATCACATCACTTTTGACAGTGCTCTCCGCATTACCTATCACACTTACCTTCGCAACTACCTCCTCTGATAGTCTCTTTTCATAGTCCCCTTCAATCGAGTGGATAATTGCAAAGATGAAATAAATATTAATGATTCTTTAATCAGGGATATTGTCATCCATTTTTCCTTTCCAGACCAATTGGGGGTACACTATGAATAGCCATGCATTTGGTTGACCAAAGGCTCCCCTTTTCTCCAACCTTGGGTACTCTGCCATGGATGCTAACAAGTAAACCATATATAATGTCATGTAGAGCCTAGGGTTGTGCTTTACTCCAGTCAATTATCTATCCAGGTTGTTACTTAGGATAGTAGCCCAATCAAACCTATCTCTCCTCCCCCTTATTTCCTCAATTAGCAAAATCATCCAATTTTCAAGTTGAATGGATTGAGGCAGTCCGTACAAACTACTGAGCATTATGACTACCACCTCAATATCATCTTTTAGATACCACCTCCTCATGTGTATCTTTTCTAGCTTGTTCTTCAGGAGGGATTGAATTAGGTACTCTTTATTCACAATCTCATATGCATCCAACATGTAGTTTTTGAACCATTCCAAATCTTTGGTGACTTAAAAGTCATAATATCTATCGATCCCTTTTGGAAGGTGGAAGACATCCTAAATGTGTCTTGGTTGGATGTCCAGGACAATGTCTCTAGCCCTATTCTTCACCACCCTCTCCTCTAGGATGTAATGGTGTGCAAGGGTTATGATTAAGTCTGAGGATAAGACTGAAACTAGGTGTGTTGCTGCATTAACCAGACTTGAGAGTACAAGGGTAGTGTAGTCAGATGACCTCCCATTTGGATTGACACATCTAGTCAAAAAATCATTCCAGTCAACATTTCCAATATCTATGTCAGTGACCTCGCTATGGTGGTCCCCAACCTTTGAAGCAAAGTGGTACCCTTTGAACATGTACTTCATTGATGATACACCAATTGTTTCCAAAATTATTGCAAGGAAACATGCAAATATCAGCAACATGCAAATATCAACCATTCGATCAAGGGCGACTTGTAGAGGTACTATCTCAATTCCTGATACTGATCTCTCTCCTGTTCCAATATTGGTTCTAAGGTTCTAGCGATTGTTTTGAGAATGGTTTATGCTTTTATCTACACTTGAGTTATCTTCTTGTTCACTTTTAGCATCTGAGTTTTCTCCTTGGGTATTTTGGGTATTAGAGATTTCTCCTTGAGCACTAGAACTTTATCCCCTTTCATAGACAGGTGCATACTTGTGGATAACATCAACTTCAATATCTATTGTAGCATCATAAATTTCATCCCACTCATACTCATTTGAGTCTATTTGGCTATCATCAGACCTACCCAAATATTGTGCTATAGTCATGGGGTGTTCTTCTTCTTGGTTGTTTGATGTTAATGAGTCATCCTCATGGGAACCAAGGGATTCCATCCTTTATTTTATGTTCATATGATGAGTTAAGTCAAGCACATGGGTCATAGTTACCAATTACCCCTAGTTAGGGTGTCTTTCTCTTGGTTCATTTTGATGATCTTGTTCATGATCAAGTGATTCATTTGTTTCCAATCTAGTTGTCTGTTCTTGTTCTGGTTCATGATTTTGTAGGTATTCACCCCTAGGGGTAACTTCTTGTAATTTCTCTTCTTGTAGTGTCTCCTCTTCTAGATCAGACAAACTTATTTTTGATTGTGATAGATAGGGTTCTCCTTGATACTCCTGATTTTTCCATTTGTATGTGGAGTAGTCTTTCATAGGAAAGAGGTATGATATTAGCCTCTTCTACATCATTGGAAACAACTACTCTATCTAAGATAGGACCATATTTGGCTGAGGGGTTAGATTTATGTTCATGGTACCCCAAACCCATTTTATCTTTAGGACTTCTGAATTATACATGTAGGGGTTCTAGTAGCCCTTTTCCCTTTCCTAGTGGTCCATTGCCTTTTTATCCCATTTTTTGTATTAACTTTAATCCTTTTTCCATACTTTTGAGGGGAAATCTCTATATGCTTTACTTTTGTATCATGTTCTTCACCATTGTAAAGCCATTGGAGAACTTCTTTTTCATTGTTTTCTTCAGCAAGGGATGTTTTTTATTTAACCATTTTTGTTCCCTTATGTATAGTTAATATATTAGCCCTAGAAGGTTTATATGAGGATGAAGACTTCCCATTAGATCTGGGGGATGCGGCAAGATCAGTTAATGATGGTAGTGAGCTAAAAGTGTACCCTCCCATCCAGTATCCTTGATGTTGAGTTTCTTTTCAATATCATTCATCAAAACTTTTCTATTATTTTCTTCTTCTTGACTTCTCAATGCTTCTTTGTTGTGGGGAGCCATGCTGGCAACCTTGTTTAGGTTATTACAAGAGTAAAAGAGTTTGTAGGTATAATCACATCCACCCCATCATGTGGAAACTTCACACACTGGTGATATGTTGATAGGGCCTCTTGCATATCATGGATTCAAGGCCCGTCCAATAAGATTTTGTATGCTAAAGATAAATCTAGCACTTGACAAATCACATCTCTCTCAATTGTCCCAACTCTGATAGGTAGCACAGCCATGGCTTTAGATGATCTTTCCTCTTCATCATATGCTTTTATAGTTATCTTTCTTCAAGGATCAATATTATATTATGAGAATCCTAGAGCTTTGACGAAGTTGAATGTACATATGTTCAAACCAGTGCCTCCATCTATCAAGACGCATTTGAATTGGTGTTTGTGAATAAGGAATTAAATGTGCAAAGGTTGGTTATGAGGATGATTCAAGGACTTGTCATCTTTCTCAGAGAAAGATAGATAATGTGGAGATGCTATGTGACCAATGATGGATTGGAATTTATTAACATCTAGGTCTTTAGGTATGTTCATAACTAATAACTATTTTTCAAGGATCTCTTTGTGCACTAGTGAGATTTTGAGTAACTCGAAGATAGATATTTGCATTGAAGTGTGTTGTAATTGGTCCGCTAGAATGTAACTAGCCAAAGAGGATGATGTTGTCAATTTCTTGGTAATGGCAGTGTCCTCAGGTCACAATGTTGGATGATTATGATTCCTTCTTGTCCTTGAATATGATGACGTTGATAGATTGGTGAAAGGAATCGAGCATGTTGATCACATTATCACTGATGGCATAGGTGTATGCAATGTCCCCTTTTTAGGGTACATTATGTTGTGCCAGTTTTTTAGCCCTTTTCACTTTGGCTTTGTGGACTAACCGGGGCGTGGTCGTGTTCCAGGGGATGAGTGGCCTAGGTGTTTCCAGTTCCAGGCCATCCAATGCAGTTTATGCAGGTTTCCAGAGTACTTACTATTTATAGTAGGTCAACAGGGGTTCAGGATTCATGACTTTTCAATAGGTGGTCTTGGAGCGTCTCGTTGAGAGCTTTCCGACGAGCTATTACACGACGACATCTGAGCTCGTTTGGGCTTCCGTTTTAATGTCGGACGATTCCTCACTTATTATTTGTCTCAATGGTCATTTGTTTTAAATGACTTAAAGTGAGTTTATAATGAGATGAAAGTGGGAAAACGAAGAGTCACAGTGGGGAAACTGAAGAGTCATAGCTGCAGCCATAAGAGGAGGTTGAGGATCTCATTTGAGCATGCTTCAGTATTATAGATTTTATTTCTCCTTGAGAATTCGA
>MU224645.1:4543671-4566785 GCA_018584345.1 Thuja plicata
GAATTAATTAAGCTTCAGGCTGAAAGGTTCATGAGTTCATTGTCGGAGATGGAACGAGTCTCATTAGACTTACAGGTTGCAGGAGCTCAGGTGATAGGCCAGGACCCGGTGATTACAGGACAGGTTTTCTTCTTATGCCAGGAGAGTTGGTCACAGGGACATGTCTGCATGTCGGATCATGGGATAGATATATGGCAGCTTAGTGGTAGAGACGTTTCAGTAGAGACTTCCCCGCTCTTGGGACATGGAGGCGAGTGTTCGCCACTCTACGTTGGTGATTTGGTGGCGGAGTTTGATAACTCCATGATTACAGGTTGTCATGGTCAGTTGGAGACCTTCAGTGATTGCGGTCACGAGGAGTCAGACCGGGATCACTTGTTGCAGATGGCCAGGAATTCTGCTGAGCAGTTGAGGGAGAAGGAGGCTAAGATCAGTAAGCTCAATAGGGAGCTTAGTACTACACAAGGTACTCTGGAGCATACACGTATTTCCCTTCAGGAGGCGAGGAATCAGATTGTGATCTCCAGCCAGTTCAGAGAGCAGGATGACAGAGATAGGTCTGAATTCTATCAGGAGGTGGTCCCCGAGTTTGACAGTATTCAGCAAACCTATGACTTGGACCGTTTTCCAAGAAGATCTCCAGGTCATCAAGAGTTTTGCAATGAGTTAGACCACTTTCAGTTGATGGATAGCTCCCTGTTTGAGATGGATACCGAGTGGACATTTGACAATCCTCTCTTTGAGTTAGATGAGGGAGACACTCCCTATTCCCAGGACGAGTACGAGATGGTTGGTAGGGTGTGGGACCCAGGGGCAGTTATCAAAGGTGAGCCTTGGTCACTAGGATGGAGCAGTGGGTTTGGCTCAGATGATGGGCAGTATGGTTTGTATACCTGCAGTCCAGGAGTGGTAGCTATGTCTGATGACATGATGGATGACATATCTTTTCTCACGCTACCGCTTGATGATGTTGTGGATTAGACAAGACTCCTTCAGTATGGGGCTATCGAGTTTGGCATGCTAGCTATGCTGGCTAGTGTGAATTTTTTGCACAATGGTCTACTTGGTATGACACCGAGCATTGAGAGGCAGTTGTGGAGTCCTTATGGTGATTTGGGAATCTCAGCAGGGTTAGTCAGTGCATCACGGTTGGAAGTATTATCTGACAGATTTGATAGTTTGCCTTTTTCACATAGTTATTGGTTCAGGATATAGATTAGAGGGGCAACTTTATGGAAGACGGATACTTTTGGTATGGCACTCAATATGGACAGAGAGCTTCGAGATACTTCAATCAGCTAGAGCGTTGTTGGGCTCTTTGGCTTGTGGGATTCAAGAGGAGTATATGCGCGGTTGGTTCTCACTTCTGGAACCAATCGAAAAGAGGTTTGGTTTTCTCCAGCACTGGTTGGTAGAGGCGCGGGAGATTCCAATTGGAGTGAGGTTCTCAGTTGGATCAAGTCCTTACTCATAGATGGCAGCAACACCTGCCAATTGGGCATGATTGGTTTTGCAGTGAGTTGGGAGCTGGGTATTGGATTGGTTGTCGTACGATTATGGTTAGAGTGGCTTCACAGATCAGAGTCTGATGATTATGTTAGCCACACATGGCAGGTCGGTAGAGCAGCTCCCCTGAGATTAGTTTGGGATCCAGGTATTTGATTGCAGCATGCAGATACCGATTGCTTGAGGGCAAGCAATCTCCGGGAAGGGATGATTTGTAATGTCCCCTTTTTAGGGTACATTATATTGTGCCAGTTTGTTAGCCCTTTTCACTTTGGCTCGGTGGGCTAACCGGGGCATGGTCGTGTTCCAGGGGATGAGCGGCCTAGGTGTTTCCAGTTCCAGGCCATCCAGTGCATTTTATGCAGGTTTCTGGAGTACTTACTATTTATAGTAGGTCAACAGGGGTTCAGGATTCATGACTTTTCAGTAGGTGGTCTTGGAGCGTCTCGTTGAGAGCTTTCCGGCGAGCTATTACACGATGACATCTGAGCTCATTTGGGCTTCCCTTTTAATGCCAGACGATTCCTCACTTATTATTTGTCTCAACGGTCATTTATTTTAAATGAGTTAAAGTGAGTTTATAATGAGACGAAAGTGGGCAAAAAAAGAGTCACAGTGGGGAAACTGAAGAGTCATAGCTGTAGCCATAAGAGGAGGTTGAGGATCTCATTTGAGCATGCTTCAGTATTATAGATTTTATTTCTCCTTGAGAATTTGAGAAGCTTTAGCTATTGAATCAGAAATCTGAGGACGAAAACCTTCAGCATTTCTTGGTGGATTGGACGGAAACCTGATTCATCCCGGTGCGGATTCACTTCTGAGTTTGCCATTGTTTCATCAGGTTCTTGATCAGTTGATCTCACTATTATTTCTGTATTTCAATTTGGATATTGTACTGTTTGGTTATTGTATTGTTGTTTTATAATACAAAACCATATTTCTGAAGTTTTCATGAGAATGTACTTGCTGGTTATTTAAATATATATATCTGCTGGTTATTGTTCTGGGTTCGACGATTATTTGCATGTTATCGTCTATTTTAAATCTGCATGAGATTAATTGGGAAAAATTAGTAAATGGCCGGTTAGGGTCATTTCAGTGTAGCTAACCTTATTGTTCTCCTTATAATTGGATGACTCTCTTCTTTTACATGGTAAAAGGTTCTATGTATGCCTTGTGATCAACGTTGACTTGATGACCATGAATGGTATTGGTAGTATTATCAATAAGATCTTGGATCACATGTTTCATCTTCATGCATTCATTTATTTTGTGACCTTTTTTTAGATGATAATCACAATAGTGGTTTTCGTTCCACCATTTAGGTTTACGTTCTAATGGTTTTGTGTTATCAGGAAGCATGATGATTTTCCGATCAAGGGGTGTTTTTAATGCTGCTTCAAGTGGTTCTCCAAGAGGAGTGAAATTTACCTTGGGTTTGGGTACCCAAGGTGTCCTTTCCTTAGCAAATTGAATACTACTAGAAATATTGAAAGTGGTTTCCTTTTGTTTGGCATTGGCATTCCCAACTACTCCATCATTGATCACATCCTTGGTTTTATTCCAATATTTGTTCCTTTCCTTGTTATTAGAGTTTTTTGATGATTTGTTATCTTTTTGCAAGGTGATCTTACCTTGTCTCACAAGGAAATCCTCTATTCAGATAGCAACTTCCACCAACTTTTCAAAAGTAGGGTGGGTTTGCATTTGGAGAGAAAATTTCATTTCAATGTCCAAGGTGTTGATAAAGATATCGATCTTTTCACTCTCAGGAATTTGTCACGGGTATCTAGCAAAGATTATTCTCCACCTATGGAGGAATGGGATGAGGGGTCCACCCATGCGTTGTTTGGTATTGCAGAGATCAAGCACGGTGAATGTGTGTCAGATATTGTAGTAGTGTTGTATGAATCACTTGACGAGTTGATCAAAGATTTGAATCCCTAGTTCAAGCTTAGTGAACCAACTCATGGCCTTGCCACCGAGAATCCTAGGGAAGATTCGAATAAGATATGTATGTTCATGCATAAATTCCATATTGAGGGTGTAAAATTCTTGCACATGATCTTAAGGGTCACCATTTCCATCATATTTATCATACTTGAATATTTATACCTTGGATCCAATGGAAAAGGGCATATAGCTTTGAGTGAATACTTATTTGTGGATTTTTCCTTTTCCTTCCTAAGTTGCATGATTTCCCGCCTCATGTCTTGCATTTTATGATTAAGAATGGTGATAGGATATTCCTCTTCTTTTTGAACCAATCTCCCCAATTATATCTCGACACGTTGGATTAACTTTGATTATCTGTATGGAAAGATTGGTCACTTAGGATTGAAGTATGCATAGTTAATTTGAGTGGTGTCTTTTGCAAATATTTTTGATGTGATGGTCTAGGAGTAGAGATGTCAACAAATTTTCCATTTGAATAAGATTTATCATTTTTTTGTTAAATCATTTTTTGAACTTGAATGAAAGATAAAAACAATCGAGAATTGAAGTGACTAGATTAATGGGTCAATGTCAAAGATCACCAAATGATCTCTTTCCTTAGAGGTTGATGAGAGATATTTTGATGAAAGATAAATGGGCTAGGGACAAGGTGTCAAGATTGAGACCTGAATGTCTACTGAGTGACACTTGTGACCGAGTTGATTAAGATTGATTTTGGATGAGATATATCAGGACAAGTTAGATCATTTAATATTATAGGATGAATGATGAAGATAGGTCAAGTCATTGTGTCAAGGATACATGATCGTTGTGATAAGGTATGATAACTTGTTCGAGACACACAAATGAAAATCAAGATGACCTATAGAAACCACTAGATGACTGTAAGGATATCAAAGGCTCATACAACAATTCCCACTGTGTCAGATGACAATTCCAATAAAACCATACGACTTGTTATTTTCAGGTTGTTTTGTCGTACATTAATTCTCACTGGACAGAACAACAAGTCAGGACAAGGACAGATTGCCACTTAATTTTCATGAAATATTTGTACAAATTTGCTCAATTTTGATGTGATAGTTCAATGTATGAAGGTGTCTTATGTTGTTTTGGGGTCAACTCAAGGTGATTCAAACACATCAAACACAAAGGAGGGAAAATCAAACACACTTTCTAGCCCTATAGTCAATTGACTTAGTGAGAAAAACCTCGCTCGCTGACTTAGGTACACACCCAATAGCTAATCAGAATACAACCACCACTAGCTACACAATGGGTCTAGTGATGTCGTATTATCCAACTCCAAATGATAATGGGGGCACAATATGGTGAGTGTCTTTGGGGAGTTACTATCTCCCTTGCACTTGGATTATCTCTCTTTTGGAGGTGAACCAGGTGGCTTCTAACATAAGGGTTCTAGTAAGGGCATCCGTTCATAACCATCTCCCATAGTCTCGCAAGGCAAGATTGATGCCTATATCCCTATGGTACCTGAAATGAGTGTATTCTTGCAAGAAAGATTGAAGCCTCTCAAATCTAAAAACATCCAAGCATGTCTAAGGATCAAAAAAGTGATTGAAAGACAAGAATGATCAAGTCTTCTAAGACTTTAATATCAAGAAAGAGTCTTTATTATAGTGAAATGGAAGGGTTGGCTTCTACCTTGTCCTCACTTGGGTCATTCCTGGGAGCATTTTAAGTCAAATGGAAGGCCCTCTAAAGATAATTCATGAAAAAATGGATAGCAAAGAGAAGGTTTGAATTTCTGATTCTCCCTCAAAGACGAGAAGAGCATAATCTCCTATTCCCCTTTGTTTTTCCCAAACATGCCAAACGCTCAAAAATTGCCCCAAAAGATTACTTGCCTAAGAGAAGTCAAACATGTCTAGGTTTTTGATCTTCCCCAAAATGAAAGAGAGCATAATCCCCTAATGCTTAACTTGACTCACACAAGAACTTGCCTAGTTAAAATATGTGCCTAAATAAACATTAGGAAGCATGATCGTTTGGTTAATGTGAACTTAGGCAACTTGTAAACACCACAAGCTTAGTACTCTTAATCAATATCTTCCTCAAAATGTCCTGCAAGCACAAATAGATTAGTAGTTTGCAAAAGAGTGTTTGTAAGTAGTATCTTGGACAAGCAAACTTTCTACCAAACGTCCTGCAAAGATGTGTTAAGCTGCAAAACCAGGAAACCAAAAGACCAAAAAAACCAAATCAGGGGTTAGAAATAAAAAATTGCCTCAAACGGACCCCTAAAAATGCTCTCTATTTTTTAAATGACAAAGTACACAGAATAATCTGGCATCAACAGTCGTACGACAAAAGATTAAGAACCATAAGACAAACCACAAAAAGATTGTGTTTCTTATGACAATTCTTGCAAATCATAACGATAAAATAACTTGATTACAAACTCATACGACAATTCAAATAGCATGAAATGACAAAACACCTATAATTTTTTTGTCATATGAGTACATTAGATTGACCGTACAACAAACAACGTAGTTTCATAAAAATGTCAAAAATGTTATGAACTTGGGGTCAAAATGAGTTT
This sequence comes from Thuja plicata, assembly GCA_018584345.1. Lineage (NCBI taxonomy): Eukaryota > Viridiplantae > Streptophyta > Pinopsida > Cupressales > Cupressaceae > Thuja > Thuja plicata. The sequence continues at coordinate 4,549,700 of MU224645.1, forward strand.
GTCCCCACGATGGGCGCAAAAAATGTGTTGTTTAAATGTTGTTCTAACCTACAACAACCTACACTCAATAAACCATTAACTTAGGGGTCAATAATCATCAAATTCAACTCAAAAAATATTTGCAAAACCCCCCCCAAAACTAGCTTATTGCTTCCTAGATGAAGCATGTTTGATTCTTAGTAAATGCTCATCAGATTGACATAAGAATCAGTGACTAGAATACTTCAAAATGGAAGATTCATAATAAGCATGATGCATGAACCTGCATTCTTTTCTCTCAAATCATAGAAATGATATGAAAAATGCAACTAAGATAATGTATGAACTAGTATGAGACTAAATGCATATTTAATCTAGCAAGTATAGAAAATACTAAGAAATGAAACTAAGATTAAGTTATCTAAAAACAATGCAAATGCTATTCTAGTATGCAGATTATTTTCTACAATGATAATACTCTAGAATCAAAATGGCATTATAACATTACTCCAACAATGCATCCTCCTTGAACAAATGAGGGCTACCCCTCTTTATAGAAATCTCCTCAAAATGGATGGCTGAGATTAAGAGGTGGAAAGAGAGTGGATAGGATTAAGAGGTTAGGTAGGGTTTTGGTGGGAGTGAAGGAGATTAAGAGGAAAAAGGGATGAGTGGTTGAGATTCAATCCAAGAGAGGTTGATCCAAGTGATTGACTTTTAATTGGTCAAAAGTGTGTTTGTTGGGGGAGAATAAGGACAAAATTGGTAAATCCCGTTTTAATCACCTTTTAATCAAAGACTAGGTGTGCACACCCATGTGTGAATGGGTTCATCTAATAAAAGTGCAAGAACCTTTATTTAAGTGTGCAATGTATAGTGATTAAATAAATTTTCAAGCTTGGGTTAGGATTAAGTTGATGATTTGATTTAGGAACTTGGTTTAATTATGCAAGGGGGATTATTAGGGTTTGCTTGCATAATTAAGGTCTAGCAGGGAATGCCTTAGATTTTAGGATTATTAAGGCCAATTAATCAAATTAGGGGTCATAAATTTACTAGACCCATATTAGGTGATTACATTGGTATCTATGATTGTGATTATGCAAAACATAGCAGAAATGCCAAGGGTCTTTGGAAGTAGTATGCTAGTTTCAGTAGTTTGATTTTATGCTTTTTGATATGTCGATACTATGGCAATGATAATATTATTGTGATGATTAGTCTTTTTTTTCTATATTGATACTATTGGTGCATGCCATTTATTCTTTTTTTTTTCTTGTATTGGGTGTAATGGTAACATATCAATATGTATAGGGGTTTATATCTTGGACTAATGGAGTGCAACTCCTTGTAATGTACTATAACTCACTTGTTGACATCATAATTACATTAGCAAAATTGACAACTATGCCAAAAAAAATTGGCTATTTTATTTATTTTCCAAAGAAACAAAAATGATCAAAAGTATTATATTCGCTCTTTTTAGATTGTTAAAATAATAATGAATTTTAATATTTCTTGAATAGATTTTGTCTTATTTTGTTTAAGGTACTAGGAACGCATTAGAAGTTATAGATGTCAAGTTTTTTTTCGTTGGAAACATTATAGTTGTCATTGATACCAAAAAAGAATGTCATTAATGTCAATAAATAATATCATTAATTTTAAGGAAGAAATTATTTGTCCAAGAAGAAAATCAACGATTGTAGTTTTGGCCAAAGACCATTGATTGTTACATAAATATGTCAATCTCCTTGTGTTTAAGGACAACAATGGAAGGTAATAAATTTATTACTTCAATGCTAATCAATTCCTCCCATGTGGTGCCCCAAAATGAAATTAGTTTGTTGACTAATGTTGGCTGACTTCATCAATGAAAGTAAAAGGTATACATAAATGTATTAATTTCATCACCCAAATAAAGGATAATTAAGGAATTAATAAGAAGCAAAAATTGATGTATGAGTAGCGATTCATAAGTGAGGAGTAGTGATGACCTTGTAAAGGGCATCAAATATATTTTAGGAGAAACAATTATATTCAAAGGTAGTGGTTAAGGAAAGAGATCAAGCATTAGAGAAAAAATTTAATAAGTCTCAAAGGGCAACAATTAAGCATAGAGAAGTTTGTTACCAAGGATATATCCAAGGGAAAAAAAAGTGCACCCTGATGTATGCTCCAATGGCTATTCTCACCTATGCTTGTTCAAACTCTGCAAAGCTTCCTTCTTGCAGGAGCTTGCTGAGTGTGGGTGATGGCTTGCTATTGTGGGACTCCACATTTCCATCCAATGTGGTGTTGTTCACATCCCTGCCTACTGAATTGAACACCATTGTCCTTATAGATACAATTATTGTTGAAGAGTGGGGGGGGGGGGGGGGGGTTCCCTAAACCCTCTTTTCCTGGGCTAGATTTGGTTCCACACCTAGCTGTTGGTGGTTCAGGGGTTTCTATTGCTTCAAGGGGAAGGATTTCTCACCTGCCCCGTCCAAAGTCTTTTGTTAGTGGACGAAGCTATGCTTGTGCTGCCAAATTTGCTGCTACTATTCCTCTAAAGGTGAAATCTTGACCCATTGCCTATTTCAAGGCCTCCCCTATGGTGGTGTGACATGGACCGAATGTGATGGATAATGTGGAGTTCTACCAACATCGTGGGTTGGTATATAGATTCACTGGTCTCTAGCCTTCTCTTCCAGATCTGCATCATTGGGTTACTAGTTCTTGGCAACCCTCAGACTTTGGTAACATTGAACTTTTTCCCTTGTGTAACGGGGTTTTTCATTGCTATGTTTTCTTCCTCTAAAGACTGTGATTTAATGTTGATCAAGTTATGGGTTTGGGGGAATCACTCTCTTTCTTCCAAACCCTAGACAACATCCTTCAACCCCCTTAATGAATTTCTCAACGTGCGCTCAATGTGAGTTTGTCTCCCTAATATCCCACTCCATTTTTGGGAGATGTCTTGCTTTGAGGCCATTGGAAGCTCTATTGGTCATTTCTTAAAGGTGGATGAGGCTACAACTTTGATTTGTCACTCTACATTCACTCACATCTTGGTTGACATAGATATATCCACACCACTGCTAGGGGATGTAGTGCTCATGGTTGGGGATATGCTTTGGACTCAATCGTTGGATTATGAGGGCATGCCTTTTCGTTGTTGGCGATGCTTCTATACTGGACATCTAGCTATAGATTGTTCTCTTTTTCATTGTAAAGGTATTTCCACTGGGTGAAAGGATGCAAATGATGATCATTTGACCATCTGAGCTTCTAATTATCTCTCTGACTCTACCTCTGAAGAATCCTCATAGGTTAACAATGAGGATGAAGCTCCTGCTGCAAATTTGGGTGATTCTCCTAATGCAAATATGGGTCATGCTCCTACTGCAAATCTGGGTGATACCCCTGCTATAAACAATAAGGAAACCACTCTTGGTCCAAATAGGTAGTGTTAAGAAACATTGTTGATTCGGGTGTTGAGAAACATCATTGTATCAGTGGCAAATTGTCTATTGGGAGGGACTAAGACATTGACTTTGGTTTGGTTGATGTGATTGATCAAATTGGAATGCTTTCCTCCTAGTAACAAGTGATACCCTAGGACCGAGATGAAATTGAACTCCAATCCATGTTGGTACTGTGTGGAACAGATGAGGGGTATGGGGTCACGAAGATAGCTTGCAAGGTCCAAATAGTCAAGCTACATATTGATAGATAGAGCGTTGATTACAAGTGATGTATATTTGCCAAGTTTTCAACACTTGGCTTGATTTCTATTTTTTGCTACCAGGGCGCCTATTCACCATGTTTTCACCGAGGCACATTTCTTTCTTTCTCTTATTTTTTGTTCTTTTTTTCTTTTTTATATTTTTAATCTCTTTCTTTTTTTCTTTTTTATATTTTTAATCTCTTTCTTTTTTTCTTTTTCTTTTTTGGTATTATCGAGGCGACTATCGCTAGGTTTTCACCAAGATAATCATTTTTTTCAAGAATTTTTCTATTTTTTAATGATTTTTCTGCTTTTCTGTTGTTTTTGGAATTTTTATCAGGATCATTTTCGCTATACAAGAACTTCACGTTCTAAGAATATCTAGTTGTAGAACCTTTTTAGGTGAATTATATTGATAGGATCAAGAAGAAGATCCCCTTCTAGAGTAGACAGTTGATAGGCTCTAGAACCCGTAGAAACCTAAATCTGATTAACATAATCTAATCATGTTTAGTGCCTTCTAGGACATTGTCAACTAAGTAATCAAGCATTACCTAATTGATCTATGTTATCCCCTAGCCTGATTAATTCATTTAATTGGCTATAGTCTGAATAATTATTAAATGGAAACCAATGGCCTAATAGTTAATTAAACCCCATTTCCCCTATTAGATTGAATGAATGCATTTATTCATTTAATTTAATTCATATTATCCTCTTTTCCTCCACTTGTGATTTAAATAGTTAAATCTATTCTATTTAAGCACATGGCTTCATAACCTCAACCCCTAACCTAACCAATCCCAACCACCTAACCCTGAGTTCAAACCATCCCAACCCCTTCACACATACTAATCCTTCTTTATTAGCTAGTTAACCCTAATCAAATAATTAACCCCTCCACTCATTCTCTCTCCTCCCATCTCCATCTCCCTAATCACCTATCTTAAACCCTAACCCTAATCCTAATCTCTCCCTAAGCTTGTCACATTCCTAATCCTTGGATTAGGAATTCAACCACTTCCTCAAAGTCAACTTTCTCAAGCTCTCTCTTATCCCCTCACCCATACCTCATTAAGACCCTCATTAATGCCTCATTAATGCTTACAACCCTCATTACTCATCTTATCTCTAAGAGTCTTCTCTTATCCCTTTGCACATAGACCAAGACAGTCACATTACTCATCCACCCTCCTTGTGACACTTGTCACAATGAGAGGCACTTAAAGAAGCACAATCCTTGTGCTCTCTTCTGGGTGCATCTGAGCCCCTCTTCATCTTTGCATCCTAACCACTCATTTTGATTCCATTTTCCTATATAAGGAGCCTCATTCCTTCACAAATTTATCCACCTTCCATACAGAGTTATAATGTTGTTTTGAGAGCAAATCAGGAATCCATCTTTTATGCAAACATATAATGTTGTTTTGAGAGAAAATCATATATCCAATTTCAAAGCAAAGTTATAATTTAAGTTTGAAGAACCCAATCTTGAAGCTTGAAGCATATCAAATCTTGACCATACATCCATAAGCATGGACACATCCAAAGATCAAATGGGATTTGATTGAGTTTTAAGGAGGTTTGCACTTTCTTAAGTTTTATTATTTTCAAATTTCATTTCAGTACAATCTTGTATGTAGTTTTGATTTTTAGTTATTGAATGCTTTAATGTTATTATTGTACTCCTTTTATAACTAATTTTCACCTCTCACATTTCTGGCACGCCTGGTGGGACCCACTTCACGGGTCTATATTACTAACAATAATGGTTTCTCTTGAGTTTTTGAGTTCGTAGGCTTTTCAGGTTTAAAGGCGTCTTGGCTCAAAACGGACTCCGTCGTTGTCGTTGGTTTAAAAACATTATTTAATTAGTTAAATTCTTCATTTTTAGTTATCAAGTCTTTCAACATTTTTTTTTCTTATCGATGAGAGGGTTGAGGCTAACCCTTATCATCACGTTGACCTTTTTAAGGGTAGTATCGCTAACTTTGACTGAAATCATGCATGGTTGACTTTTATCAATCGTGGTCAAACTTCCTCCGTTTATTTTATTTTTGAACTAAGTGTTCCCTGTACCCTTTGAAACATAGGATTTTAGTTTTGCACCTTTTGAAGATAGTTGACTTTTTGGTCAACTTTGGTTGACTTTTTTGTCAATTGTCTCGATTTGCATGTGTGAGATTTTTTGTCAACTCTAGTTTACTTTTTTGGTCAACTATCTTAGTTGACTTTTTGGTCAACTCTGTTTGACTTGTTTTGGTCAACTATCTCAGTTTGTGTGCGGATCGAAGCCGATTTGGACTAAAATTTGACGATCTTCCAACCATCAACCTACAGTGATATTGGCCTTCTGCAACGGCCACAAAACTGTCAAATTTAAACACGCAGTAGATGCCATCATCTGACACCCTTTAAAATCCATAAGAAGGCCCTTTCAATGAAATGAGCATAACTTTTGCATACGAGATTCATTTTGGACGATTCAAAAGGTGTCAAAAAGATGATTCAGAGGGCTATTCAGATTTGCAGGAAACTTAATCATATTTATCAAAAAAAAATTAGGTGAAAATGTTCCAAGTCCCTCTTTCTTAAACACTCTAATCTAATCAAATCACACTCAATCTCGAATGCACAAGGAATTGAACAAGAAAATCACACATCTCCTTTTGGGTTTAAAACTAAATAATAAAATCGCACATCTCCTTTTGGGTTTTTAAAATTTGAAAAAGGTAATCACACTTCAAATTTGGGTTTAAACAATTGAATAAGGCAATCACACATTTCCTTTCAAGTGCACTAAAATCAAGCAAAATCAATCTCAAATGCTTTAAAGGAAATTTTATAATCAATCGCAACACCAATCTCGAATACATAAAGAACTGAACCAAGCAAATCCCACATTTTATTTTGGGTCTTAAAAAACTGAATAACTCAAATGAACTCAATCTTGAATGCATAAAGACAACTGAACAAGGCTAACAAAATCTCATTTTGGTGCTCATATAAAGAACAAGCTTGCGAGTTCATTTCTGTCTTAGATTAAAATACATTGCCTAAATTATCAAGAATTAATCATGTGACTTGCATCTTTGGTGCACTTGCACAAACATTTTGTAGAGTGCAACCTCACTTCACATACTATCCTCTCCCACTGGCTTTCATGGTCATTGGTGCAAGAGAAAGGTGATTGTGAACGTTCAAAACTTTCAAAATTGCTGAGAGGGGGTCTGTCCAGAAGAATCATGAGTCCTTCTGGAGAACAAACCCAAACCGGTAAATCCTTTAGCCGGTATAGAAATAAGGTGGACCCAAAGGTCTGTCTATATCCTTTCAAGCTCGGGCAGGTCATGTTCGATGGTAGTCCATACTGGGTGAACTCCCCAGCATACTGGCATGGTCGAACTAGGCTCTTAAGTGAGTCATGCCATACAAACTGATTGCGAGGACTCCACGAAATCACTAGCAACTGATAAAATAGTAGCCTACCCGTTTCACCTCTGTAAGCTTGATAATCGACTAGGCAAGGAAGATAGTAACTTCCCCAAGAAACTTGCACATTCGTGCCACCTTGAGCGTTTAGAGAAAGATATTACGGCATCATGACTGGAACCACTTGCTTGGTGATGATCGTATTATGATTAACTCTTATGTGTGTGCCTAGTATGCAAGCAAAGGTTTTCAAGCTCACCGCATCCTTAAGGTAGAAAGTGCTTGTATGTGTCTTCAGTGTTACAAACCTTGTGCAAAACTGTTCTTGAACATACACAATCCGAAGGTCTTGAAGCCCTTTTTCCAAAGAGATCAACATCTGTATGCTTCTTGCAAGGTTTCTTTGTCTCTTGCAAGATTGTTTTCTCCAAAATCCTCAAGATCATCATTTATTCCGAAAACATTCCAAGGCACACTTGTCATAGTTAATGCCTCATCCTAAACATTATCAAACTAAGCTCATATCTATTTCTGTCAAGCACAAGAAATTTGGGTCCTTCATTTCTCCCCATGTCCTAGACCAGTAGGGCTATCCTTTCCATCACTCATCCCCTTTCCATCTTCTTCAGAGTCATTCCTTATTCCTAATCTAATCTTGAGTCTTCCATCCATCTCCATCGTTCCTCCCTAATCAACTCATCAAACAAGTGTCATGTCACACATCTATTATGACTATTTTAGTTGTCATATCTCTTCCTTGTCTTTATCTTATGCCAGTGATGATGAGATTCTTGCTGATCATGATGTGTATTTTGAAAACCTTAGCAATATTTCTCCACATACCATCCAAACTCCAGTCGTTCCTCCATCCTACCCCATCATGTTTTTATCCTATTCCAATGATGATGAAGGTCTTGTTGATCATGATTCATACTTTGAAAACCTTAGCAAGCTTGCCCCAACATCCTATTCTAGTGATGATGAAGGTCTTGTTGATCATGATGCGTATATGGAAAGCCTTAACAAACTTGCTCCAAGCATCCTCCAAACTCCAGCCATTCCTCCACACTACCCCATCATGTCGTCGTGCATACCCACTAGCACTCCTTATCATACCTTTGATAAGGGAAGTCCTTCTTATCAAGGGAAGTCCTTCTTATCCTCCATCCACATCTCCTTCTTATACATTCGTGCCTCCATATTATCCCATGGACATATCCCAAACTCTATCTTTTCACAACAATACTACTAGCTACATCCCTAATCCCAATGCACCATCTCATTATCCTCCAACCCATGTTCAAATTCCTAATCCTAGTCCTCCATTTCCTCCAAACCATCACCATGATCCCCATGCTATTGTTAATCTACCATCCACTCTATCCTACCCATCTACCCCATTTTATCCCAATTTACCATCTCCAATTTCTACCTACGTTAACGAAAATCCCCTTCCCCAATCCACCTACCTACCTCAATCCACTTCATATTCCATCACCTAGACCATCCCTCCTCTCCTATCAATTAGTCAATCATGTTCACAAGTCACCCCCATGCCTACCTATTTGAACTATCTCACCATACCATCTTCCCACCATCCGATACCTAAGTCTCCAAGGTGTTTCACAAGGAAGCCATCACAAAATCTATCTCTTATAGTTGATGATTCACGTTATATTACTCCCCCGTGGGAAAACACTAATGATGAAGCTCTTCCATCTCCCACACCCATCATTCATCTTCCATATCCTGTACCTATCATTTCCCTTCTGAATCCCATACTTATTGCTCCTCTTCCATCTCCCACACCCAACATTCCTCTTCCATATCATGTACCTATTATTTCCCTTCCCGATCTCATATTTTTTGATCCTCTTCCATCTCCTAGCATCATTGAAGTCCCCTCATTTGTTGAATTCATCCAATCTTCATCCCCATCTTCTCCTCCTAACACTATCCACACCCTATCCCAAGAACCTCACGCATCCACCCTTCTTCCCTCTCTAACGGAATCACCCATCCCTCCATCCAACCCATTTGAAGAATCTCCCATCCCTCCATCCAACCCATTTGCAGAATCCATCCATCCATCCAACTCATTTGAAGAATCCATCCATATATCCCCTATCAAGTCATCCACACCATTCCAATCATGTCAAGATCTTATCCAAAATCATGTTGAAGTATCCATTCACTTGAATGAAGATTGTATAATTCCATCCACTCCATATCAAGATCCTAACATCCCACTCCATCCATTACATGATACATCTACTCCAACTCCAGATCCATTATCCTATCTGAGTCAAGATCCAAGCATCCCATCCCTTGTACCTGATGCAAACTTGAATCCCACATCACCTACCATCACCCTCTTCTTCTTCTTCTTTCCCCTTTCCTGTCGCTCTTAGCCATCTTTTCGAGACGTTGTCAGGACTTCATTGTTTCTTCCTGCCGCCCTCTCGAGGGGGCATCATCCTGGTTAAATTCTATTCTAATCATCATTCTGGGGCAACTTCATTGCCTACGTCACATCTTCGCGTTGTCTATTATTTTAAACATCTTTGAAATAGTGTTATTCTAACACTATGTCAAAGTGGGGCAAAATGTAGACACCTAAATCTGATTAACATAATCTAATCACATTTAGCACCTTCTAGGACATTGTCAACTAAGTAATCAGTCATTACCTAATTGATCTATGTTATCCCCTAGCCTAATTAATTCATTTAATTAGCTAAAGTCTGAATAATTAGTAAATGACAACCAATGGCCTAATAGTTAATTAAACCCCATTTCCCCTATTAGATTGAATGAATGTATTTATTCATTTAATTTAATTCATACTATCCTCTTTTTCTCCACTTGTAATTTAAATAGTTAAATTTATTCTATTTAAGCACATGGATTCATAACCTTAACCCCTAACCTAACCAATCCCAACCACCTAACCCTGATTTCAAACTCATCCCAACCCCTTCACACGTACTAATCCTTCTTCATTAGCTAGCTAACCCTAATCAGTTAATTAACCCCTCCACTCATTCTCTCTCATCCCATCTCCATCTCCCTAATCACCTATCTTAAACCCTAACCCTAATCCTAATCTCTCCCTAAGCTTGTCACGTTCCTAATCCTTGGATTAGGACTTCAACTCTACCCCAAAGTCAAACTTCTCAAACCCCCTTAACCCTAACCCTAATCCTAAACTCTACCTAAGTTTGTCACATTCCTAATCCTTGAATTAGGAATTCAACCCATTCCTCAAAGTCAACTTTCTCAAGCTTTCTCTTATCCCCTCACCCATATCTCATTAAGACTCTCATTAATGCTCTTACATGCCTCATTAATGCTCTTACAACCCTCATTACTCACCTTATCTCTAAGAGTTCTCTTATCCCTTTGCACATGGACCAAGATGGTCACATTCCTCATCCACTCTCCTTGTGACACTTGTCACAATAAGAGGCACTTCAAGAAGCACAATCATTGTGCTCTTTTCTGGGTGCATCTGAGAACCTCTTCAACTTTGCATCCTAACCACTCATTTTGATTCCATTTTCCTATATAAGGAACCTCATTCCTTCACAATTTTATCCACCTTCCATACAGAGTTATAATGTTGTTTTGAGACCAAATTTGGAATCCATCTTTTATGCAAACTTATAATTTTGTTTTGAGAGAAAATCATATATCCAATTTCAAAGCACAATTATAATGTTAGTTTGAAGAACCCAATCTTGAAGCTTGAATCATATCAAATCTTGAGCATACATCCATAAGCATGAACACAGCCAAAGATCAAATGGGATTTGATTGAGTTTTAAGGAGGTTTGCACTTTCTTAAGTTTTATTGTTTTCAAATTTCATTTCAGTCCAATCATGTATGTAGTTTTGATTTTTAGTTATTGAATGCTTTAATTTTATTATTGTACTCCTTTTATAACTGATTTTCACCTCTCACGGAACAAAATGCTACAGTTATTACGAACGAACCCAACCAGTTGGTTTCAAATTCGCCCTTCTATTCTCGATAATTCTAATTCTTTGGATTTACTCAAAGAACAAGGTCACCAACCTAAAATTTTATATGTCACAATTTCTTGTTGTAACCTCTAGACATTCTTTTCTATAAACCCTCAGATGGTCAAATGATTCGTTTCTTCATTCATCAAGTAGTTCTAGCTCCCGGATTCTGGAAATCCTTGTTAGTCATAAGTGAGGGGGGGGGGGTGAATCAGTGGCCTCAAAAATATTCCAATAATCAACCCAAAAACTTAGTACCAAATTATTACGACTCTAGTTATCTTCAATCCTATAAGATGAATGCCTCCAAATACTTTTATAAAATTACTACTGCTCGGAATGATTTGTAAAACCTTCTACTTTATGTTTACCGAATAGCAGTCTGCTAATTTACCGAAAGACAGTAAATTATCTAGAGTATACCGATCAATCCAGTTAAGTTAAGCGTAATGCAAAACACTAAAGTAATGACTCATAAACACATTGACACGTGTATTGTTAACGTGGAAAGCCTATTAAGGGAAAAACCACTTGGGACCGATAACCCAAAATTTTCACTCTTTTGAAGTGAGCTCGGTGAAGAGCCAACCTTGTTAAAGGTTACAAACACACTGTTAGGTGTGACCTTGTTAGAGGATTTAAAAGTTTATTCTGTCACTTGATATCGAGCATCTCTATGCTACCTTCCTTGATCAAACACTCACTTGGCATGTCAATAGGTATCTAGCATCTCATGCTATTTTCATGATCAAACTTTTTGATACTCTTTGGGATGTATCTCAATATAGAAAGGATCTTTAAATCCCCCTCAGTTAAGGAGATTTTTGAATCAATGGTTAAACTGAAATAGTATGAAATATTCACATATACAACTTGTACTTGCATATTTTCAGATCTATTATAATTTCATAAAACTATTCTAATCAATATATCTCAGTTTATACCTTTGCTCCACTTTGATTCTGCTCGATGATGCCATGCTCTGTTACTCGGTGTTCGCAAAAAACTTTATCTCTTTCCTCAGCTTGATTGATCAGGACTGTATGAAGTTGCTCTTCATCAGTTTCTCTTCAGCATCCTGTTTTCATTCATTCACCCACCACACCAATTCGTAATGAACTGAGTTGTCTCTTTATAGACATGAGATCACCGTTGTTAGGTTCTTGATTTTCTTGATCTTGGCGTGATCCACAATTCTCGCCAATTAGATTTAAATCAAAACTCTTTTTTTTATCTCACTGAGATCTTCTTGCCAACTGGACAAAACATCTTTAAATCCATTACTTATCTTTGGCTTTATCTTGTCGATGGAAACAAAGGTAACTACCAGTTAAGTCTAAATTTAGCTCTACCAGCTAGACATTTTGTCGTTTCTGAACTCAAGTTAATTTTGGTGTTTAACTATTTGATAGCTTCGCTCAACACTCTAGTTCTCCTTGGGCTTCTCCATCTATTTACATTGTTTCATGCCGTCGGTTTTGCTTGTGATTCTTCTCGTCGATAATGCTTGTCAGTGTTCTTGCTCGGGCATCACTGTGACTTGAATTTTGGTGATCACTGTCCGTTGATGTTCTACTGACCGTCAGTGTTTGAAGTCACAATGTGAATGCTTGTCTTTTATGCATTACTAAAAGCATAATCTTTATCTCTTTGATTCTGTGAAGTCTTTGACACTTTAATTATAACCGATTAGATTATATCAAGTTGAAATTAACGACAATACAATCTATTAACTAATTTAACGTCTTGCATTATCCTTCTGCATTTCAGTGATCAACTTAACATCTTCAAACATTCAATCAGTTACATGTCATCAATCTCTCCCTTTGCCATTGATGGCAACATACTACATTATCATACTATACTATCACTAATACAATATGAAATATATAGTTTTATCAAGCTTTCCTAGTGTAATTATTACAAATGTCTGGCTCTCAGTAAGCTCAAAAATAACTTGGATTTGTTTCATGCAGAATGATAGTCGTCAATCTTCAATCCCTTCTCTGGATAGATGTATTATCTAATATCTCTATTCTGATATGTGCTCTGCCTTGACTTTTCCTCTTCTTGATAATCTCTTTTTCCTTTGACAACAATCTTTCTCTTTGTCTAAGCTCTCTTCCTTTGTTACTTCTCTCCCTTAGATGGATATTTCATATGTATTCAATTTCTCTCCCTTAGAATATTGATTAACTCTTTCTTTACGATTTTCAGAAACTTCACCTTATGGATAATGATATAATCTCTCCCTTTATCATATCTCTCCCTTTATGATCATCACTCCTTTTTTTGTGATAATCGAATCATGTCTCTTTGTATGATAATGAGATCATCTCTCCCTTTGACAACAATCCCAAACAAAAACACTTCTTATTTTTATCATCTATATCATGTTCCATCCCTTTTGCATAATATATTCCTTGAATTTTCCTATCCATCAGCAATATAATGTTTTTATTTTCAGTGTAGATTTGTACCTTGCTATGTACAGATATATATGTTGTTGTCCATCTTAGTGTTTTCATCAACATGACTGATCTTCAGATTTGGTATAGGTTGATGCAACCTCCTAGTCAACTTACTGACCGATAGACAAGGGTTGGACCCCTAGTCTCTGTCTCAGATACTCAAATGCATCCTTTGGTAATGGCTTTGTGAATATATCAGCTAACTATTCCTTTGATTGAACATATTCTAGTGTCACTTCATTAGCTTGCACTTGTTCTCTTAGATAGAGATACTTGATAGCAATATGCTTAGTCTTAGCATGCATGACTGGATTTTTAGAAATGTTAATTGCACTGGTATTATCACAATAGATAATTACTGGTTCAAGGATCTTCATATTCATACCTTCCAACAATTGTTTGATCCATGCAATATTGGAGAAATTTGCAGCAGCAGCCATGTACTCTGCCTCTGCAGTTGACTGAGAAATGCATCCTTGCTTCTTGTTGATCCATGTGACAAGTCTGCCACCCATGAAGAATGCTCCTCCAGTTGTGCTCTTTCTGTCATCAATGTTTCCAACCCAATCAACATCTGTATAGACTTGTAGCTCAAAATTTCCTTCTCTTTTGTACCATAAGCCATAGTTCTTGGTGCTCTTCAGATATCTCAGAATTCTCTTGACAACAATCATATGTGATTCTTTGGGATTAGCAGAGAATTTTGCAATTATTCCAACTGTGTGTGCTATATCTAGTATGGTATGAACACCATACATCAATTTTCCAATCATTGATTTATATAATGTCTGATTTACCTCATTGGATTTGTCTTCTTTTGTCAGCTTACATCCAGTATCCATAGGTGTTCCAACTGGTTTAGAATCTTCCATCTTGAATATCTTCAGTACTTCCTTGATGTATTTAGACTGAGTGATGTATATTTCTACATCTTGTTGAAGAATCTGTAGACCAAGAAAGAATTTGATCTCCCCAAATATAGACATTTCAAATTCCTTGCTCATTTCATTAGCAAAGGATTTGCATAACAATTCATTTCCCCCAAAAATGATATCATCAACAAAAATTTCAGCAAATAGAATATTACCATCGATATCTTCTTTTAAGTACAGATTGTTATTTTCACTTGTTCTAACAAATTTTATGCTAATGAGATATGAGTGAAGTCTTTCATACCAGGCTCTCGGTGCTTGTTTCAATCCATATAAGGATTTATGTATTATACATACCATGTTTCTCTTGTCTGGATCAACAAACCCTTCTGGTTGTTCAATGTATAACTCTTCTTCAAGTATTCCATTTAGGAATGCAGATTTGACATCCATCTGGTATACCTTGAATCCTTTAAATGCAACATAAGAAAGTAAGATTCTAACTCCTATTCTAGCAACGGGTGCAAAGGTTTCTCCATAATCAATACCTTCTTCTTGTGCATATCTCTTGCATACTAATCTTGCGTTGTTTCTAGTGACTTCTCCATTCTCATTCAACTTGTTTCTGAATATCCATTTGGTACCGATGACATTAATGTCATCTAGTCTCGGTACTAGTGTCCATGTATTGCTCTTCTCAATCTGTTCTATTTCCTCATTCATAGCACTGACCCATTCTTCATTCTCAAGTGCATTGTTAAAAAATTTAGGCTCAAAATCACAAAGTAAATATCTGGTGTTAAGTGGCTTACTTCTTGTTCTTGTTCCAGCCTTTTTGTCTCCTATGATTTGATTCTATGGATGATGTCTTCTGACATACTTGGCAAGTTTCGATTCAACTCTGTGTTCATCATTCTAATCATCTTCTTGACCTTCGTTCTCATCTTCATTGTTATGAACATCATCTTGAGGATTATCTTGATTGTTGGTAATTGCATCTTGATGCTCGGGTGCAATGTTCTGATACTCGGGAGCGACACAGTGTTGCTCGGGTAGAGTGTCAGGTTCTGTGTAAACAAACTTGTTGTAGTCCTCCAGTTCCTTTTTGCTTTCCTTATCATCCTTTTCTGCAAATTCATCTATTTTCACATTTGCACTTTCAATGATTTTGTTAGATGGCTTGTTAAGACATTTATAAGCCTTGCTTTTGGTTGAGTACCCTAGGAAGATACCTTTATCACTTTTGGAGTCAATTTTTCCATTTCTATCATCCTTCAAAATATAGCATTGACTACCAAAGATTCTGAAGTAACTTACATTGGGTGTATGACCATACCAAAGCTCATAGGGTGTCTTCTTTGTGTCTTTCTTCAATTGTACTATATTTGTGTGTAGACAGCAGTACTGACAGCTTCCCTCCAGAAAGTTTGAGTGATGTTTTTCTCAATCATCAATGTTCTTGCACAGTCAACAATTGATCTGTTTCTCCTTTTAGCAATTCTATTTTGTCGTGGTGTCCTCGGTGCAGAAACCTGTCTTTTAATTCCATTCTCATTGCAATAGTCAGTGAATTCTTTTGAAGTAAATTCTCATCCTCTATCTGACCTTAAATATTTCAATTTCTTTTCACTTTTCTTTTCTACCATTGTTTTATACCATTTAAACATCTTAAGTGCTTTTGATTTATCTTTTAAGAACATGACTGTCATCATTCTAGAATAATCATCAACAAAGAGAATAAAATACATGTCTCCATAGTAGCTCTTTGTCCTCATGGGTCCACATAGATCTATATGGCCTAATTCTAGAATTGTGGTAGATGTATGGGTTCTACTCTTGAAACTAGACTTTGTCATCTTACCTTTTTGACAATTCTTGCACATGATATGCTCGGGCTTAGTCATGCTCGGTAAGCCTCCGATATTCCTTTTGTTGCTTATCTTTATCATGTTTTTAAAGTTCACATGACACAATATTTTGTGCCATAACCATATGTCTTCGTTTCTATCCATTAAACAAGTGGTGTTAGTGTCATCAAGATAGAAAAGGTTACCTTTTTTCTGCTCACCGGTACCAATCAATCTTCCTGATTCGTTGTAGATCTTTGTCTTCTTATTTTCAAATGCTACTCTGTGACCTGAATTGTTCAACTATGAAACACTTAACAAATTATAATTCATTCCTTTGACCCAGTAGGCATTTTTACATTTTATCAGGTTATTCAACATTATGGTTCCTTTACCTTCAACTGGACAAGGTGTATCATTTCCCATTCTCACTAAACCACCATTATAGTATTCAAAAGTCTCAAACTTTTTTTTGTCACCGGTCATATGGTGTCGATGTCGGTGTCATCAGCTCTGTTCTCATCTAGGTAACAAGCTTTCTTTCCTTTGTCCTTGTAGCCTCGGGTATCTCACTTGTCAGATTGTAGGTTGCTCCGGTAATCTCTATTATCAACTTTGTCAAACTTCTTCTCATATGATCTGTCATTTCCTCTGTCATCTTTTCTTCGGTTTGGACATCTTGTAGCAAAGTGTCCAACCTCTTTACAATTGAAACATACAAGTGGTAATTTACCTTTGTATCTACCT
>MU224645.1:4566848-4581175 GCA_018584345.1 Thuja plicata
TTAGAGAAGATTTGAATGCAGATTCTATAGATGGTAAGACACTATTATCAAAGTTGTTCATCTCAAATGAAATTAGTCTACCAATCAGACTATCTAGAGTAATTGTATTGTTTGCAACTACTCTCATATCTTGAATAGCATAAACTCTAATAGCATAAACATGCAATAAGGTTCTTAAGATTTTGCTTACCATTGTCTCCTCTTCAAGTACGCCTCTAACTCCTTGGATAGCATTTACTACCTCTTTGATTCTGTAGCTATAGTGAGTAATGTTTTCTCCTTCTTTCATCCTTAGGTGATCAAACCTCCCTCTTAGGCTTTCTACCTTTGCTCTTAGTACATTGGCATCTCCTCCATGTACAAGCTTCAACTTATCTCACATTTTCTTTGCAGAGATGCAAGTTTTGACATCTTTAAACTCAGCATCGGAGAGTGATGATGCAAGTTCTATCATCATGCAATTATGCTCATGCTTTACTCTTAATTGCTCAAGAGTGTGAGGTCCTGTAGGCAACACATATTCAGTATCTAAGTATTGAACAATATCATTTCCAATACCTGATAGGTGGAGTCTTATTCTACTTTACTATGATGCAAAGTTGTCTTTATTCAACTTGAGCACATCTCGTCTGTTCATCTTGTGATCTTTTGCTTGAGCTGTTAAACTCCCTTTCTAAGCACACAAGCTCTGATACCAATTGTTAGTAATAACTGAGAGGGGATGGGGGGTGAATCAGTGGCCTAAAAAATATTCCAATAATCAACCCAAAAACTTAGTACCACAATATTACGCCTCTAGTTATCTTCAGTCCTATAAAATGAATGCCTCCAAATACTTTTATCAAATTACTATTGCTCGGAATACTTTTAAAACCTTCTACTTTATGTTTACCGAATAGCAATATGTTAATTTACCAAAAGATACTAAATTATCTAGAGTATACCGATCAATCCAGTTAAGTTAAGTGTAATGCAAAACACTAAAGTAATGACTCATAAACACATTGACACATGCTTTTTTAACATGGAAACCCTGTTAAGGGAAAAACCACTTGGGACCGATATCCCAAAATTTCACTCTTCTGAAGTGAGCTCAGTGAAGAGCCAGCCCTGTTAAAGATTACAAACACACTGTTAGGTGTGACCTTGTTAGAGGATTTAAAAGTTTAGTCTGTCACTTGATATCGAGCATCTCTATGATACCTTCTTTGATCAAACACTCACTTGGCCTGTCAAGAGGTATCTGGCATCTCATGTTAGCTTCGTGATCAAACTTTTTGATATTCCTTGGGATGTATCTCAATATAGAAAGGATCTTTAAATCCCGCTCGGTTAAGAGACTTTCTGAATCAATGGTTAAATTGAAATAGTATGATCTATTCACATATACAACTTGTACTTGAAATTTTTTAGATTTATTGTAATCTCATAAAACTATTTTGATCAATATATCTCGGTTTATATCTTTGCTCCACTTTGTTTCTGCTCGGTGATGTTGTGCTCTGTGGCTTGGTGTTCGTAGAAAAATTTAGCTCTTTCCTCAGCTTGATTGATCAGGACTATATGAAGTTGCTCTTCATCAGTTTCTCTTCAACATCCTCTTTTCATTCATTCACCCACCACACCAATTCATAATGAATTGTGTTGTCTCTTTATAGACATGATATCACCATTGTTAGGTTCTTGATTTTCTTGATCTTGGCGTGATCCACAATTCTCGCCAATTAGATTTAAAGCAAACTCATGTTTTATCTCACTAAGATCTTCTTGCCAACTGGACAAAACAACTTTAAATCCATTACTTATCTTTGGCTTTATCTTGTCGATGAAAACAAAGATAACTACCAGTGAAGTCTATATTTAGCTCTACCAGCTAGATATTTTTTCATTTCTGAACTCAAGTTAATTTCGGTGTTTAACTCTTTGATAGCTTCGGTCAACACTCCAGTTCTCCTCGGGCTTCTCCATCGGTTTACACTATGTTTCTGGCCGTCGGTTTTGCTTGTGATTCTGCTTGTCGGTGTTCTTGCCCGGGCATCACTGTGACTTGACTTTCGGTGATCTTTGTCCGTCGGTGTTCTACTGACCGTCGGTGTTTGGAAGTCACATTGTGAATGCTTGTCTTTTATGCATTACTGAAAGCATAATATTTATCTCTTTGATTCTGTGAAGTCTTTGACACTTTGATTATAACCGATTAGATTATATCAAGTTGACATCAATGACAATACAATCCATTAACTGATTTAATGTCTTGCATTATCCTTCTGCATTTCGGTGATCAACTTAACATCTTCAAACATTCAATCAGTTACATGTCATCAATCCTGCAATCTTCATCAGTGACGAGTCCTTGTAGAGAGACTCAGAGGGATGGAATTTCAACTTCAATGGGTAGTACTACTTCGGAACCATTAACTAATGCAAATGGTGTCGCTCTTGTAGGCATTATGATGCTGGTCCTATAAGCTCATAGAGATGGATTTAGTTGTAGATGCCAATCCTTGTCAGATTCACTCATTGTTTGGTGCAAGATTTTGAGGAGTGTTTTGTTAGAAGCTTCAGCCTATCCATTCCCTTGTGGGTAGTAGATAGAGGAACAATTTTGAGTGATATGAAACGGCTCACAGAGTTCATCCATGTCTTTGTTTTAGAATTGCCCCCCATTGCCAATCACAACTGATGAGGGTATACCATATCTGTAGATGATGTAGTTAAGGATAAATATAGGTAACTCTTTTCCAGTTGCTTTGATAAGCGGGACCACTTCGACCCACTTCATGAAGTACTCAGTGGTTGTGATAATGAACTCGTGTCCACTAGACGATGAGGGATATATTTGGCCTATCAAGTCAAAGGCCCATTGTTGAAATGACTAGTGGGTGATAAAAGGTAACAACTCTCGAGCAGGAACATGGAACCATATAGTTGACATTTCTTGCAAGTTATGGCATAATGAATAGCATCTTTTTCTATGGTAGGCCAGTAATATCCAGCCCTCAAAAGTTTCTTTGCTAGTGAGAGATCATTCGAGTAAGCTCCACAAATATCTTTGTGGACTTCTTTTAGCGCTCTTTTGGACTCGTCATGTTCTAGACACCTAAGGACAAAACCATCTAGGCCTCACTGAATCAATTCATTAGCGATAACTGCGTAACACAATGCATTTATAATGAGGTTCCTCTTTTCATTTCTAGGTAAGCCTTCAGGGATATTTTGGTCTTTCAAGTAGGCATATATTTGGCTATATCGAGAGGACTCATGGTTGACTAGAGTACAAATTATTTGGGATTCAGGTGAGTCATGAGATGGAAAGGGGATTTCTTCCACCAAGAAATCATAGCGAAATTGATGTTCTAACTGTATCTAAGAAGCTAGAGTAGCCATGGCATCGACTGCTTTGCTGTCTGACCTCGGAATTTGTTGGAATGTTATGAAGACAAAATATTTCTTAAGGTCATCAATCATTCTTTTATACGACATCAACTTCTCATCTTTAGTTGGTATTCATCATTGATTTGATTGATTGCTAGCTGAGAGTCTCCATAAATATGCAATTCCACAATTTTCCATTCAATTGCTAGCTTCAAGCCATTTGCTAGTGTTTCTTATTCAGCCACATTATTTGTGCAGGGAAACATCATCTTATAAGCTTCGGGAATCTTGTATCCTTGTGGAGTAATGAATAGAACACCTACGCCCGACCCTTGTTGAGTGAAGGATCCATCAAAGAACATTCTCCATGGGTGCTCTGTTAGGTGTAAAATAGCTTAATCAGGGAATTCAATTGTCAAGGGTTTGGTATCTTGAAGTGGTGCATCAGCCAGGTGGTCAGCTAATACTTGGCCCTTAATGACTTTTCGATCCGTATATTCAATGTCAAATTCGCTAAGAATCATTACCCACTTTGCTAATCTTCTTGTCAGAGTTGCGTTATTCAGTAAATACCTTAGCGAATCGATCTTTGTGATAAGGTTGACAGAGTGTGCTAGCATGTAATGTCTAAATTTATGTGAAGCAAAGACAATTGCTAGACAAGCTTTTTCTATTGTTGTATAGTTGAGTTCATAAGATACCAGAGTCCGACTAATATAATATATAGTCCTTTCTTTTCATGTTTCATCTTGTTGCACCAATAGAGCTCCTAGGGATGTAGTTGTGGCTTAGATGTAAAGTAACAAGGGTTTCCCCTGAATTGGTGCCATGAGAATACGAGGATTAGTCAAGTATCTCTTGATTTGCTGAAAATGTTTAATGAGGTTCAAAATTAGAAATGATCATGACAAGGTACTATGTGATATTATTTCAATAGAAGTTTGTCACATGTTGTTAGGAAGACCATGGTAGTTTGACCTGCATACAGTACATGATGGACATGCAAATACTTAATCCTTAACAACAGATAAAGTTTGTCACAAACTAAAGCCTCTAAAAGAGGTAGAAGAAAAATTATGCAATAGTGCTATAATACTTTTTATTGATGAATATAAATTTTTAAATGATATTACACATGAGCATATGTGTTTTTCTTTGATTGCTAAAGTTAATAAAGAGGAAGCAAAGGATGTAGTACTAGATGCTTCAAATTTATTGGATGAATTTCAAGATAGTGTATCTGATAATGTACTTGAAGGTATGCCACTGGTGAGAAAGATTAGTCATCAAATAAGTTTGATATGAGGAGCTCGTTTGCCAAATAAGGCAGCCCATAGAATGACTCTGGCAAAGAAAGAAGAGTTGACTAGACAAGTGCAAGGGTTGTTGTATAAGGGATTGATTCAAGAGAGTTTGAGTCCATGTATGATACCTGCACTTTTTTTAGGAAATAATGTTCACATGGGTTAGAATAATAATGCGTGCTAAAATAAAATTGATTTATTATTATAGCTCACATAATTATTATTGATTGTTATAGTTTGGTTTATTTGTTTATGAGTTGTTAGAACAACCCATCTATGAAAAGGGAGTCATTATATAACAACTCCCCCATAAAATAGGATATGCAAATCCTATATATTCAAGTGTATTGAACAAACAAAACATATCAAATATTTAAAATACTATTAGTTGTGTGCAGCTCTCAAAAACTTAATAAGTACTAGCACCAAAAATGGATAGAGAATAGAAGATATGTACACGAGTCATCAACAAGATTACCAAAAAGTATATATTTCCCTTGTCAAGGATGGATGGCATTATACATTGTTTATGTGGCACTTAGTACTTCATGAAAACAAGTTTTAAGAGCAGATAAACCAAATCCCAGATTAAAGAAGGGGATGAATGGAGGACAACTTTCAAGCCAAGGAGGGGTTGTATGAGGGATTAGTCATGCATTTTGGGCTAACCAATGAGGCAAGCAAATTCATGCGGCTCATGAATGGGGTATTAAATGAGTTTTAGGGATGGTATTTTGGTTTTCAATAAGACATTAAAGGAACATTTAATGTATTTTTGTAGTCTTTATAAGAGAGAGAGAGAGAGAGAGAGAGAGAGAGGTGTTCAAATTTTGTAGTGAATGAATACAATTTTTAAGGCTCGCCATACCTTTTTTCAATGTTAGTTTATTTCCTCGTGCATTTTTAAATATGAATTAATGCACTTGAAATTTGTGTCTTCATCATGCATCAAGGATGTGTACTCAATTTGAGTTTTGGCCATACATACAAGGCTTCCATTCATTTGGCTCCCTATCCTCAACTTCAGCAATTGCAGTTTCTTGGTTCGGTGAAAGAAAATCTACAATGTCCTTGTCCAACATAGAAGTGGTATATACAGCTTGTAGTTGCCTCAAACATGACGTATTTGGTTAATTAGGATGCTTGAAGATCTTAGCTCATGAAGGATGGTTTTATTTCAGGTCAAACTTTCACTAACTCATGCTTGGATGTAGCCCATAAAGATACTCTTATCACTTCATTCAAGTTAAGAGCAGGTGGATCAAGGTGTAAGTTATAAACCATCAGTAAAGAAATTGAGATCTTAGCCTTATACTTGATGTCTTACCTTCTTGTTTCGTGACACTGAAAGCATGAACAAAGTGGCTTAAAACTCAATCTTTCCTACATTAGCAATGCATACAACAGTACACGGTTACTACATTCAAAACAAGCAAATAGCATACGATTGAGGTGGTGAATCATCCAACAAATAAACAAGTGATAAGTGTAATTAAATTTGCTTGAAAGAAATTATACTAATTCAAAAATAGGTTTAAAGTATTATATAACCTCAATTGACCACAAGTTAACAACCTACAACCAATCGCGATGAAATTAAGTTGAAAAGATAACATCAAATTGAGGCGAAGTTTATCATTTACAGGTGGTGTTATTAACAAAATTTACACACTAATTTGAGAAGTGGTATATTTGTTTGGACCGCAAATAAATTTGGGAAGAGTTTTCAAAGCTATGCACTATTACAGCATGTAGCTGCTGCTATGTACGGAAATTATTTATGAGCTAATACAGGAAGAGAACCATCTTTCCTGACTTCTCGTATGTTTTATTTACAAATGATCAACCTTTATGATCGTGAATGAATTTTGGCTGAAAAAACTGGATAAAAACTGTCCAATTCAATTTCCTTCAAGATTTCAGAGGCAACTGAGAGATAAGAAGAGTGCCCATCTACTACTTCTGTTACATCAACCTGTAACAAGGTACACTTTTGTATTAGATATATGTATTTGTCCACACTTAAAATACATGAGAAGGAAATGCCATATTCGCTACAAAGACAGAAAGCTTGTGCATTGGAATTCATTCAACTTTAAAAAAGCAGAAGAGATATGTAACAAACATTTTCAATGCCAGGAATGTCCACTGGTTGTATTCCAGCCAATCCTTGGGTGAGAAGGCTGCATACATGCCAGAAGAAATAATGAAACTCATTTCCTTAAACCTGGAGATCAAAAACTGCCTAGGTTTTAAAAATTTAAGAGTATCATCAATGAAAACATGCCTTGCACGGAATGTAATGCCAAGTATCCAATCATTTGTTGAGTAGCAATTTATAAATCGTCCTGCTACCATCTGAAAAAGGAAATAACAGCAAACTTTGCTTAAGAATCGGTAGACTAGTCTAAAAATCAAAATCATTGCACTGCAAGTTAACAGGTTAGCTTCCAACTATAGCAATTAGCAAATAGATTATTGCAACATATAAATCATGATACATGTAGAGAATGAACAGTGAATATACATCAGAATGCTTTATGTCCATATTAGATAAGTTATAGAAAATTGTTTTATCTGATTCATAATATCATCAAACACAAGGATATTGTCCTCAACCCAAGATGTCAAAACCTACTAATCATATCTCAATTTGTACAAATATTTTTCCCCAATATAACTATAATGACCACAGCAGACATCCAAAAAACACACTAAAAAATAATCTTTTAAAAACATATAACCAGGTTAATTGATTCTCAATTTTTTGTGCAGCAGCAAGTTCTTCCTTGGATAGCTAAATTATCAATTTACGAGTCTGTGAAATTGATTTTCAGCTCTCCTCAAGTAGCAAAATTGCAATCATTGCCATTGAGAGCCAGATTGATTTTCCATTCTCTCAGCCCTTGGCTTCTAAGGTAATCCAAGATTAGAATTAATCACCAACTTGACACCAAGTTGTAGCATTGGTTAGATTATCAGGCTCCATTTTTCTTTGATGCAAAGGGGGTGAATACATTAATCCAAGTTTCTTTGATTAACACAAGGAACTTGTTAAATCTTGGCTTACATTTGGTTCCAGGTTCTTCTAAGACCAATCTATGCATTTTCCAACATCAATTCATTTATTGTGCAGGTTGACGTGGCGGTTTATGAAAATCAATGAAACTGTGCTCTTATGGTCTATACCATGTTGAAAATGTATTTTTCTATTAGTTCTTAGATTACTAAGGTATTTAAAAATGATTTTATTTTATTTCCAATATTCCAAGAAATCCAATTATACCTTGCATCAAAGGAACCTGCCTCAATTAATGGGATTCATCAATAAGTATTGAAGTTTTGACCTACAGAAATAAATAGTGTTTCCTGTTGTTTTTAAAAATCAAGACATTAAATATAATGATGTTCTGCTGTATAATTCTATATTGATCCTAAAATGAACTAAAATTCCTACCTAAATTGAAGAGTTGAAATCCCATGTGAGCATGGGATCTATATCTCATTTTTCAATGTCACTGCATATGGTATTACAGCCTGATGTGAAAGTGGGGCAGCAAAAAGCACAGAATTTATCCAAAAGACAGAGCACAAGTGAGAGAGAGAGAGAGAGAGACCTTCCGGGCAGTTTGCCAGCATTCCTTATCTAGGGGAATAGGTGCTCCGAGGAAAACAACCCTTTCTACTATACCAGCTGTTGAAATTATTAACAAATCACGTTACTTAAATATCTTATGTATTGCAGTGAACTGCAACAGTAAATTGCATGAATTGACCTGTCAAAGCATACAACGTACCACTTTCCTCTTTTTTGGCCAACTCCTGTAGACATTTGAATATCATCCGTGCTCCCAGTGAGAATCCAATTAGTGTTACAGGCCTACATCATCTCAACCAGATAAATGATTACATAATGTGGAATGCAAATCAGAAACTGGGTAATATAATTGGCCATTAATCTATAAATTTGTAAAAGACCTGTTACCCTGCAACCCCTTGAGCAGAACTTCAGCTAGAAGAACTCCAGCTTTGTCTGATCTGAAAAACAGATACAATATATAAGATCTGCAAATTGATCCAAATGTTGCCTTTGAAATGATGTATTATACAGAATTGAAAAAATAAATCTTTAATATTATTTCTTTGAATCAAATGCTTATAGATTGGGTCCCACTGACGTACTCTGGTCATTTGTTACTCTCTTTCTTGTTTCTTAACTCCCTAATAAGAGTTTCTAAATGTTCTCTATATCTCTTATTCATATTAAGGCGAGGAATGTACAAACCTGTCCACAGCTATTGCCCAGTTTCCATCTATTAGATTTGTGGCAGAAAGCAATGCAGCAGGCCAAGCGAAGGCAGCGACAAGTGTGCTCAAGACTGTAAGCATTGCTCCTTGTTTCATTAATTCGGTTGTGATATCTGCAATTTGATAAAAAAACACTTCTTTTATTTACAGACTGGCATTTGTATTGATAGAAACATTATAACATGTTTCTACATTTGATTTTTGTAAAAGGTAAATACTGAATTTACTTGATGTTAACCAGTCCTGTATTGCAGTGCTAAGGATAATCAAATTCTTTGATTCCCAACGAACGGCATATCTGTAGAAAAGATAATTATGTAAGAAATTACAACATGGAAACATTTTTTTTCTAAATCTAAAGATATTTAGGACTCGCCCTCAGAAAAGAAAAGAATCAAGGATTTTGACAAAGAAGAATGCAAAGTGAAACAATAATTGCAGGAATGATTTTTATGAATTTCTATTGCAAATAAAATACGATTTGGTATTTCTGTTGTAAAAAGCACGAGATATTTATCTTTGATTCAATTCCTTAGACTTATATAAAATAATTCAAACGGTGTATTGTGTGCATACGCATGATGATCACAGGCAGTATGCCTTGACTTTGAGACAAGCATTTGTGTGGCATACCTCAACGAGTCTTTATGCTATAAGATTTGGCTATGAAATTAGTCACCCACGATCAAGAAGCTTCAATGAAAGCACACAAGAGAACCAAGATGAGAGAATTCAATTCAAAGGATGTAAAAATACAATGATGAGAAATTAGATTGGACTGAGATTGCTCATATAAGAATTACAAGTAGCTACTAATAGGATACACCATCAAGAGATATGAATGTACAACCAATGCAGGATAAAGGAGAAGGAATCATATGTGTGCACAGCATCACCACCAAACTAGGAAAGTACAAGTCACATGATGCAAATGCAACCTACCTAAGCAACCTTATCTTAGGTGCATAATATGCAATAAAGTAATTAACTAAATGCAAATAAAAATATAAACCCTACAAATAATAGCTTAGGTGGGTAGAAAATATGGATAAATTGGTCTTGGCAAATGCGTAGTCACATTACGTACCTATGTACAAAATGATTCCCTTGAAAAGAAGATAAAAAAATGTAAGGACAAAACTCTTCCCAAGAAAAGATGAAGAGAGCAGGGCTACGCAACCCAACTCTAAAAAAATGAGAAAAATGAAACCCTATGTGAGGAAAAGCTCCCCTCAAAATAGAGAAAATAAGAAAGATCATGTAGGCCACCCCTTAATGAATAGTCTGTAGTCAGCGGTCTTGTCACATATAAAAATAAACATGTTAAGTAATAGTTAGTTGGCAGTGCAATGACATTTGCTTCCGAATAGTTGCTGGTAGTTGCCAAAGATTGGTGATCTTAACCAACTGCCCAGTACTATATATGTACTTTATTGTTGTCTCGGAAGATAACATTGATGGATTGTACAGATTACATTCTGGAATAAAATGATACATCTTTTTGGCCATATTATGTTGTCTGTTATTTATGTTGCATTGTTGTATAGCTAAGTTGCCGGTTCGGGTACGAGTAAGAGAACCCGATACGTGGGTACGTGCAAAAATTATTTTTGGGGTTTGGGTGCATGTGTGTGTGTGTGTGTGTGTGTATATATATACAAAAAAAAAAAAAAAATATACAGAATTGTAAAACTAAATCTTTTGACAGCATGATACTTGGGTATTTCTACCTTGGGAGGAAATGGTGGCATATATAGATTCCGATCAAAGGGAAAAGGGCATATAGCTTCAAGTGAATACTTGTTTGTGGATTGTTCCTTTTCCTTCCTAAGTTGCATGATTTCCCGCCTCATGTCTTGCATTTTCTGATTAAGAATGGTGAAAGGATATTCCTTTTCTTTTTGAACCAGTCTCTCAACATCAAAGCTTGGAAGAAGCTTCAATCCCATAGATGCCAAGTGCATGAAGTATTTCTCTCTATCCATGTCCATGAGTATTTGCATCATTTTCTGAAAGTGTTTGTCTTGTTGGCATCTTCAGATTTCTTCTTCAGTGGGTTCATATTCTGGGATAGAGGCGCCACTATGCTGGCTCTGATTGTCTTGATTAGATCCCCAATTGTATCTCGACATGTTGGATTGAATTTGATTATCCATATGGAAAGATTGGTCACTCAGACTTGAAGTACGCGTAGTTAATTTGAGAGGTGTTTTTTGCAAATATTTTTGATGTAATGAAGGTCTAGGAGTAGAGATGTCAACAACTTTTCCCTTTGAATAAGATTTATCCTTTTGTCGTTGACTCCTTCGAACTGGAATGAAAGATAAACACAATCGAGAATTGAAGTGGCTAGATTGATGGGTCAATGTCAAAGATCACCAAATGATCTCTTGCCTTAGAGGTTGATGAGAGATATTTTGATGAAAGATAAATGAGCTAGGGACAAGGTTTCGAGATTGAGACCTGAATGTTTACTGAGTGACACTTGTGACCAAGTTGATTGAGATTGATTTTGGATGAGATATATCATGACAAGTTAGATCATTCAATAATCTATGACGAAAGACGAAGATAGGTCAAGTCATTGTGTCAAGGATACACAATCATTGTGATAAGGTATGATAATTGGTTCGAGACACACAAATGAAAATCAAGATGACCTATAGAAACCATTGGATGACTGTAAGGATATCAAAGGCTCATACAACAATTCCCATTGTGTCAGACGACAATTCCCTAGAACCATACGACTTGTTATTTTCAGGTTGTTTAGTCGTACGACAATTCTCACTGGACAGAACGACAGGACAGGACAAGGACAATTTGCCACTTATTTTCATGAAATATTTGGACAAATTTGCTCAATTCTAATGTGATAGTTCAATGTCTGAAGGTGCCTTATGTTGTTTTGGTGTCAATTCAAGGTGATTCAAACACATCAAACACAAAGGAGGGGAAATCAAACACACTTTCTAGCCCTATAGTCAATTGGCTTAGTGAGAAAACCCTCGCTCACTGACTTAGGTACACACCCAATAGCTAATCAGAATACCACCGCCACCAACTACGCAATGGGTCAAGTGATGTCGTATTAGCTGACTCCAAATGCTAATGGGGGCACGATATGGCGAGTGTCTTGGGGGAGTTACTATCTCCCTTGCACTTGGATTATCTCACTTTTGGAGGTGAACTAGGTGGCTTCGAACATAAGGGTTCTAGTAAGGGCATCCGTTCATAACCATCTCCCATAGTCTCGCAAGGCAAGATCGATGCCTATATCCCTATGAGTACCCGGAATGAGTATAGTCTCGCAAGCAAGATTGAAGCCTCTCGGCTCTACAAACATCCAAGCATGTCTAAGGATCAACAAAGTGATCGAAAGACAAGAATGACTAAGTCTTCTGAGACTTTAATCTCAAAGAAGCGTCTTTATTATAGTGAAGTGGAAGGGTTGTGTAGTACATAATAAAGTAATATTGTATTAGACTTAGTTATGTTTTGTTGGGAGGTAGTTAGAAGCGAGAAGATGCGTCCGTTGGTTTCCCCAACCAACCGACTATTATATAAGTACTTTGGTATATTGTGTTGGACTCATGGTTTGGATGGTATTAAATAAAGAAATAACATTTCCTTGCCATCTAGGTATTCTGGTATGGTATTCTGTGTATTCTGTTAGTATTGGTAATAAATGTCTTTGGTATCATTGAATATATGTTGTATTGTTCTGTACATTGTGTATTAATAACCATTCTACATTTTGGAGTCGCTGCCTAAGTCTGGACCTGGAGGTCATAGAGTAGAGGAGAGAATACCAAGAGAAGATCAGGTGACACGAGATATGGTGGTGGCCTAGGAAGTACCAGTATGTGCGAAGGGAAGCTGAGAGAGAGTGGTTCCAAATAAGCACAGTACGGACAAATTTCGGTACCACCAGTGGTGTGCGATCTACTTGGAGGAATTCCTCGACTTTTGGCTAGACATTTGGTCCACTAAATAAATTCATGCCCCTGCTTCCAAATAAGTATCCCAAGCGTAGGCCTGAAGAAGAAGCTGCCCTGCAAATTCTTGGCCAGCATCAACAAGAGGAAAGACGTCGCCACTTGAGAGGATTGAGGAACCAGTCTCTAAGTGAAAGACAAATTGAAGAAAGCCTGATCAAAAACACCATAGAAGGAATAGCCAACTTGGCCATCTTAGAAACATTGGAGAAGGAAGGGGGGGAGAATCCTGAAACCCCCGCTCGAAGAGAGTACCGAAAGGCACACCGCTCGACCGAGACAGAAGAATCACAAGGAGAAGGAGAGGCGACTAGTTCTAGAGAGCGCATTCCCATAGGAAGGAGCGTCCCGGCAGGAGGGAGTGTCCCGACAAGAGGGAGCGTCCCGGCAAGAAGGAAGAGCAGAAAGAGAATGGCAGTAGTTAAGAAAAAACTTCCTAGATTTACTGGAGAAGGGTCGGAGTACCCGACTCGTCACTGTAAAACGTGTATCACCATATGGCAGGCCAATGGAGAAAATGATACAGATGAATGGTTAAAAGCATTCCCTGCCACACTAAGAGGGATAGTTATTGATTGGTATACAGACTTGGATGCTGCGCAGAAAACCACATGGAAGGACCTCCGTACTGTGTAAAGACCCCTACTCGATAGGTCCTTAAAACCACTTAACTTCTTACTTGGAATTTTGTCAAACACTTGTCATGCAATGTATATATGCTGCTGCTATGAAATTTCAGAATAACAAACATACATCCAACCACTTCTATTCACTTAAAAATAATGTAGAAAGATACCATGATCATTGTTCCATATATATATATCATCAAATTATGACAAAGAAGTACATTTCCAGCCAATAGGTTTTCATCAATTACAATTCTTTTCCAATACAACTACTAAACCCTTCTTATTTAATATTGGCAATCAATGACTTATACAATACTAAAATGCACAAGTGCTGAAACTACAAATTCACCCTTAGCTGAAATATATATTCTTACTTACAATGCAAGATAAGACCGAGAATGATAGAACCTGATTGGCTGAGTGCAGTAGATGAATCGCTGATGTTGTTGCAACCAGTTTTATCATCCAAATGCCTTCCAACTGAAAATCTATCTCTTCCCTCAAAAAAACGTCTCCAGCTGAAACTTGCAATTTTTCTAGAAAATAAATGTGAGTGTTTTGAGGGCTCAAAACACCCCAAAATTGGTTGCCATACTCCTAGAAATCCAATGCACTTGGTCCCAAGCAAATCCGGCCAGGTATGAGGAAGATACGAACAAAAATGTGCTTCCTAGGTCTGTCCTGAAAACTCTGATTCTTATGTCAGACTTGCA
>MU224645.1:4581453-4591698 GCA_018584345.1 Thuja plicata
TGGATGTCCCAAAATGAGAGACCATGAGGTCTATTTATTCTTTTCCATTGGCTTCCACTAGAAGTCACTTAAAACTTCTAGAATCATCCCAAATGTTCTATTAAAATATTTGCACTTTATGAAATATCACTTTTTTTTAAAAAGTGCAACTCAACAACAAATTATAACAAATGGCCCTGATAAAGTAATATAACAATAAAACATAATAAAGAGCCATTCCCCCAACCACATATAAAGCCATCTAATCTCCAGATAGTCACCAAAAATGGCTCCCTCCGCAACAACATTAGCCTACGAGAGCCCATAATAGGCTAATCCTCGGAAAAAGTCCATGTCAGTAAGAAGGGGACATGACATACTGCCTTTGGGGAGGAATTCAAACTCCTACATGATGACACCAAAATAGTCATAGAAATCTATAATACCAGGCAAGGGAAAAATGAGTCAGTTAGGGGTTATACCAGGAGACTCAAGGAATTGATAGGGAAGTTGGATAACAAACCTGTTGACGGATTAAAAAAAAGATGGTTCATTGAAGGGTTAACCCCGTCCTTAAAACGAAAAATGAAGATAGTACCACCATCATCCTTTGGAGAAGCATGCACCCGAGCAATGGACAGAAAGTGAAAATAAAACTTCCAAAGCTAAGAAATAGGGAAGCGGGAGTGAGAGCTCAGAAGAGAGTGGGGATGAGTCCAAAACCATCCAGGCCTTGAGAAAAGACATGATGCGGTTGATGAAGGAAGTTACTAGAAGCAAGGAGGAAAAAAGAGGGGAGGGAACTCTGGTGTACATATTGCGAAAAGGAGGGACATACAAAAGGAACATGCCCACGCAAAGCTTTCTATGATATCTGTCAGGTGTTAGGCCACACAATCAAAGACTGCCCCTACAATCTAAAGGCACGGAGTGCTCAAGTATTCTTCACCCAAGGAGAACAATCCACACCACCCTCCACCTCTCCACGTAACACAAATACAGAAGCTTCACCTAGAGGGTACCGAAACAATAAACGAGGGAGCAACAACAACAGCAATAAGAACAACAATAACAACACACCCCGGAGAGCGATCCAATACGATTCTAAAGGAAGACCCATGATTCAATGTAGGCAATGTAACGAATGGGCACACTTTGCGCGGGATTGTCAAAACGATGGACAAAATGAAGGGATGTTGTGTAAATGGTGTGGATCGGGTAATCATGAGGATGCCAATTGCCCTAGACAAAAGGGGGTGAACAGGCTTGACATTGCATAGTCCAAGAAAGAAGTATTCGCTATCACAAAAATTCAGGCCAGGCAACTTGCATACCCCGACATAGCTACAAAGAGAGAAAGGTTCCAAGAAGCCAGGAAGGACATTAGAAATAACATGCTAGAGGGAGGAAGAGGAAGTACCACTAAATCCCCAAATAACCGGCCAGTACCTAGCATCATGAAACAAGTACTGGAAACCACCATCCCTGTGAAAATTGTGGATCTATTAGAAACGTTACCTCAGCTACGGGTAGCAATATCACAGGGAATAAGTAGCCAAGAGGAAACCCTTAAGGGAGAGGAGAAAGAAGAAAAACCAGTAGAAAAGACCGATACTCTATTCACTATAGGAACAGGGAAGACACCTGCAGTAGTGGAAATGGAGATAGTGGGGTGCAAACTATCTAATACTATTGTGGACGGAGGGTCCGGTGTGAATGTCCTACCGGAGGAGACTTGGAAGGCACTAGGGAAACCCACCCTCTGGCCACCCACATTTCAATTGGTAGGAGCAGATCAGCATGGAATCAAGCCAATAGGAACCTTAATGGGACAAAAGGTAATGGCCGGTACACAGCAATTCCTCCACGACTTTGTGGTAATTACTCTGGAAAAGAAAGGGTATGATGCATTGTTAGGGAGAGGTTGGTTGGTCACAACAAAGGCCACCCATAATTGGAAAAAGAATATCCTATCCATAGAGGTAGATGGGAGAAAGTACACAATATATTTGAGGAATCAGTGTGTAAGTCAGGATCTCGCATTCGACTCAAAGGGAAAAGACAAAGGAGTGGAACCAGATGGAGTGCTCCGGCTAGGGGAATGCCCAAAAGACGAAACTAGCTCCCTCAACGGCCTGTTTCACTGGCAGATGGGAGACTATGAGGTATTACAGCCAGAGTGCAATATGTTGCAAATCCAAGAAACAAAATCAGAAGAAAGCTACCCTGAGGGGTACAAGGAATACAAGGAGGGCACGACAACCATCAATGACAAACCAGCACACATATTTGATGAAAAGATAGAATACAAGGAGGCCAAATCACAAACTATAAACCTAGGTGAGAAGGACGAACCCAAGGAAATCTTCACAGGGGACGATTGGGACCTAGTATTGAAGGCAACAACATTCAAAATCTTTCTTTAATACAAGGACGTATTCGTGTGGACGAAGACATAAAAGGAGTACCACCAGAGTTGTGTCCATCGAATACCGTTGATACCAGGCGCAAGACCGGTGCGTAGGCGACCTTATCGGATGAACAAGAACTATGTCGCTAAAGTTCAGGAGGAAATCACAAAAATGCTCGAAGCAGGAATCATATTCAAGGTACAAACCAGTGATTGGGTGTCTCCTATAGTCATATCACTGAAGGACGGGATCCAAATCCTAATATGTGTGGACTTCAGATGCTTGAATACGGTAACTATAAAAGACCCCTTTCCTATTCCTTTCACTGATAGTATCCTAGAAGAGGTAGCTGGCCATGAAATATACTCCTTCATGGACGAGTTTTCAGGCTATAACCAGATTAGCATTGTTGAGGATAAGCTGAAAATCACATTTGTAGTGGAAGATGGGGTGTATGCTTACAACAGAATGCCCTTTGGACTGTGCAATGCACCATCCACCTTCCAAAGAATCATACTACATATCTTTCATGGCATGTCTGTGGGGAATTTCAGAGCTTTTCTGGATGACTGGTCAATTTATAGCAGAAAGGAGCACCACCTCAAGATCATTGGTGAATGCATGGATCGATGCAGAAGGGCCAAACCAACCTTGAATCCAAAAAAATGCAGATTCATGGTTCCACAAGGAGGCCTTCCAGGAACTAAAGAAGAGACTAGTAGGTGCTCCAATTCTCATATACCCGGATTGGGACAAGGACTTTTACGTCCATGTGGACGCTTCTAATTATGCAATAGGAGCCACCCTGGCACAAACTGGGAAGGAAGGACTAGACCATCCAGTGTACTTCGCGAGTAGGCTATTATCAAAAGCAGAGTGGAATTACAGTACCACTAAAAGAGAAGCACTAAGTATGGTTTATGCAGTTCAGAAATTTAGACATTACTTATTAGCTACTGCTTTAAAAAAATTTGTTGACCAACAAGCACTCATGTATCTCGTGAATAAGCCTGTAATCCAAGGGAGAGTAAGAAGAAGGCTAATCCTCCTGCAAGGATTTACTTTTAAAATCATAGTCCGACATGGAAAAAGACATGTAATTGCAGATCAATTATCAAGAATCAAGTCGGGGAAGCCCCCGGAAGTGATATAAATGAGGATTTCCCTGATGCTCGCCTATTTCAAATTGCTATACTACCTCAATGGTACGAAGGGATAGGGCCGTACGTGTCAACCGCCACATTTCCAAAAGAAATTCTAGTAGTCGAAAGGAGAAAGATTGCACTCAAGAGCGGGACATTCCAGTTAATAGAGGGATTTCTATACAAGATGGGGCCAAACGGGATTTTAAGGAGATGTGTGATGGAGGAAGAAATCTCGGGAGTCCTGAGAGAATCACATGAAGGGTGTGCGGGAGGCCATATGGGGCCTGGTGCAAAGCCCGAAAGGTACTGTTGGCAGGACTCTGGTGGCCCACAGTGTATGCAGATGCTCCGGAATGGGTCCTGAGCTGTGATAAATGTCAGAGGGCAGGGAAACCCCTGAAAAGAGACTTCATGTCGTTATTCCCCTCACAACCACAAGAATTGTTGAGCGATGGGGGTTGGACTTTGTAGGGCCCCTCCCTGCTAGCAATTATCACGGATGCAGATACATAGTGGTGGCAACTAAATACCTTACAAAATGGGCAAAGGCACGAGCACTCCTAGACAACACAACTCTTAGTACTGCCAAATTTCTCTATGAACAGATAATAACAAGATTTGGTATACCACTACAGCTCACAAGTGACAGGGGATGCATTTCGTGAATCAAACAATTAGAACAATGACAAATGAGTACAAAACTTTTCACTCATTTGCCAATCCGTACTACCCAAGGGCGAATGGCCAAGCAGAGGCCACAAACAAAATATTGGTATCAATTCTATACAAGACTTGTGGAGTTGAAAAGGGAGATTGGGGGGAAAGACTACCAGCAGTTCTGTGGGTGTACAGGATGACCTACAAAGCCACCACTGAGCAAACACCCTTTCACTTAATGTACGGGCAAGAGGCTGTGATGCCTATGGAATATGGAGTACCCAACTTGAGAATAGTAGTTGAACACAGATTGGGAGATACAAAAAGTCTAAAGGAAAGACTTAGTGCTTTAATAAAGTTGGATGAAAGGAGGACACTCGCCCAATGGGCCACCCAGGTGGCACAAGAGCGACGAAAATTTTGGCATGACAAACACTTGAAAAAAATGAACTTTAAACCCGGCCAATTGGTACTCAAGTATAACGGAAAAAATGAAATTAAGCCAGGCAAGTTCAATTTACGCTGGTTAGGACCATACAGAGTTATAGAGGTAAGGGATAATGGAGCTATAAAATTATCCACATTGGATAATAATCCCTTAAAAGACCTAGTCTATGGATCGAAATTAAGGTTGTATAATAAAAAAAAAGAGATACATCCCATATGTCATTTAGACATAATAGAAGAAATAAAAGAAAAAGCAAAAAAATATTCTATGGGGGAAATAATAAAAGCAAACCCTAACATCCATGTGTCTTATAAAAGACTTAGGCGTGACATCCCAACTCACACCACACCGTACAGGCAGGAGGACGTACGAGTACGGGGAGGAGGTACAGGCTTGGAAGTTGTACGAGCTCAGGGCAAGAAGGAGACCAGCCCGCATACGTGGGAGAGGAGGCCAACTCGCGTAAGCACAGGACAAGGAGGCTAGCCCGCGTACGGAGTGCAGGCGGGCCGTACGAAGGCGGAAGGTAGAGGAGGCCAGCCCGCGTACGGATTGCAGGTGGGCCGTACGGGAGGTCGTACGAAGTTGGAAGGGATTGGGCAAATGATTGCAGGGGGGTTGTACGCCGTACAGAGTTGGGAGCTGGGAAGTGGACACATGGGAGGACCGGGAGGAGTGGTGGCGTACGCGAGGATACAGAAGCCGACCTCCAAGTCTTACGCCGTACTCCAGGTGGCCCGTACTCTCCAAACTTTGCAAGGATGCCATACGTCGTACGCCTAGGAGCAAGGAGTTCGTACGCCTGGGAGCAAGGTCATACGTCATACGCTTCTTGACTGGCTGTACAAAGGAAGGAGGTCGTACACAAAACAGTTCGCGCAAAACAATTAATAAAGGCATACGGTGGTTGGCCAGAGACCATAAGATGGTAAAGATAAGTGTTGGAAACCCGAGCAAAGGGAAAATTATTGATTCCAAACAGAAAAATCCAGCCTTACAGGTGAGAAAGTTGAAGAAGATGACAAGCAAGAAGGATAAAGGGAACATCATGCAAAGGACTACGGCTGCCAATATCAGTTTTGAGAGTGTAGTAGGAAGTGGATGTTGCGCCTGGTGGGAGAAGGCAGAAGACAAGCACACCCTTAAAGAAGCATTACGCAAAGCAGAGGTAAACAAAATTATTTTTATGCCCATTTTTTATTTAAAAGAATTTGAATCTATATTGCGAACTATGGTGGTTCGTTATGATAGGCAGGCTCACAAATCTGTAATCTGGACTCCCATCAAACTGTAACCATTTCCTACTCTGCCAAGGAAATAAACAAGGTATTTGGAATACCCAACCGAGGACAAGAACTCACAAAAACCCCAATGACAATGGAGGAAAAGAAGTGGTTGGAGTTAATGTGCAGGAAGGATCTCACGAAACAGGAATGGGGAAGCACTCTCAACAAAAAGACTAGTAGGGGCCTAAAGAAAATTTTCATAGCTAATGAAGAATGGCGATGCATTGTGGACTTGGAGAAAAGTAAATTTACTACCGGAAGCCGCACATCAAATATAGCCCTCTGGATGTTACCAATAGTGGATGGTCTGAACAGGGGACAACTGTACAAATGGGCGCAGTTCCTTTCAGAACGGTTACATGAATTTATGGAGCTAAAGCATAAGGCATTTTATATGCATTATCATGCCATAGCATTATTTTTGGAAGCAGTTCGCACCCAGGTGGCTGCTGAACATAGAGGAGTGTTGGTTCCAGCCAACAGGGTGGAACCTTACAAGCCAGCCATGACATATTGGGTTCACTTGGACACCTTCGGAACAAGATTAGGTGGAGGAGAACCACAGAAAGAGAAACCAAGATAGGCAGTAACAAAACATCAACTAGCATCTATTGAGGGTTCAAGCCAAGAGGAAGTTGGAAAGGACAGTTCAGAAGAGGATGAAGCTAGTACAAACACATCTTCAGACTCCCAGGAGGAGGAAATTCGTTTTGGCCACTTGAAGGGCACACCCGGAGATATTAATTTTTTACCACAAGTGGAAGGGCCATTGCCAAGAGGAGTACCTGAGTACGCACAGATTCACAAGACTATCAGCAATAGGGAGGAAGGAGTCTGTACCACTCCTAGTACGGAAGGCGTCTGTACCATTCCTAGTACGGAAGGCATCCGTAGCACTCCCAGTACGGAAGGAAGTGCAGATGTATGTACCAAGGAAGAGAGCCATACAGAAAAAGAGAACCTAAGCACTGAGGAAGAAGGAAGCGGACAACAGAAGATCCCTAAATGGGGAGCAACAAGACTTTCCTTGCCTGGCGTAGCCAACCTGGTTCCTGTAGGCCAGCAAACTCGTACCAAGGTCATAGACCTCAGAGGGTAGCAAAGGTGTGGACACAAGATAAGACTCCACACACCACAAGGTATAGAAGTGGCCCACCCGGTTGCCTTGGTGGTGCAGGCCACGGAAAAAATGACTGCTGAGAGTGTGGAGAAAAAGGAAGATACACATGGTGAGGATACTGGGGATGACACAGTACTGGAAGAGGCAGATAGGCTGCTTGAGGAAGTTGGGATGGTACCACCACCCTCGCCACCGCCCATAGAAACGGAAGAAGAGAACATAACAGGAATACAAAACAAGAAAGGGCATTGTTCGGAAATGATCTCATTAGAAGATAAAGCAACGAGATTCCTCAAAGAGTTGCTAGCTATGGAGCACACCACTAAGGAAATCATACAACAGGCCAAGAGTCAGAATGTGGAAACCATAGTTAGAGCAGCAGAGTCCTTGGCAACATTCATGAAGGGAAGATTCCATACAGAATGGAGCCTATTCCAGCAGAGTGGATGCAAGCGGGGAGAAATAGCTGAAATCTGGACAGCCCCATGCATCATAGCGCAGGTACAAGAGCGGCCACCCCTCATGCACACACTTATAGAAATGGAGGTGACTTTTAGGAGGAGATACTTGGAACTTCAGCAAGAAAAAGACCTGACAAACCGAATGAAGAAGGAATGGGAAGAGGAAAAGGCTGTGGGAAGCTAAATGGAAGATGGAACGAGCTGGCCTGGAAGAGAAATTAGCAGCTGCTGAAGCGAAAAAGATGGATGCATTACAGGTGCTCCAAGGAGTTCGGGCCAAGCAGAAGGCTGCTGAACAAGATCTCCTAGGCATCCGGGAACGAGCTCCAAGTCCAGGGATGTCTTCACAACCCAACTTTGAAGTCTGATTTTCTTTTTTTGTAGTACAGTTGTCTGGAAGACGACATCTTTTTTGGGGGGGATATATGTAGTACGTAATAAAGTAATATTGTATTAGACTTAGTTATGTTTTGTTGGGAGGGTAGTTAGAAGCGAGGAGATGCGTCTGTTGGTTTCCCCAACCAACCTACTATTATATAAGTACTTTGGTTTATTGTGTTAGACTCATGGTTTGGATGGTATTAAATAAAGAAATAACATTTCCTCGCCATCTTGGTATTCTGGTATGGTATTCTGTTAGTATTGGTAATAAATGTCTTTGGTATCATTGAATATATGTTGTATTGTTTTGTACATTGTGCATTAATAACCATTCTACAGGTTGGCTTCTACCTTGTCCTCACTTGGGTCATTCCCAGGAGCTTTTTACCTCAACTGGCAGACCTTCTAAAGATAATGCATGAAAAGAAATGGATAGCAAAGAGAAGGTCTAGATTTCTGATTCTCCCTCAAAGAGGAGAAGAGCATAATCTCCAATTCCGGTCAGCGGCAGAAGAACTTGCAACTTGGAGAGAAAGCCAACAAAATAAAAAATAAAAATGCAAAATAGTTTAAAGAATGTTAAGTCCTAAATTCTACAATAAAAGTGGTGAAAAAAAAAACTTGTGAGAGGATCTTGATTGCAAGAGGTCGGAGGTACATATAACCTTGACCATGGAGGTACCACCATGTAGTAGTGTCCATTTGGGATTGGTCATTAATAGCACAAGAAGTATGACTTCTTCCTAAGACAAACAAGCCAAATTCTGTCCTAAAATTTTGCTCCACCAACTTGGAGAGAAAGCCAACAAAATAAAAAACAAAAAATGCAAAATAGATTAAAGAATGTTAAGTCCTAAATTCTACAATACAAGTGGTGAAAAAAAAAACTTGTGAGAGGATCTTGATTGCAAGAAGTTGGAGGTACATATAACCTTGACCATGGAGGTACCACCATGTAGTAGTGTCCGTTTGGGATTGGTTATTAATAGCACAAGAAGTATGACTTCCTCCTAAGACAAACAAGCCAAATTCTGTCCTAAAATTTTGCTGCACTTCTAGATCTTGGAAGAGTCTACTAAATGCCCACTTGTACCCAATAACAATTTCAAAATCTCTATATGGTGGTAATCTCCCAAGCAAAGAAAGTACATTGTTGCTATAGTACCTCGGAGATTGGGAATATGCAAGGAGGTAGTGTGGTCATTTTGTTCCAACAATGATGAATGATTGATTCCACCCTTTTGAAAAAGGTTTCTTTGGGGTCATTCTCTTTCTTTTTGTATTACCACTTTTATTTTATCTATCATTGTATCTATGCGAACATAGACATCCCCTAAACATGGTGCATCTATATCAGCAAACTAGAGCATAGGCATGATAGGATCGATGAAATCCAATACATATTCCACATGAGCCCACCAATTGCCATCCAAGTTCAATGACATGACCTTTTGGGCCCTCTTTGAATTTGATTGCTTCCATACACCCCATTGGTTGCTAATAACCATTTGACCCAATGCCTCTCGCACCTTCAAAAGTAATCTCATAACAATCGTATGAGATACAAATTAGGTCTCAGCAATCTAGGATCATGTTCATAATAAGTTAATAACACATTAAAAATATGCAAATAACACATTAAATATTTATAACAAATTTATATACATATTGATATTGAACACGACATAGATA
This sequence comes from Thuja plicata, assembly GCA_018584345.1. Taxonomy (NCBI): domain Eukaryota; kingdom Viridiplantae; phylum Streptophyta; class Pinopsida; order Cupressales; family Cupressaceae; genus Thuja; species Thuja plicata. The sequence continues at coordinate 4,591,034 of MU224645.1, forward strand.
AAATTAAATAAATAAACTAAATTCACCTTCAACAAGTCCAATTTTGAGAAAGTCTTAAAAATTGCTTGTGAAATTTGGTAGTTCATCACAAACATCTAGATCTCTTCACCCTCTTAGTATATTTCTTTCACCCACGCTATTTGAGTGCCAATTGCTTGCATCACCAACTTGAGGGAGTGTACAGTGCATGGTGTCCAAAAAATGTGCTGGTATATTTGTTCAACCAAAGCACCCACAATCCTACAATCTTTTGCATTGTTCGTAATTACTTGGACCACATTCTCATGACCCACCATCTCTATGAACTCAATGAGGATTCTCGAAATGAACTCTGGATCTTTGACTTCCCCTTCACAATCAACCAGCCTGTAATGTCCCCGTTTTTGTCAGCGTCTGAGTTTAAGAGATTAGCCTATTATTGTGATCCTCGTAGGCTAATTATTACAGATAGAGGATCTTCTAAGGCACAGACTTGGCTTGGGAGGGTCTTGTCTTCCCCACAATTCAGTAAGTTACAGGTTGGTCTTCATTTGGCTCTAATTGGACTTCGTTTGAGCTTAGTTTTGGTGTGCTTACTATTTGTGGTAAGTCGGGTGTTGATTGAGATGGACCCTTTCTATTTTTGGAAAGTGCATTTGGCCACATGGAGAAATAATAGGTGACTC
>MU224645.1:4594088-4641532 GCA_018584345.1 Thuja plicata
AATGATACTTTATTATAATAATGTTTTTAAAGGAAGTTGCTAAAAAAGAGTTGTGTTGAGTGGAATTCATTTGGGAAACTTTTGTCAATGGAGGATTATAAATATGATCCCATTTGATAAGAAAAGGCATTCGATTATTGATTAAACTTTTGACTTTGTGGCTCTGTGTCAAAATTTCTGAATTGCGCCCTTGCTGAAGTATAAGGATTTCAAATCTACAGCTGAAGTATTGTAGATTCCATTCTGAAGGTTTGCTTGCAAATACTGCTGAAGTATAGTATTGTGCACTATGTCTCTCTATTGTTGAATCTGTGGTTAGGAAAGGAAATTTATACTGATTTTCATTCATTGCTGTTGGAGTTTGTTCAAAAGTCAATTACACATTGAAGGTGTAATTATTTCTGTTGAATCACCTTGTGTTGGTGAATCGCACTGTTCTGTTGACATTGAAAGGGGTCTGAATGTGCGCGTTGAAGGTGACTGCATAGTTGTGTGCCTACGTTGTAAATACACGTGGAGTTACAGTTGGCTGTGAGCAACAAACAGGGATCCTGAGTTTTGGTGTAATTAATACAGCACTTGGCGTGGGAGAACTTACAGGGCATGATCATGAACGCAAGCAGTTTCCTTTGGCATTGCGTGGGGATTTTTATTTGTGGCGTCAACCTGCTGGCTGCCGCTTGCATGCAAGGACTTCCGCAATATAATAAAGACCATCATCACCTTGAATCGGTACGATAGATGCATGGTATTTCTGCAATTTTGTTTAAAGTATTGTTTCTTTCCAAAACGTCTGATATTTAATGTCTACATTGAGACGTGAGAGAATTATCCTGAATGTTATGTGTTATTTGATACTTGGAAAATTACAAAAGTCAGAACTATTTGCTAAAAGCTTTACAGGAGTTGTTTTAATATTCAAAAATCAGAAAGTGTTACTTATTTGGGAAAAGTGGAAAAGTTAGTCAATCTGAAATTTGTGTTTGAATGAATTCGTTAAATTTCCAAATTTCACCAAATAAGCATTTGAAATAAGTGTATGGCTGGCTGAGGAATGTCAAATTGGATTTAAATATCTAAATCAAGGAGTTCCTGCTAGAAAGTATTATATTTGTGCAAAAATAAATAGAATTATTAGCAGAGCCAGGTTGGGCTCATTACACAGCCTCAAAAACATTGCCTCTTTGGGGTTTTTTGCAATGTTTCCATCCATTGGAAACAATAGAAACACCTAATTCAACCCAAGAATGTCTAATTGGTTTCAGCGAGGCCTCTAAAAAATTCTTCTCTCTTTGCAATAAGGTGGTATGCATCTTTTCATACCCAAGACTTGTGAAACCAAGAGATGCACTATTGATTGCCGACACCATTTCCCAACAATATGGTGATTTCACTATTGGAGCTCTACATTTTTGGCAAAATTTGGAGTTCTATATAGTGATAAAACCCTAAAAATGGCCTCCTAAACTGTAGGCCCAATAATTGATGAGATGTTGGAGCACACGACATCGGATACAAAATTATATTATTTTAATTCAGAGCTGAAGGAGTAAGGAAGCTTTGTGACAGGAAAAAACAAAATTCTGTGAGCAAAAGTTTTAGAGATGCTGTAATTTCGACCTGCTGTAAAGATGAAGTCGACAGAGAAGGAAAATGATCAAAAATTAAACATATAAAAACGACCCAGTTCAGAAAATCCAATTTCCAAGCTCCAGTTAAAATCTTATCTTTTCACAAGAAGTTTTGGATTTCCGACCAAACCAAAATCCGAAAGATAGGTAGTTATTAATTAATTTGTTGATTAGTTTTTTTAAAAGAAGTTTTTTCTATTTTTAATATAAGGTGGTGTCTTTTCACCTTAAAGGGGTGTGAAAACCATTTAACCACATATATATGTGGTGTAAAATGTAAAAAATAAGGGGAATAAAAAAAATCATCACATTGTAATATATCATTTGATTTTGTACTATACTATCATAAAGAAAAGAATAGTATTTTGAAGATGATTGTATAGGGCAATGCAACTCAAGCACATATCAATGCTACATGTTTTTTGAATTAATACAAAGACCCTCTTTTGTGTCCAAATTGAAGATTGTAAGTTCATTTACTTTTGACGAAATTAGTCCTCTGTAATTATTGATTCTCAGTCAATTACTATCGTTTAATATTTGGTAAAAGATTGAGTTACAGTGTTAATCTTGGATCATCAAAGATTGCAAACAAAGTGTTGTCTATGTAACTCTGTCTAATTGGTTTTCTTAGTGAACTTAAATTCAATTAGACTAAGGTTTTTTCTGCAAAGATCTTTTTTTCTGTATATATGGTAGTGGATGGTGTGTACTTCACTATCTCATAGAGTTGTACATGAGGGTTTGGTCAAGGATTGACTCTATCTACCCAATATTGGATAAGAGACTGGTCTAGGTATTATTTCATAATTCAGGGAATATTTCTAAAATTACAAGGTTCATTGTTATGTCAATCACATTCATAATCTATGAACATTATACCCCACTTTTACTTAAAAGCATTCATAAGCAAGCAATTCGAAGTATTCAACATTTATTCAAGTTGTAATTTGATCATTCTTGAGAACCACTTGCCATCTTAAGAGATCAATAGATTTTCATATATTGTTATCTGTTATAAAATGTCTCCAACCAACAGATTAGGGTTGAGATATAGGTTCACCCACCTAAGTCCTGCAGAGCCTGAATTGCAGGGGAAGAGGATCATAATCGATCATTCCTGTTCGTTGGCCAAGTCTAATTGGAGATCCCATAATTGAGAGGGTAAGCTCATAGGATTTCCAATCTGTTGATTTGGGCACCAACACTCACCAAGTTGAATGTAAACCCATTGGCATAGATGCAACGTGCAATTTTTTGTTCAGCAATATCTCTTGCTTCCATTTTAAATGCCTTGTCCAATGGACCTCTTTTGCAGTTGGGAATTTCTACTTCATCTTCGACTTCCATAGAGGGTATATGCAAGAAGGGATGTTGGGAGGCCACTACTATATCAGTGGGTGAATTCATTATTTTTTCTTTCTAGAAGGATAAGCTTTGTTTTCCTCTTGCAACCATTTTATTAGCATCTTCTTGTTCTCCTATGAATGCTGCCATTTCTACGACAAACAACCCCTTCTTCATTGGGCCCTCACACATTCTAATCCCTTTACCAGAAGGGCCCATAAAGTGAAGTTTCACTTGAGAATACGAGCTATTAAATTGTGTATCACACTGTTAAGTTTTAGGATAGCTGCAAATGTAATAGCACTGCCTAGATTGTATGTGGTATTTGTTTTCCAAATGCAACAATCTATCTCTCTTTTATATTGGGAAAGAGGCTAGGAGAGACATGTCCCTTCATGGGACATGTCTATTCAATATAATATAATTAATCTTATAATGTTTCATCAATCAATTATTAATTTAGAATAATAGATTTAATATTGAATAATAAATCTCATATGATTAATAATAATATAATATATATTATTATTAATCAACTTATATTATATGTATTCTAAATGTTCATACGACTGAAGCTACAAACATTAACACTCCCTCTTAGCTAGGGAGGATGATCAAACATAATGTGTAGTGGTCTCCTGTGTCAACACTTATGACCCTCACCATAGCTACACAAAACATCAACACTCCCTCTTAGCTAGAGAAGATAAAATCCATCAAGATGAAAGTCACAATAAATCTATTAATTTTGAAAGAGAGGAGAAATCACCTCACTGTGATATCAAGAGATATGGTATATGCAAGAATATCAAGTCACATGATATTCACCATAGCTCATAAATATCCATGGTATGTGCAACGACATCACGTCTCATGATGTCTGCCATATGGATACTAAGTTTACGTAGAGACATGTCACATACGGTCCAATCAATATGTAATACTAAGTTTAGAAGGATCCTAATATGACCCATATGGATGCTAAGAAATCACATATCACATAATTCGTGATATGAAGTATCACCTAACTTGTGATACAGAGTATCACATATCACATAACTCGTGATATGAAGTATCACCTAACTCGTGATACAGAGTATCACATATCACATAACTTGTGATATGAAGTATCACCTAACACGTGATATGAGGAATCACCTAACACGTGATACCCAATTTACATATCACCTAACTCATGATATGAAGGATATAATATGCTCGAGAACATTACATTCTCCTTATATACCCCTATTAAGGTATGCGCACTGACATTACATCACATAATGTCTACCATAACGAATCATGGCACATCCATGAATCAAGATGATACCAAGTCAGCATGATATCAACATTACAAGATCGTCACCTTATAATGTTAAATACAAGTGTTCATTAACCAAAAATTCATCACCTTTTAGAAATGTACACAGGATGGGTGGACCCATAAAGTCATGGAATCACACACATGACATCCACCTTGACTCATCTCAGAGGGTGGATCCACCATGGCTCATCCCAGAGGGTGGAAACAAGGTCTTTCACCTTAGACTTCTCTCTCAAAGAGAAGAATGCAATAACATACAAAATAATAGATCACAGATGTTGAAACTCCTTTTCATCGAAGGCTTCATTCTCTAATATACCACGTTTATCTTGAAAGTGCACAACCTTCTCTCTAGCAAGAAACTTGGTGAGAATATCATCCATCTGTTCTGTAGTGATAAGGTACCTTGAATAGTATACTTATGTACTATATCTCTTATATAGTTTGCATCACTCTTGGTGAACCCCAAGTCATCCGGGAATATCATGACGTAGGAGTTAGCATAAAGGCATTTCAGCCATAGTCCTACCACAGTCCTATGATTGTAAAAACCAACTCCATTGTTGACTCCCTCTAAACCAATATGACCAAATTCCTTGGAGATCAAAATGAATCAGACCCTCTAGATGCTCCCTTTAAATTTTGAGGTCTTGCAACAACCTCCTGACCTCCTTGTCCAAGGTTGCTTTTAGATGAACTATTTGACTCCCTCTGAATCTAATATCAACCTTCTGCGAGCAAGTCGTATCTTTGTTCTTTAGTCCGCATTAAGCTCTTTTCTTGAATTCCCTTTGATCCAACAACTTATCCATCTATCTAGAAATATCATGACCTAGATATCTGCATAAAAGCCTTCTAGCCCACATATATGGAACTACATCATTTGAATTGCAATCCTTTAGCTTTTTATAATTTCCTGGTCACTAGGGAAACCATCTCGATATGGCCTGCCCTTCTAATCAGAATGATTAAGATCCTTGAAAAACAATTTTGGGAGATCCTCTAGTAGCTCCCTCTATTACGAAACCATACATGGCCCCAATCATAAAAATATCTTGCTTCAAGAGACTCATCATCTGGTACATGATCATGTTGAAATTTTGATCAAAACATTATCCACAGGAGCAATTTCCCATATACAAGTGTACTTGTCTAATTCCAACATGAGTGAATGTAATAAATTGTGGATTTATCCTCAGGCTTGGCAACACCAAACATTCATGATAATGTGGCTCCCTTCTGAAGTAGATATCAATCTTTTGAGCTCCTCGTCCAAAGTTACCTCTGAAGTGTCAGACTCCCTCTGAATCTGATATCAATCTTCTTTTCCTACAAGAGAATCCCCGGAAAATACAAGGCAAATAACTCTTATAGTACATATAGAAATATAGATGAGAGAGACTACAATAGGCAGATAAATGTAATATTCAAGGATAATAGATACTTACATGCACATCAACATCCTTGACACAAGTTGCTTCAATGAAGGTCCATATACATCAAATCATAAAACACCTTCTCAGATTATTTGAGACATCTGCCCTTTGAATCATCTCCCCACTAAGGATGGTTCAAATGAGAATGTAACGTTGGTTATTATTCCCCCCCATAATGTACAATTCCCACTCTTATATCGTTGAACAATTCTTATGTCTTCTTGTGAAATGACTTGATTGCTCCAAGAGAGGTGAAACTCTATAATTCATACTTGTTTTATAGATATAGACACCCTTCCTTTAATATGTTCTTCTTTGTTAATGCTTGACCACGATCATAACAAATTAATATATCTCTTTAATGAAAGCCGCTTTCAGGAATTTCACATAGACCATTACACAGTCCGTCATAACTTTTGAACCCTACACTTTCTCTCCAATCGCTCCGGTGAGATTCTTCAAAATTTGTTTTTCACTAACATATCTAAAATTCAGAAAAATGAGACTGTATTTTTTGAGACAGTCACACATTCACCATCAACAAACTACTCCCTTACATTTGCAGTTTAATTCTGATACCATGTTAAGTTTTAGGATAGCTGCAAATGCAATAGCATTCCCTAGATTGTATGTGGTATGTGTTTTCCAAATGCAACAATCTATCTTTCTTTTATATTGGGAAAGAGGCTAGGAGAGACATGTCCCTTCATGCGACATGTCTATTCAATATAATTTAATTAATCTTATAATGTTTCATCAATCAATTATTAATTTAGAAGAATAGATTTAATATTGAATATTAAATCTTATATGACTAATAATAATATAATATAGATTATTATTAATCAACTTATATTATGTGTATTCTAAATGATCATACGACTGAAGCTACAAACATTAACACACAAAATACACTTCCAAATATATCCCCCACCTCCTGGAATTTGTGAAAGCCTTGTCGTATGTCTCCATAAAGGAGATGCTTTATCAATTTTGAACCTTTAATTTGCTTCCACACCCACCGAACTTTGACTACTGACCATTCTTGCAATCTAAATTTTCTCTATTATAAGAAATTACATAATTTAAATTAGAAAAAAACTAATAAATGCAAGCATACAAGTGCAAAATCAAGATACAAAAACATTATAACAAAGAGTTAAACGTGTTTCTTATTTTAAATAAAAAAATACAAAAAAACTTGAAAACTCCATCAAAATCTTTAAAAAAATTGTTAAAAGACTAAAGAGTAGGGCTAAATGCTTACCTTAGACGCTTGAATCTCCTTTGTGGAAGCTATCTTGCACTCCACAAATGATCACCTTTGGAAAAAACCACCTCCCCTTCGAAACGCCAAAATGGAGACAAAATGAATTGAGGGCAAAAGAGCGAACAAAATTATATGTTTTTAGGCTGAATGACCTCATAAAGGACCATTTTAGGGTTTTGACAAAAATTCCACTTTTTAAAGTGTGTTTTAAGTCATTTTTGTGAGTTTTCTATGCGGATACGCATAGGATGCACACCACACTGTGGATGTACAGGTTGTGTGTGATGTCCCCAATTTTAGCAGGTATTGGTTGTGACTTTGTCAGCTCATTATCGCAACCCTTGTGAGTTGACACCTGGTTTTGAGGGTCCCAGTTGGCAGACTCGCTATTTTTAGTAAGTCTAGACTTACTATTTTTAGTAAGTCAGTTGGTCAATGTTTATCTCTAACAAGGCAGTATCAGCAATGTTCAGTGTTCCAGACAGTGTTCAGAGTATGCAATTTTGTGGCTGGGGATTTACTATTTATAGTGAGTTTATTTTTGGCAGTGTAGTGGGTGGCCATGTCAGTCAGTCATCACCAGAAGTGAATGCAGGATTTATCGCATGAGTTCATAATTATTAATTAATGGTTATTAAGTAATAACTATAAGTTATTAATTAATAATAAAGCCACATTATTATAATAATACTTTATTATTATAATAAGTTAGAAGTTATTTAAGAGAGTGGTTAACTGATGCATCTTTTGGGAAACTGTGGCTACAGAAGTGTTATAAATATGGGCTCATTCTTGGAGTTGGATATCGAATGCATTATTATTTATTTTGGTTTGTTTCTCTAAGGAGAAGTTCTGGTTCGTAGAATCAAATCCCTTGCTGAGGTATAAGGGTTTGATACTGAATTTTGTATTGCAATTTGCTGCTGATGTAAAGAAAATTGAAGGTGCTCTCTACTGTGTTTTATTTATATCTAAGAGAGGATTTCTGAAGCATTGGTTTATGCACACTGAGGGTGCAAATTTATTCTATGCTTATTTTAAAAACTTGGCTTTTGGAGAAATTCGAAGGGTTTGAGAATTCTGAAACTTAACAAGGGAAATTCGAATTAGTCTTTATGGCACTTTGAATCAGACATTAAGTCTGGTGAATTGTGTGGTTCTTGTGAAGATCAGCATGGTGGGGAAGAATATTCACAGAACGTGTTTGAGAGATCACGGCAGGTAGTCCATTCATTATTATTATTATTATTATTTGGGATTCCATCTATGGCAGATGATAGGAGATTTATTACCTATAGGCATTACTACCGGAGAGGTCAGTCACCCCCACCAAATGAAGAATATGCAGATATTCAGTTTAGCACAATGCTTGGTGGTGATGCTAATAATCCAGGTGGCTCAACAGGTCCTGCACGACCCACAGCTGCTACTGAAGCAGATATAGACAGAGAGGCTAGGGAGACTTTCAGGGACCTAGCAGCAGGCCATCATGTAGCTGATGTATTACATGAGCTTTCTGACACATTGAGATGGATCGTTCTTCCAAGGGATCAGAGTAGGGAGAGATCACGTGATGCCTCTGTTGCATCACATAAATCACGGGTTGATGACAGGCGCAGGGATTATGAGCCTAGAACCCCGAGATATGATAGAGTAGATGGAGCAGGTGACAGAGGAGATCAGTTCAGACCCTAGGGGCCCAGATTTATGAGACCAAAGGCTGATGCAGCCAGCACTGATGTGAGAATGTCCCTTTTGCCGATGATATAGTCACTCACTATGCTGAATGGGATGCCCTTCCTCCAACCTTGAAGCAAAATTTGAACTTTGCCAGATATTTGACACAGAAGCGGGAGCATTCGAGGGGAAGGTCGGCACAAGATAGATAGAGGACGGGGGAGAATGATTTGAGGCAGGTGGCTAGCAAGATGACGCTAGCACATTTTGATGGCAGCGGTAGGGTCACTGCTAGAGCTTGGATCCACAAGCTCGACACCTACCTCGCATTGCATCCTATGACTGAGGAGGACGCCATTAGATTTGCAGTTTTGCATTAAGATGAGACTGCACATGACTGGTGGTACCATAGGTTGAGATCACTACATCATGACCGGATTACTGTTTATCAGGAGTCTGTGGATAGGTTGATTGAACACTTTGACAGAAAAGATCCAGAGGTTTATTTCAGAGAGTTGGCTCAGTTGCGGCAGACAGCTAGTTTAGAGGGCTACATCAACAAGTTTCAGCGCATGTCAATCATGGTGTATGATATCTCAGAGCGCAGAAGAGTGATGAAATTTTTGGAGGGGTTAGCAGAGCCACTCCGTGGATGGGTTAAGTCTTTGGACCCACCCACTTTACAGGAGGCGATGAAGAAGGCCCGAGATCTTGAGTCATCATCTCGGAGCAAGGGTGCCCCGAAGTCATCTAATCCTCCACCTGTTGATGAGGAGTCTCCATCTGTTGTTGAGGACAAGGGCAAGTCAATGGGGAGATTTGACGATACTTCCAGAGAGGACCTGAGGAGGAGACAACTTTGCTTTTGGTGCAAGGGGCCTTTCTCTAAAGGTCATACTTGTGCTTTGAGGCCAAAAGGGGCAATAAACCGCGGCATGTGGATTTACACGGATGAGATGGAGTCATCGCAGCAGCATGAGGATGAGGACAGAGACAATCCTACTGGGGATCGAGTCTATACTGTGATGAGTGTTTATAACCTCATATTTGACTCACATGTTCAGGATTTACATCAGGTGCAAAGCCGATCTGTACCTAAGAGGGATTTGTTGCATGATGACTGGGGAGAGTCAGTGAAGTTTAGTATGATGAGTTCTCCTGTTGAGTCATCTTCTGGTGATGTCCAGATCTCCACTTCATCAGCGCAGACACTTGGAGTTATGATTCAGGTTATGTTATTGGTGTTGTTGATGTCATGGGTGTACAGTTGGTTCCGGGATGACAGGGATGTCACATGCTTCTTATGGGATCCGGGTGGAGGTTCCAGTGAGATACTCAATTGCTTGAGGACAAGCAATTTTGGGGAGGGAGGACTGGGATGTCCCCAATTTTAGGAGGTATTGACTGTGGCTTTGTCAGCTCATTATCGCGACCCTCGTGAGTTGAAGCCTAGTTTTGAGGGTCCCAGTTGGTAGACTCGCTATTTTTAGTAAGCCTGGACTTACTATTTTTAGTAAGTCAGTTGGTCAGTGTTTATTTCTAACAGGGCAGTATCAGAAATGGTCAGTGTTTCAGACAGTGTTCAGAGTATGCAATTCTGTGGCTGGGGATTTACTATTTATAGTAAGTCTATTTTTGGCAGTTGCTATTTTTGGTAGTGCAGTGTGTGGCCATGTCAGTCAGTCATCACCAGCAGTGAATGCAGGATTTATCGCATGAGTTCATAATTATTAATTAATGGTTATAAGATATTAATTAATAATAAAGCCACATTATTATAATAATACTTTATTATTATAATAATTTAGAAGTTATTTAAGAGAGTGGTTAACTGATGCATCTTTTGGGAAACTATGGCTACAGAAGTGTTATAAATATGAGCTTATTTTTGGAGTTGGATATCGAATGAATTATTATTTATTTTGGTTTGTTTCTCTAAGGAGAAGTTCTAATTCGTAGAATCAAATCCCTTGCTGAGGTATAAGGGTTTGATAATGTATTTTGTATTGCAATTTGCTGCTGATGTAAAGCAAATTGAAGGTACTCTCTACTGTGTTTTATCTGTATCTAAGAGAGGATTTATGAAGCATTGGTTTATGCACACTAAGGGTGCAAATTTATTCTATGCTTATTTTAAAAACTTGGCTTTTGGAGAAATTTGAAGGGTTTGAGAATTCTGAAACTTATCGAATTGCAAATTCGAACAAGTCTTTATGGCACTTTGAATCAGACATTAAGTTTGGTGAATTGTGTGGTTCTTGTGAAGATCAGCGTGGTGGGGAAGAATATTCACAGAACGTGTTTGAGAGATCACGGCAGGTAGTCCAGCATTCACGCGGGTAATAAAACTGGGTGTCGTCTTCAGCGTTAAGTATTTGCAAGCTGCTTAGTTATTAATTGTTGAGCTGCGTCTAAGGTGGGCATTGTGGATGGAAGGCTACAGCCCGCGGCTAGCATACAGAGCCGTTAACGGCACTGGGGTTTGTGTTAGCTAGTAAGGGAGAAGCTTGGAGGTGGCATTTTTCATTTGTAGATTAATTACTGCAGATTCAAAACACATGGTGGAAAATGGTATTTTCGAATGCATTTAATTTGATGAATGGTTTAAGTCTTTTCACAATCATTTAGTGTTAATGTATTTAGTTACGAATTTTATTGGAAATAAATTCATTGAATGTAATTTCCAGAATTTCATCAAATAAGCATTCTGAAATAAATTTGTATGCGGGCTGAGAGAAGTCAAATTGAAATTGAATGTTTAAATATGGAGTTTCTTGCTAAAAATCGTTATCTTTGTGCAAAACCAAATTGAATTATTTGCAGAGCCAGGTTGGGCTCATTACATTGTGCCCCCACAACACACCCACAATGCGTGGTGCACACCTTGTGCGCATCAATGTGTGTGCATCCACACCGAAGTGCATCTGCATCTGGTGCGTGGAGGCAAGGTGCACATCTTGCAATGTAGCTATATGGTATAATATTGTTACTGTTTACTCTGCATTATCAAACTAGTTCCCTTTGGGAGTAAACAATTTGGTGCGATTGCCTTAAAAAAAATTAGGTTAGAGTTGCGTGATTCATGCCATTAAATACCAGTAAAGGTGAAAAAGGCCAAGAGGTGGTCAAGACCAAGCGATCAAGCAATCTTTAAGGATTGTAGAAGAAAGAAGACAAAGAGGAAGATTACAAGAAACATTTGAGGAAACTCTGGTAGAACAATTCCCAAGTCAGAGCCCTTCCTGAGAACGAAGTAAAAGCCGAAGTCGTATTGGGGAGGAGAGGAAACCATCCAGCAAGGAAGGCACAAATCATACATGGAGTGAGTGGGAGGATATTGCCAGACACTTAACACTTTCGGATGAAACATATCCCGACCTTGCTGACCAAGCAAACAACCCATCAATATAGACAACATCGGATGAGGAGTACAAAGAAGGAAATCAAAAGAAAGCTTATACCATGATTTCTAATGCTCTAAGTGGGAATTTTCCAGAATTTTCCAGGAAAGTTAATCAGTGATGAAAATCTAATGGATAAAATCATTTGGCAAGATGGTTCTAAACTCAATGTTGTCTTGATCAACAAGCTCTATCTTATGTTGGTTGGCTCGGGAGATGTCTATACTTGGTTGAATAAGGCTTGGAAATTAAATTGGTTTGACTCAAAATGGCAATTTGCTTTGGAACACCTCTGGCATAAGCTTGTTGAACCAAAAAAAAACAATTTTAGGTTGTTGTTGATTCTTAAGCAGCTTGTTATTGACAGGTACTTACAGTCTTGTGGATTGTCTACTAGAAATTGTGATTTTTGTAACATGCTTGAGACTTTTGAGCATCTTTTCTTTGATTCTAAATATGCCTTTGCCATTTGGTCTTTGATGTTTGGTCATCCTATTAATTGGCTTGATAATTCAGGTTTTTCTTGTTCTAAGATTCTCATTGGTAATATAGATTCTTTTGATGTTGCTTTAAACCATTTTTGGCTTGTCTTAACCAATGATATTTTTTGGTACTTGTGGAAAAAGAGGAACGGAGAGTGTTTTTAGAGCAAAAGGAGTCACCTTACTGAGTTCAACAGTGAACTCACTTTGCAACATAAAATCTGCTGCTATGGAGATTCCAAAAGACAAATTTGTGATTCTTCTGGAGGAGTTACCTTGGTGTATAAATAAGATATTACATCTGCTCACTTCTTCCCCCAAGGAAGAAACAAATTGAACAAAGAAGAATTGCAGCTGGTCCATAATTACATGAATGAAAGGAAGATTGCCAAACTAGAGAAGTAGTCACCGAAGAAGAAGCATAACATGTGGTAAGTTACAGTTCCTCCAGACACTATTGTCACCCCGCATGATGCCTATTAATGTAATCAGGCAGAACGTAGTTATAGTGCTATTGGCCAGTGGCAATAGCTGTCTCTAGCTTGTTTTGATGTTATATCTGCACTTTCATGATGTCATAACAGCACTTTGTTTATGTAAACTCTGATTTTTTTGTTATTTCAGGTACTTGGTAATCTGTTCTGATACATTTTGGGGCTGCTGCTCCTCACAATGTACTGATATTTTGATATACTATCTTTAATATAAAAACAATATTAGCATTGTTATCTTGCATAATTCTTTTCAGAACAGCTTATTACGATTGTATAACCTCAGGGCAATTTATCAAACATTTGCAAACAGCACACTTGCCATTTGCCATTACATCGGATGCTTGTTGAAATACACACAAAAACCAGACTGTTACTTTACAGTTCTGTACTCGGATTCACTGAGCTCTCATATGAGTTTGACTGTAGAACTTGCCCAAAACTTATATACATTACTTAGAAAGTTTGCTGTGAAAAAGCTTGGGGCAAAACAAAAGTACCCAATACTTGGCAAGTAGTAAACTTATGTTGCCAACATTCCCTATGCGCAAAATTTAAAATTATTTCAACCATTTTCCAATGCTAGGAAAGACCATTAGTAGCTAAACTAATTTTCCAAGATTGGGTGGAACTTTCCAATGGCCAAACAATATCTAATGTGTGCCCACATGTGCACTTAAACCATACAAGCGGAGATTTTGCTTGGTCATTCCATCCTTTCGCCCATTCAGGCAGAAAAGTTCATCACTTGAGCCAATTCCAATATCCAATGTTAATTTGCAAATTGGCAGGGACTGTTAGTGTATTAAAGCATGCTTCTTCTCACTGCCCTTAGCTTGCCAATATATTCTTTCACAGCTCCAAGTTGCAAACACCATCATCTGGAACTAATTCATCTCAACTTCGAACCATATGTGATCCCAATTGATCTGCAAAATTCTTCGTTTGAAAGACTGGACCTATACACGACATCTTGACCACTCAACCGGAAATGAATGGATTTAGATATCCATACACCATTGAGGAAACCGAAAAACTGATGACGAAAATCGGGTATTAAGTAATACCAACACCAAGTTGCCAATTAGGTACAACACAAGCCAAACAGAAAGAATTTGTATTAAAAACAGCATCTGCCATAGCTGTCAGCAACAATAATGAACAAAAGGGTCTAAAGATATAATAGTTAAGATTAAGAGTTGCAAATAAAAGAGGCCTATCAAATGTATGGCATGATTATTATGCATAAGAAAATATTAATGTAATAATACTATAAAGATTTCTTACATTTACAACTCTGTAAGCTGTTGCAAACACACAATAAAAAGTGTTAACCGTACAGCATGTTGATATAAGGAAAATACAACAAGTTTACCATAGGGACTTGAAAGCAACAAGTTTGATAATTTTACACTGCATGTTCCCAAAAAAAGGCAGATTTAATTTCAAACAATTATTGCAAACACATAATAACTAGAAAATAAAAGACATTTTATATATTAATCTCAGTTACTCTCCTATCATACAATTTTTGTATTTGTGGCAGGTAATCTTCATTCTTCAACTGTCATATAATTTTAGTACTAGCACAAATCCATACCTCTCCAGATCACCATCATGTCCATCCCATGGCCTTGTAAAATCCTCTTGTTCAGAAATAAAGCCAGAAACCAGGATGCAAACTGCTAGACGCTGTAAAAAGGTTCAGACCGTTTTCATGAGGTTCCACAACTTCTCATAAAGAAAATGAGAGAGAGAGAGAGAGAGCCCAGATATCTTCAATTTCAATGAGAAAGTCCAACCAGACAATTTGAATATTTTCAACTATAAAGATATGTTGGAAAGGAAAGCACAGTATTTAAGGATATATCTCACTCCTTGTTGATGATTTTCTCCAATGGGTAAAAATTCAAATTCTTCAACACCACCTGTTCTCCTCGCCATTTTAGTCCCCGTAAGCCCAGCTCCAGCAGCTGCAGATGGTTGTTCCAAGGTCAAAAAGCTCAAATAAGTGTTTAACATGTACCCATTCACAAAAATATACAAAAACTTTAATTATTTGTCCTTGCCAATAACAATTTTGATGCATACATTAAACTTTTCAACCTAATTTCCAGTTTAATATTATCCCACTTATAACTGCTTAATATAATGTGCTTTAGATCAGCTGACTGCCTGTTGCCTAGCTAATATTCATATTTATTAAGACAACGTTAATTGACGCATTTGTCTCAAATGTCTCAAAGGTCTACCAAAGCCAACAACTAAACCTTCCCTAAGCACAAACTTCATTTGGCATTATGTTTGTCTACGCAATTTTCTCTTGGTGTCAATATTATTTTATCTTGTTTCTTCTACACATGTATTAACATAACCTCTTGATAGGCTTATAATTTAAATTTTTCTTTTGCTCCAAATAAATCTATTCCCTTGTACTGACCGCGAATCTCAAAACCAATAATCTTAAAGGAACACACCTCCTGTAAGCCTGAAATACACGTTTCTCTATCACCTTTTTGTTAACATTATAGCCTTTATGGCTAAGATCAACTCGGACATTTGAAGATAATAATAATTTGCTATTTATTATCACCCTTGCGATATATATATATGTGTGATTTTATAATAATAACTAAGGGATTATTATTATAAAATAAAATAATTAACTAAAAGGGCCCAAGTCGGTCATCTTTTGGAGGGATAGTTAATTACCAAGGCACATATATATTCAAGTTCGATTCTTGGAGAAGAACACACCAAAAACATAACGTTTGTTCTTCCTCTCAAGAATCCAAAGAAGGCAAATTATCCTTGCATTATAGAACGAAATTTAACAGCAAATTGGGGTGAAATTTAGCAGCGAATTGGAGCGAATTATTTCAGGCATTCATCAGCGAATTTATATATATATTTGGAGTCCAAATTGATACAAAATCTGGTGTGTGATTTGGATCAGAATATTATACATATCAAGGGTGCGAATTACCCTATCTAGAGCTTGATCCCCATCTACTATTTTCCACATTACTTGAGGGCAAATTCTTGGACAGAATTCGCATGCCTTGGGGTTCGAATTTAACACTTTAGAGGGCTGCGATTTTGGACCTGTGTGGTAGCATTTTCTACATCACATCAATATTGGAGCTAAAGATCTAAAACAAGGGCAGACTTATCAAGATAAATTGATGTACAAAATTGGTACCATCTTTCCACCTTTCTTTGTCAATTTTGTCTATATATTGTTTCAGTTTTAAAAGCTATCTATAGATTGTATTTTCCTTGCTTTTTAAGGTTGATTAATCATAGCTTCCATGGAGATAACTTTAGTCTAATTAAATCTTCTGAGATGACTTTCAAACAATTTTCTATGAGTGGCCTTCAGAGGTAAAGTTTGAGAGGGTGCTGTATCTGGCCTATAATAGTTTTGTACAAGAGGATTCAGCAAGGTTATCTTGACTTAAACGAGTTATATTAATATATATATATATCAGCAAATTTAGCAGCAAAAGTGGAGAAAGAAAAAAGGTTTGTGACATTTGACAACGTGGAATATGCAGCTACCCTGAAACTCTCATATACTCATAGAGACAATTTAGTAGGAACATAGGTAGAATTACCAAGTAGTCTGCAACTACATGAAGTCGCAGATAAGCCACATGTTCAGAAACAGTCCATAATACCACAGTAAAACTTCGAATTTCTCTTCCTTCCAAATTCTGGTGATCTATAAGATTACTAACAAGCCTTTACAAGTTTATTTAGTCTATTAAAAACACCCAAGATGCAGGGACAAGGGAGAATTGCACGTATTCCAACAAATCCAAACTGACTGTCAAAGAAAAACTAAAAAATTGGAACAAAAACAAAGTTTCAGAAACTGACTATCAAAGAAAATCCAGTTTTAGAAACTAACTGTCAACAAAAACAAAAAAGTTAAAACAAAAAGAAAACTGTGTTTCAGAAACTGACTGTCAAAATAAAACAAAGGAAGATAAACTAAAGGACCTGGATGCTCAGAGTGACTGGAGCTAACAGAGAAAAGAGGTAGTGCTGATGAGTTCAACTGGTGCCAAACATGTCTTACTAGTCCAACTGAAGTAGAACACATACCTGACCATGTAGAATGGGTTCACTGTCTGACAACAATGAACATCCAAAGCCTTGAGAAATTTGAAAAATATCAAAAGGATTCCTTTTTGGCTACAAAAACACTCGGGCTCCATATTCAACTCTTCTTATAACCCATTCTGGTACACTCCAAAGGAAGTCATTCCTTGAGTTGTTGGAGAAATGGTTGTTAAGGCTTGTGTTACTTCAACTTATGAGTCTTGATGAGTTGTAGTGAAGTGTGCGAACATTATGAGAGTTTGTAAGGTGTAGGATAATTCTGTTTATTGCAAAAAGAATCCTTGAAGGCCTATTTATAAGCAAGAAAACATTGTAAGGACTCATAAAATACTAAACACAGAAATATATAATAATGCATTTAGAGAACACAAAAGTCCAATTTGACTATCACTTTGTCATAGTTCAAACATTACGCATGTCATAACCCTCAAACTCTCAAAATTTGAAATTTTAAAGTTTTCAAATTGAACAACACACTATCATAGAAGTAAATTATAAATTTATAACAGCACTACAACTATTTACATATGATGGCATGTCAAGAAACAGCCAAATACAATCTACATCTTATTCCTCCTCCAAGTGTATCCTACTTTTGGGCCACAAAATAGAAGGTAAGTCAATAGGAAAATGAAGAGACATTGTTTCCTAAAAAATGTCTTCATTTTCCTCCATTGTGTCCAACTACAATGCTTCAACTGCTCCTCTGTCCAACTCAACAAGATCTTCATTAGTAAGAAAGACATTACTATATTCTTTGTCAACCCGCTCATCAAAAGGAGTGATATCATCCAAATCAATGGCATCATAAGAAAGACCCTCCACCTTATTGCTTTGAAAGTAAAAGGTTGTACCAAATGAAAACAAGGTGATTGAGGTGGTCCTAGGCACTTGTTTCTCTTCTTTGTGTAAATGCTCTTAAATAGGTTCAAAATGCGTTCACACCTAGTAGCATTACAAAGCTAGGAAAAAGCACTTATATCAAGCCTCTAAAGATTTGGTGTATCAACACCATGATTCTCCCACCATAAAACTACAGAAAAAACATTTCTAAAAATACAAGAACTTAGCAAAAAAAAAAGAATTTGCTCAAACTTTTAAGTTTCCAATTTCTACTTATATTATAAAGCTAACAATTAAAAAATTACTTTTTTACTTGGCTATGGTTTTTCCCTCCTCTAAATTACTTGAGCTAAAGAAGAGCATCCCCTCCGCACCCTTGTAGGCCTTCAACTTATCAAGAACTTTGTCTCTCATCTCATTTCTAGCACCATCTTATCAATGCATGAGACAACGCATGCCATGACCTCACTGGCTTTATATCATGGTTACCAAGAGATGCGTATCCAGATGCATCTCAAAGACTTAGCCGGACATGTCCCTGATCCCAAAAAAAGGGTCCACCAAAGACACCCGACATCCCCTGCATCTCCCGCAAGGATCCCAACGTCTCTCATGAGGACCCCTACCACAAACACATAATAAAGGTAAAATATAAAAAACCCATACACATAAAGTGAGCCATCACCCACTGCAAGAAGCCATTAATGCCATAGGAAAGCCATACACGCCTCTGGGGAAGCCAATGAAGCTCGTGCGGGCAAAGCAAGAGCAAAGAAAGTTCATAGCTCAATTTTTCTATCAAGCATCTCAAATATTTTGGACTTATTTGTAGTTGTCTACTCTAAATTTCTAAACTATATTGAAACCTAAACCTGTATTTTAGGCTTTCTCTCTTGTTCATATGGCATGTTCTAAACAACATTCCAAGCTCCATTTTCTTATCAAAAGACTATATTTTTGGGGTATTTTGTAAATATTTTGCATTCTATTGACTATTAACTTACATAGAAATTTCACCCAAATATTTTTTACTGCCCTTAATTACTATCTGTTGGTAACTCGTTCCTTAGGCTTTATGTGAAACACTAAAAAACTAAAAATTGACAAAAATAAAAAACCTAAAACTATTGTTCTAATTTTCATTTAATATATAAATAAGATGGACATGGAATTCTACACAAATATTTGTCACAAGCATGATAGATTTGTCAAACAGTTCTAATATTTTTTTATTTTTTCGCGTAGAATGTTTGGTGGGGGAAAACAAGGCTTGTACCCATTGAGGAAGCAATGTGATTGTGTTTCGGGGCCAACAGGTAAAAATGGAACAGCCACGATCACATGTAAGCTTTGTCAAATGCCATGGCAAAGTACTTACACAAGGATGAGGGCTCATTTCCTTCACATACCTGGAAAAGGTGTTGATCCTTGTCCAAATGAGGTACAATGATACGATGTTGTGAGGGAACAATAGAGGGTTGATGGGAAAGTTTCTAATTTGAGTTCTCATGCTTCAATGAGAGGGGCAACTGTTGCAACTCAAAATAGATGTCTCTTCTAGAGATTTACTAGCACAATGTTCTCACAAAAGACCGCACATTGGCAACTCAAACCCCACTAGAAGACTATATGATGTGCAAGGTCAAGAAGAGGTTGATGCAGCGATTGCATGCTTCTTTTATGCAAATGGAATAATGTTTGATGTTGCTCGCTCACCTTTCTATGGAGAGATGGTCCAAGCTATCAATAATGGACCAATTGGGTATAAACAACCTAGGTATGAAAAGCTTCACACTACACTAATTGATGAAGAAAAAAATCGATTAGAGCAACAAACTGCACCAATGAAAAGTGGGTGGGCCACAAAAGAATGCAATATTGTGATAAATGGGTAGACGAATAACTAGAAATTGTCCACTACCTAATATCACGGTAACATGCAGCAAAGGGCCTTATTTTTTTAAGGTGATAGAATGATCAAGTCAAGAATATAATGCAGAGTTTCTTGATAACCAACTATGTGACAGCATTGAGAAGGTGCGGGCATCACATGTCCAATTTGTTACAAATGTTGCTTTTGTTTGTAAAGTAGTAGGTATGTTGGTACAAAAAGATTCCAAGCATGTAGTTTGAACATGTTGTGTGCATTCCTTGAATAATGCACTTAGAGATAAAAGGGCAGAAAAATACAAATGCTCATACGTAACCATCACCACACACAAGCCACTTGTCAAAAATTTGTCAAGGTGGAACTTCTAAAACTTGTTGATACATGGTTTGCATCTTATTTTATTCTTCTTGACTGTCTTTGTGAAGTCAAAGGAATTTTGTGTTCCAGTAGTTAGTGATGCATGGACAACTTGGAGACAATCTACATTAGATAAAGCAATTGAGGTGAGAGGTATGGTCCTTGATGACCGTTTTTGGTTGCTGATGTTAAATTTGTTGTGAACTCTGTTAGGCCCATATGTGAGGTGATTATATTTTTGCAGACTCAAACAAGCCATGTTCGGTAGAAATTTATGAAGAATTTGATTCCATGTGTGAAAGAGTCAAGATAGTAAGAGATGCAAAAGATCTTTCTTTATATCCTTTGATATAAGAAAAGTTACATGGAAGATGAAACAAACTTAACACACCCCTTCATTGTGTTCCTGTGCCTTAATCCTAAATGGTAGAATATACAGGAGATCAATCAAAGGGCTTCATATGAGGATTGAGAGTTAATGAAGGGATTTTGGGCTGCAATAAATAATTTTTATCGTCAAGGCGAGGATGCTTCAATTATGAGGAGTCAATGGAATAAGTTTTCACGTGCACATGGTGATTTTCCTTCAGTGCAAGAGTGGTGGAACCATGGAGGTGAAACCCCTGAATTGCAATCATTTGCAATAAGATTGCTCTCACAAGTAAATAGCTCTTCATCTTGTGAGAGAAATTGGAGTACTTATGGCTTTCTTTATTGACTAAAAAGGAATCAATAAGGGTCAAAGAAGCAGAGAGCCTAGTGTACATTTGTAGCTCACTTTGTCTTCTCTCTCATGTAGATACTAGTGGGACCAAATTTCCTCTGATGGAGAAGTTGCAGCCATGGCAGATGAAGTGGTTGAAGTAAATAGCCTTAATGATTTACCCCAATTCTACTACCATCAGAGGAACTTGAGTTTTAGAGTCACGAGTATCTAGGGAGCATCATAGCTAAGGACCTATATGGATGACCAAAATGTAGAAGAGCAGACGACAAATTTCTGATTTTTGTTTTATGTTTGTTATCAGCCTATCAAGCTATCAAGATTTTTGAATTTCAATATGTAATGCTAATCTAATATGAAATATGTAGTGTGAGTTTTGAACTCTTTCACTCTTTGACACAATGACAATGATCTTTAAATTTAATTGTGATATTACTATCAGGATTCAACTGTGTAGTTTTTGAGTCAAACACATTGACCCATAATTCATGAGTAGTGGTTCACATGAACCCATCTCTCATGAGAATGAATGGAACACTTAGCACTCATTGGATCTAGGTGATGCACACAGAGGTGAAAGCACGATTCTTGTTTTGAAAGCAAAGTTGCATGGATACGGATACGAATACAAATATGGGTACGGTATCGGATACGGATACAGCCTTTCTTTAAGACCACGAATATTGATACCGTTGGATGACACTCATAAAAAACAAATAAACATATATTTAACACAATTTTCTAAGTTATTAGAGGATATTTTCATTACTTCAAAAGCAAAATAGACATATAATTGCTACATACATAATAATAAGTTGGTTTAAATATTTACAATATTTTAAATATTTGTTAGAGTTGCTTTGGAAGATAACCCAAAAAAATGGCTAGCTGAAATAGAAAAACATTTTATTTGTCTTCCTCATTTGGCATAGGTTTTTTGTTTATACCAACTAAAAAAAGTTGCATGATTGAAGTTTGTCTCAAATTAAGGAAGACTTATGTCAAATTTTTAAAAAGTCAAATCAAATAGTATTTGGCACAGTTGAAAAATTAAGGATTTTTGGGCAGACGTGGGTAGGGAATCTGATGTGTATCCATGCCATATCATATTCTTATCCGACACGGATACGGATACGAGGATACGCACACCTGAGGAGGGGCAGAGGAGTTTTCCGGTACTCTATTTGAAAGTTCTATATCATGATATTTTTTGGCAATTATTAATTATATTAAAAATTATTAGTGTCTCCAAGTACCCTGACATCTCCAATTTTGAAAAATAGTACATGTCCCCTAGCAACCTTGCTTTAAATTAATTAGAGAAGCTGAACTTTGGGTTCTAGTAATCAGCCAAAGCATGCATCGGCTAGTGGAGTTAGTTTGTCCATCTATGTCCATCTATGATCAATGTTGTACCAAATTATTCCATACTCTTCTTTTAACCATAGTAAAGTAAAATTGCCTCTTTGGCGTTATTCATGACCTCGTAGAGATAACCCATCAACATGTCATCCCCATCAACCAAACGAAAAACCTCAACCCAAGGATTCTTCACTAAAATTTTGAAAACAAATTTGAAATAATTACAAAATAGATCAATAAAAAACAACTATATAATTTGGTATAAATGTTTATGTTTTATTTGACCTTAATCAAATCCTCTGCATTTTTTTAAATAAGTCATCAAAAACTATCCTTCTAGCATTCTCGTTTATTTTTTGGAATATGGCGAGTTTATCCAAGAATTAAGCACAAACATTTTATTGTGAGAATAAATTGTGGAAAAAATGCTTTGCAAAGTGAGGAAGTGGCTAGCAAATTATATCACTCCTGATCAAACAAACTCCTTGCCATTTGTGTGCTTTCTCATCAAAGAACTAGCCAGGCATGGTTATAGATAAATATGGTGACATATTTAGCATCTTCAAAAACACTTTTGATACATTCAACGGTTCAACCTTCTCAATGTCCTCTAGCATCAAATCCAAGTAATGTACAACACAAGGAGTCCAAATAGTAGATTGCTTCTCCATAATGTCTCCCTATGGATACATATGTCACATTGTCCTTCATCCTTTAGACAAAATTCTCAACACCAACCTCATGAATGATCCTGTCCAATAGATTGCATACAGTCCTCAATATTTTTTACTTCATGTGAAGCATCTATGGACTTGAAGAACACCCATATGTCCTTAGAGCCACTAAAACGATAAGGAGAGTCTGATTCCACCCATATGTCTATTCATCTAATAAGTGTTCCAACAATTTATCTTCCATACTTTCTTTTGTTCATCAACCAAAATCCATGTATTTTATATGACTTCCTCTAGCAATGGCTCACTCAAATCCCTAGTTTTTGAAATCTTAAATACCTTACCAGCAATTGTCAATGCATTCACCAACGCTTTCCAATATTAGTTGTCAGCCACATTTTAGTACCAAAAGTTTGTTGTTGTCATCCTAGTCTCATGGGGTTTTTTCTTATTCCAAACCATCCTTTAAAGTGAAGGTTGTGCTCCTAGAACATTGTGTGGAATAAATAAATTTGGTGTCAATGAAGAGGGAAGACAGTTAGAAGTATAACCCTCAGCAGTCTTACCAGTAGAGGATAGTGGATGGAAAATGTTTGGAGAAAAAAGAAACTTGCAGATAATAAGGATTGACATTCATTGTCACTGTCATTGTTTCCTTTGTCTTTCACTTACCATTTTTTTTTTTTCATAATTGACAAGAATGGCATCCACTTCTATCATAATCGCTTTCAAGCACATTGGGCCATGCCTTCACATCATGTCCAAATATTTTAGCTAAGTGGTATTTTAATCTTTCGATTCCTCAGTCATAAGAATTTGCCATTAAATACAATGAACTTGGCCCTTATTAGAGCCTTGCATTCCATAATTGCAGGCCAAGTCTTTCTTACCACTCATTTATGTTGAGCTTGACATTGTATGAAAAAACATATACCAGAAAAGTTTTGAAAAAAGAAAAATTTATATGGCAAACTGACAAACACTTGTAAGAGAAAATGGAATGCAAATACAATACAAAACTGTTAGGAAATGACAGGGAAGGGGAATAGACAACATTTCCCCTTTCAACTATTCTGATTTCCAAATCAAAAGAAAAATATAGATACATACAAGTTTAAATCCTTGAAGATGCCTTAAGATCTTCTTCCAATTGCTTCTGTCAGCATTTTTTTGTCGTGTGGATGTTGAATACATCCTCGGGTGAGCAAAATAAAACCGAAATGTCATAAAATGAATTGAAATGCTAAAATTCATGAGGGTTTTGTTACAACCTATTACTAGGTAAGTCCAAGCAAAAATTCACAAAGCACTAGGCCTAACTTATCCTTGTTTCAGCTCACAAATTCGAGTTTATCAAATGTGACGAGATAAAAAATTCGTAAGTTGTAGCAAGTCAACCAAATTTTCCTACTATGGTGTTAATCATAAATGGAAACTAAACTTGCCTGATGAATATTGGCCTATCATTTTAAAAATATTATGGTCAAATGTTCTAGTCCTAGAACCCGAAAAAAAAGCTTGTTCGGCTTCTTAAAAAGTTATGGCATGAAATCTTGTTTTGTTATGTTAATGATTTTGATGATATTCTTAAAAAAAATTGTTACTCTAGTCCACCCCAAGACTCTTTGGCATGTCTTAAGGGAGAAAAATTACAAAGTATTCCAAAACAGGAGATGTCTTATAGAGTCTGAAAAGGTGGCATGACACAGCTAAGCCTTTATCTGCTTGATTGTTTGGCTATTAATTTATCTCTGTTTTGAAGTCTATTTTTTTATGATAAATTTGCATGCACACCCATATTGCCTTCAATGTAAAATACTCCTTTGTGAACAGTCATATCATTATACTGATAGGTATTCAATCAATCATCTACATTTTTGAACTTTCTGACGTTTAACTACTCAAAAACTACAAGCATGTCAATAGAGAGTTTCTCCATTTCCTGATATTTAGAAGTAGCACTTCCAGAACAAATACCTGTTTTGGAAAGCTTTCCTGTTTACTCAAATCAGATGACATTGGTTTCAAATTTATAACAGCATTAAGAGATTCAAATAATATTGAGTCAGAACTACACCAATATAGATAATTTTACCTCCAAATGAAGCAGCAACAGCGACAGAACCAGCAACTGAACCTGCTGCAGTTGCAGCTGCAGCAAACCCACTAGCACCAATGACAGGTACAATTGTACCCAATGTGGGTGCCAAAGCACTCAACCCTGCAGCAATAGCTGGTGCTGCCAGACCTGCCATTTATGCACATATCCATTGTCATTCATTACACTGCAGCCTGGTCCTGTGGAAATCTATATCAACAAGCTTCGTGAATAATATTAAATTAATGCAGAACAAAGGAAAAAAGCTCTTTATGAACTTGTAAGTTTAGACCTCCAGTAATAGCCAACAAAGCCCCTCCAGTCAAAGCTGCAGCCCCAATTATGCCACCACGCTTCCACTTCGACCATTCACCACCTTTTGTTTTTTCATCCTGTTCTTGGGCTTCTTTCTCCTTCAGTGCAGCCATTGCCGAGCATGCAACCATAAGTTCCATTGCTGCCTGCAAAGTGTCAGAACCCAATAATTAATTGAATCATTCAATTAAAGATTTCAAATTTTCAATATTTTCTACAGAAGGAAACATTTGAATGTGATAACATGTCCTCAAAAAACCAGTAACAATGTATGAAAGCCAACATTAAATTAGAGTCAGCTCACAATCTTCCATGAACAATATTAAATCTGCAGCATTTGATACTCTAACTCGAAAGTTTCATAATCATTACTTTACTGTCCCCAACAAATGCCACACAATTCTTGGAGTCTCTCACTTTCTACTTTTGAAGTTCTATTTACTTATTCTCACATAATAAGTTTCCCCTCAAACCCAACCACTCAATTCACCCTGCATCGTACCCTTCCAACATATGGCGAACCCCAAGTGTTTTCACTGCCACTCCCTTGTTAAACCAAGTTTACCATGATATTTTTCAAGTTTTTCATGGCACATCAAAAGGTTCTGCCTCCTACAAACTACAAACCTAGAGTATATTAATCTTCACACATTTCGAGGAGCAGAAAATTCATTGCCCTGTTAGACACAAAATTCAGGAAATCAAAGGAAACAAGAGATATCAGCCATCTCCAATCTAACACCCACTTCATTCCTTTTGTGGATCATCATTGCATGAAATGGTGGAAGAGGAATTGAAGTGAATTCCAAGAGAATTTATACCTTCCAAGTGAACAAGCAGGCTATAATCAGTAAAAAAGAATTGAGAAGTGCATTACAGAGCTAATGAAAGTGATCTTAGCTTTTAGGGACTGAACATTGTTGTTTCAGGCTGGTTGTGTGCCCAAGAGGACTAAGATTGCATTTTTCATTGTAGAAAGTGGATAAGTGTGTTTACCTCACTTGTACAGGAGTTTTCTCGCAGAATTGGGGTTCTTCAAGGCATAGATTAAAATATGGCAGATATATCGCCGATAAGTAAACTTACCGCCATAAGTTGGAGGTCGCGATAAAACATGTAAATTTATCGCGGAGTACATATTGCAGATAAGTTTCAAACTTATCACTGAAAAAACATGAACTTATCGCCAAAATATCTGCCACAGTCTGCTAATAGGAACTGACAGCCTAAAAAGCAGTTATTTCACATTTTCTTGTTTGCAAATTGGTGTTTGGGAGAGGAAAAAAGGGTTTGAAGGGGAAAAACTGAGATTTGCAGCGTTTTAGAGCATTTTGCAAAAAAATGCATTTCAAATTAAATTTAAGCAATTTTTTTAAGTTCCTGATATTTGTGCCGATAAGTTGTCGATTTATCTCCGATATTTTCCCCTTTTTTTTTTTTGCCCTTGGCGATAAGTTGCCGATAACGATATTTTGAACTATGCTTCAACGTATAAATCCTTGTGCCTTCAATCATTTTGTTGTTTGCTATCATTTTCCTTTTAAGTTTACTTTAATTGTTGCCTGGTTGTGAAGTTCATATTTCCTTAATAAAGTTCATATTTCCTTCACTTAGATATGTATGTTGATGACTATTTTATGTATAACAATAATAGATTACAAATCGGATGGATATCAAAGCAAGTTCTTTCCTTTGGTGAACGTTGTTGTGAGTGATTTTGGAAGTTAATGCCCACACAAGATCATGTGTGAAAGATTTGTTAGCTTTGAAAAGAGATATTGAAGCTTGTAGGTGGAAAATAAAGGTTTAGAAGCATGATGAAATCCAGCAACCCTTGATTAAGAAGCAAGATTCATCAAGATAGAAGTTGACAGTGCAAGCATATCTTAGATAATGGAGACTATGAAGGCTATAATGTGGTTCCAATGGAGAAATAGTGAATGCCCCCTAAATAGATTTATGACAATCACTGATTTTTCTTTCTGATTTTCAATAATACTAGAACACAATAAACATTATTTAATTATAAAAATATTATTTACTGATTTCCAAAATAAACCCTAACTGCTGCAGATTCAGAACAAACCCTAGGTGGGTGGGAAAATGGCTTACAATTTCCTTCAAAATACTTGATTTATTTCCTGAAAAATCAGATTATCTGTTACAATGCCAACATGCAATTTCCAAAAATATTCATAATTTACTGCACTTACTGTAGGTTCCACACAACCATACAATCAGGGCTTTTCTGCTGTACAGACTGCACTGAATGCTCCTGTTGTTGTACGGTTGCTGGGAAAATTATAATATTTTTCTACTTATGTTAAAACCCTAGAAAATGTGGTTTTCAGAGTCTTCCCTAGTCTAAACTCTGTTAGTCAGCGGTCAGCTCTACTGCACAGCCACCTGAAAAAATGTACAGCAGGCTGGTAATGATCAGATCTAACTGTTTGATGCCCTTCTTGCTAGCTGGTATCAGTTTGGCAGCGCTGAAATATCTTGATTCTTGACAACCAAAAAAAATGGAATTTTGTTTGCAACTCACACTAGGTCACTACCGGAAAATGCTTGAAACCCTGGGAATTTGCAACAACCCAGATTGGAAACAAGGGTTTTCACCTTGATCCAATATGATGGATTCCAAGACTATTCTCATTCTCAACCTCAAGACTTTGAACACACCAAGCGCGTTCATCCTTGGATGCCCTAGATTGAACAATTGCTCAAATCTAAATATCGCATGCACAGGATAGCTTGAATATCAAATGAAGGTAGGCGCCTCCTTGATATACCTTTTTGAATTGGGCCCTTTGGTCCTAAATTTCCTTCCATGTATTTAAAAAAATTTGTTTTATTTTAAGTATTTAAAAATACTTTTATTTTGTACTGGTTTTAAAAACACTTTTTATTTTAGTTATAATAATGTTATTAAGTTGCCCTTAAAACTAGAAATTGTGGGCCAAACTGAAATAATATTATTAAATATTTCAATCTGAAAAAGGGAACATGACAAATTGTGCTCACTGGAGGACACCAAAAGCAAGGGGAAAGCCCACTCCACAAATAAAGAGGAGCAATCCAATGGTGAATCAAGTCTGCCAAGGACACCTTAGTTTAAGGCTGAAGCAAAGATTGAGGTTCCAGCATTCAAAAGAGTTGTGTATGTATAGAAACTTGACCGTTGGTTGGCACAAATAGAGGTATAATTTAACATGCAATCTCTTAGTTAGGAACAAAAGATTTTCTTTGCTAGATTGAGAATAGCAAACCATCAGTTGACTTGGTTTGAAAGTCTCTTCTATACTATGGCTTTTAGAAAGCAAGCTCCCATTAGTTCTTGGGATGAATGTAAGAAATTGATTAAGAAAAAAATTTACTATTTTACTCAATGTCATAGAGAGGGAAAATGCATGGAGTGGCAACATTTGAGACCATAGTTCCCAGAGTTGTCAGGACTTGAGTTCCGAGCCGAGTAACCTTGGCCGAGTCCCAAGGTCTCGGGACTCGCCAAAAACTCACCCTAGGCAAGACTCACTAGAAACTGGTTTTTGCCAAGTCTTGCCGATTTTTCACCAAGTCCTTTAGTCAGGTCAGCCTTGCCAAGTTCGCGCTGAGTCCGAGTCTCATTTCTATGTTTGAGACAGATAGGACAAAATCTGCAAGATTGCAAACTTCGATTTAGAAGGTGGTCTATCCAAATGAACAAAGATGTACAAATTGATGAGTGTTGATGAAATACATCAAAGACCTTCATAACCATCGAGATTCCCATATTGCTCTCTAACTTGGTCGACATTGAGCAATCTATGCAAATACCTTTAAGTAGATAGTCCTCCATTCTCTCCAAATTCAAAAGGAGAAATCAAATAGTTAAGCATTAATATTCAAGTCTAGAATCTTAAAGTTAATGTATTTTTTATGCTTGCTCCAAAGTTAATCTCATTTCTCAAGAATTAGTTGAAAATATTGGTTTAAAAACTGTCAACAAACCAAGCATTATCTTTTGGTTTGGATCAAAGCAGGTGCTTATTTATCCATTAGTAGGCAAAATAAATTTTAAGTTGGTTATCAACTACAAGTTTGTTAAGTGATTGTAGATGTTGTTCATTTGGATGTATGACAAGAAACCTATAAATTACCCATGGCAAGCAAGTATCACTTTGCCAAGGCTGGAGAGAGTTTAATGTTGAATGCTTACAAGGGCAAGAAGGAAGAATAGAAGGTCTTGAATCTTAATGCATGGTGGATGTTAAGTAGAAGCACCAAAATCATTCCTCTTGAATAAAGAAAAATAAATGTTGATATAGTTCCGCTAGCTAGTTCAAAGAATTTAACCTTCCAAATAACTTAAATGGTTAAAGGCAAAGGTATTCAAGTTCTTGATTGGAGTGTTGCAAGGTTCATTGGCACCCATACCATCTATTGAGGGGGTCATACCTCATTTCTAACTCTTCCTCAAAAGCCTCTATATTATGGAGGTGTGATCAATAAAAGAAGACTTCATGGTGAAACAAAACACAGTTAAACAGACACATTTGTGCAAGGTGTAGGCATCAACAAGAAAAAATGGAGAAAACTTTGTTATGTCAGAATGTGAAACCATCCCTTTTTCCCAGTGGCATTTATGTAATCACCATGTTGATTGAGAAACCACCAAGAAGAGTGTTTTCATCCTTAAAAAATGGATCTGCAATGTGTTCAAAAACGTTATGTAACCCCCAAAAACACTTTGATTCCCCACATTCTAACTTTTAGTGAGTTCAATGAACAAATCAGTGAAACAAGCTACAAACATTATTATATACTAATACAACAACCTCAAAATGAAGGAAACACACCCCAAACTGAAACACAGGTGATGTAGGTTGCATAAAATCTTCCCAAACTTAAATACAGCACTATGAGCTCCCTCTCTGATTCAGAAACACTGATGACCAGCACTGATGATGCTCTAAAATCCTACAAAAGAGTATGCCCAACACACTACTCAACATGTATAAACTGAAAACTAGTCCAAAACACACCAAAGTTAAACCACAAACATCAAACACAATGAGAAAACAGTCACTTTACATGTCTAAAATTTAACTTATTGCTGCTTGATCCAGGTGGATCCAGAGAACCTGAAAATTTCACGGTCTCAAAATCTCACAAAAGAAACGTCATCAGAAAGTGGTCGCCGACACGGTCCTGACGCAACTTGAATGGGCTCAAAAGGAGCTCATATGCAAAAGTTATGTGCGGTCAAAGGCTCGGTCAAAAAGGTGAAATTTGACTATCTTGAAAGTGGTCAACAATGGGTTTCAAATTGAAGAGCTCATCAAGAGCTTTCAGACGCATTTTGAATGGACAAAATCCGAGTCCGTATGCAAAAGTTATGACCAAATGAAGATCTCCGTTCAAAAAAAAAATCAAGTGACTATTGGTGATGTCATCATGACACATAGCACCTTTTTGTTAGGTTCAGGTTTGACAAGGACATATCAAAATGGAGAGGAAGGGATTCGATCCCCTAACCTCTTTATTACCATCACTCCCGCTCACCAATCCGCCACACGTTAATTTTGAAATGTTGTGGGTGCAAATTATATTTAAAGTAAACAAGACGGGATGAGCCGAAAATGGTAGCGGCAGGTTTTGAACCCGCCACCATGGACCACTCATTCCAACAAATGCCAATATGCTATACGGGTATTTCGCCAATAAATGTGGATGCTTATCATTTTGTTAAATATATATAGCCGATAAACAAACTCAAAATAGTAAAGTAATAAGGGTTGAATTAAGAGGAACCCATAATTATCAAAATAAGTCCGATTATTAAAGATCAAGGGCTTAATTTAGTTGATATGGGGTATGGTAAGATATTATGGTTGAACCCAATTTTGGCATGTAAAATTGTATAAAAGGGGGTTATTTTCCTTTGTAAAGGCAATTAGCCTAGGAGGAAAGAATTAGCCTAGGAGGAAAAAATTAGCCTCAGAGGGGGAATTAGCCTGGGAGGAAAATTTAGACTTTGGAGATTGGAGAATCATTTCTTGGAGGGAAAAATTCTTTGTGAGAAGGAAATTTGCAAGGTGTTATTACACACCAAAAATTGTGAAGTGAGAGAGACTGTGAGGAAATTGTATGCAGGTTCTGAAAGCTTGGGTGTTGTAACAAAGCATAGTTTTGCTTGGCGATATCAATAAAGCAGTCCTAGCATTGAGAAGCGGACCCGAAGACGTAGTCATTGAGAAGCGAACCCGGAGACGTAGTCCTTATAGGACAAACTCCATTATCAACCTGTGTTTGATCCTTCTATCTTCTGTCTCACATTCCCCTTAATTTATTTTTGCTATTTCATTTCAGTTTAAATTCTTATTCTAATTACTTTATTTTGGTAATTAGTTAAGTTTCTTTAAATTTTGTAAAAGTGTCCTTAATTGTAATTTCAACGGTTAAAAAGCATAATCACGCAATTCTGCCTGGATCGGGAAAAATTGTAATTGGAATTAATTTACAAGTTTTATTGTAAACACTAATTACAGATCACTGTTGGTTCAGCAGGTACAACATCAAACCCTAACTCCAAACATCAAACCCCAACTCCTCTACAAGTATGAGCATCTATACTTCCCAAACACAATCATAAACTAGCCCCAACCACATGAAAATCAATGGATATCAAACTGAGATGGCACTCAGATTAATCGCGAGTCCAAAATACATAGCATTAATGATGCCAGTTTAACAGGTATAACTGTCATAAACTCTTATGAATCACCAAATTTCACCTTATTTTTGGTTTCTTTCAAGAAGAAACCTTCTTCAATCACTTCACAAGCCCACAAACTTCTTATGTTTACATCATTAATCCTTGCATGCGAAGAAAACCTGTCAAAACACACCAAAAATCTCCATTGAAACACAATTAGTAAAATAACTTAACCTGACAGCATTCAATCTCATGACAGATGGGTTCTTGTGAACCACGACTAATGAAATGCACGTCAACGAGTTTGATTGAAAAGTTACACAGTTGAATCTTGATAGCAATAACTTAACCTTGCCACACAAACTGCAATATTTCCATTTTTAGCACCAAAGCAATCTCTACATGGAATTCATCCAATGTATGTTGGGGGTTTTCATCCCCAAAACCCAATATTTTCAATGCACATGTGACATTTGGATGAAATTACTCTTTCCAGCTAGGCAGGTTTTTGTCCCCGAAACTGGTATTCCAAGAGGGTTTCTATCCTCAAGAAATATGAGAACTCAAGTTCTGATTCAAAGCAAATAGAAAATGCAATATTCAATCTAACCCTTCTCTACACAACTCCTTAAATACACTTTTAGGGCAACATTACGGAAACCAAATAATTTCCCTCTTTCAAATTCACTTTTCTCCTCAATAATAAAATAAAGTGACTTATCCATAACTTTTGATTAAATACTACTTTTTAATCCTCCATTTCAATGTCACTTTCAAATAATAACCTTTTAAATCATTTGTACTCCATGCCTGGTGTTTTTGACCCTCTTTCAAAAATGCTTTATGATGTAGGCCACCCTTCTTTAAAAAGTAAACATAAGTTGTAATTATAATAAGTCACCTTAAGACAACCCGTTAATGGGTGTATGAAGGTCAATCTTTCAAAAATGCAAAGGGAAGAGGTGAAGTGGGAAGCTCCGGATGAAGGGTGTATTAAAGTCAATTTTGATGGATCAGCGAGAGGTAATCCTGGGCCTTTGGCCACAAGATGCGTGGCCAGGGACTCTAATGGTCATATCATTGCCATTGAACACAAGAGGTCGGAAGTGGGGACTAATAACGAAGCTGAGGTTCAAGCAGCGTTGTTGGTGGTTGAAATGGCACAAAGACTACAGGTGGCCGACCTGCATTTTGAAGGTGACTCAAATAATCGTGAATGCCATTGCAACAGGCAAATCACATGCATGGCGGTTGCAAAAGGTAGTCGAAATAATCAAGAAAAAAATATTATTTTTCCAAAATTTCAAAATATCGCACATCTACCGGGAGGGGAATACACTGGCGGATTCTTTATCCAAGTTGGCAATTGACGTGGCGATGATATAGTAGGAAGAGGCAAGTGACATCATGGCAACCAAGTGGATGGGATGTGATGTGACGGTTTTGATTTGGCAGATTTCTTGAAGGACGACGAAGGACAGCATTTGCATTTAATGAAGAGGAAGGTGGTGAAATGTGGCTTTATTGATACTGATTTTGCACTCTTTTGTGCGAGCATTCAATGCGGAGGATGGAGTACACTATACATTCTCTTCCTCACAAACCCAGAGGTACATTCGATTGTGGGCGGCAGAAGTGGCAAGTGGCCTGAGCAAAGTGGAGAGCGGAGAGGCAGCATGGAAGTGAATTTCTCCTTTGATAGCACGAAGCAACAAATGGCTTTCAAAGGTGTAATGTCCCCATTTTCACGAGCATCAGAGTTTGAAGGATTAGCCAATTATACTGTCCCTCGTAGGCTAATGAGGTTGGTTAGAGGGTCCTTTGAGGGATGCAGCTTCTTTAGTGGTTAGGGGTTTGCAGGTTTGGCTTTCATTTGAGGTCTCCAGGACTCCGTATGCGGTAATTGTTATTTATAGTAAGTTTTGAGGGGGTTAGAGAGGGACCCCTGCTATTTTTAGAAATGGAGTATGGTTGTATGCGGCTTGATCACGTCAGCTTCCAGTTCAGACGGCGTGCAAAGATGAGTAATAATGGAGATATTAATATTTATTTGGTTAAAATAAATATTAATAGTTTTTTTTTCTATTAACTATAATATATATATTGAGTATAACAAACATGGGAGTTTACATCAGTTTCAAGCTTACACCAAAATTACATCTTCCCTTGCATGCGTAGGGAATTAGAACTCATGTATCAACCATTGTATCAAAAAAGATCTATTATCATATTGAGTATCACAGATATCTATTGACCAGCTCTACTTGGGGACCCAAGTTGTCCATGGCAGCTCATGATCTGCCCATTTGAGCCTCAGATTGTCGTGCAAGATGACATTGTATGGATTAGAGAAGTAGGCCTCCCAGGGAAGCAGAGGGTGTGCTACAATAGGAGGCACGTAAATTGATTCACCCCTAGGAGCCTGCATGAGTTGATTCTGCGCAAATTGATTTTGTGTATCTTGGCCCAATTCAGCCGACTCACTGCTACTATCCATCTGCTCCTCAGCCTCTGCTCCTATCCCTGAAGCGTTCCCCTGTTCATTCCCACCCCCTATGGGGCTCCTCTGTGCAGACTCGGCTCTTGTACCTGTCTGGTTCCCAGCACTCTTCTGTTGGGCCTTGATTTGTTGCAACAAATGTCCTATAGTGACCTCAAAGTCTAGGTCTCCTTCATCTTTGGCGGATATTTTCCATGGGATCTGCTCTCTGTCTAGTACACTCCTGACTTCCCTGATAACTTTCAGAGCATGTTGTTCTTTAACCTGCAAGATCATGGTAACCTGCAAAGCAACATTAGGATATATGAGTCTCCGCAGAGACTCAGTGAGAATTCTACACCTACTATTGAAAATATCATCATTCCTATACTTCCATATGTGCCATAGTATGTGAAAGGAATGAGTAGCCCATAAAAGATTGCATCTTTTGTTCAGTCCCGCTATAGTTCCAGAGAGGATATCAATTATGTGAAAGTTTATGTTTAGTTCCTGTCCAAAAATGTTCCAAATAGCAATGGCGAAGTGACATTCAAAGAAAATATGTAGGATAGTTTCGGGTTCAGAGCAATAGGAGCAAGTGTTAGGTTCACCAGAGGGTTTCTTAATAGGCAGCCTATGCAGAAGACAACACCACATGAAATAGAGCACTTTAGGTTCAGCAAGGGTGTGTCATAGTCTGCCCAGGTACTTACTCCATGAGTTGGGGTCTAAATTCAGATTCCATTTAACATTTAGGTGTTCATATATGGTATCTGTGTCAGCAAGTATCTTATATACAGCCTTGGTTTTGGTATTCCACAATGGAGAGCCATCAACCCACTTGATAAGGTCCATTCTGTCATAATCAACCGAGGTATCTCTAGGGAGATTGAGTATAGAGCAAGCATCTCTAAGAGTGGTGTAGGTCCTCCACTGGGTTAGGGGTATGCCAAATTTGGATACTAAATCATCCTAGGTAATTAGGTTCCCATCTTCAATGATGTCTGAGAAGTAGCTGATGACCATTGAATTCCATTTCTTGGCTGAGCATCCCTGCAACTGGGCCAGGGGTTTACCGCCCTTGTATAAATTCCACCAGATAGATCTCTCTCCACACACATTCTGATCCTGATCTAGCAAGTCGTTCCCGATCACGCATGCTCTGATCTCCTCCCAACCTCGCCAGATAGATTGAAATACAGCAGAGCCTGTAACTACCACCTTGAATTTCCCAGACATGAGATCAATGATAGGCAAGTTCTTCCAGTGTTTAGCATGGGCAAGGGTACCCTTGCTGATGTTGTATCTAGTCAGAATCTTCCAAGGTTCATTACCTTGGGAGGCTTTAGCTATCCATTTGACAGCAAGCGCAATACACTGCCATCTGAGATCCTTCAGCCCTAAACCCCCTTGCAAAGTAGCCTTAGTGCACCAATCCCATCTAACAGCATGGGCTTTCTTCTTACCTTTGTCATCCGACCACAGATAGTCTCTGATAGCCTTATGAATGA
The DNA here is from genome assembly GCA_018584345.1 of Thuja plicata. Taxonomy (NCBI): domain Eukaryota; kingdom Viridiplantae; phylum Streptophyta; class Pinopsida; order Cupressales; family Cupressaceae; genus Thuja; species Thuja plicata. The sequence continues at coordinate 4,630,227 of MU224645.1, forward strand.
AGTTAATTTGAGCCTGATTGAAGAGCCAAGCTGAGGAGTAGTAGATAGGATAAGCAACCAGAATCTTCTGGCACACTTGGATTCTCCCTGCCAAAGAGAGGAACCTATTGTTCCATTTATTTAGTTTCCCTTCAATCTTGTTCTTAACCCAATCCCACATACTTTTGAGGTCTGGCTTAACAGAAAATGGAATACCTAGGTACCGAATCTGGTGGAGGTCCTCCCCAAGAGAAACCAAATTGATGACTCCATGCTAGAGGTGAGTCATCCCATCCTAGCAGGGTTGATTTAGGGATGGACACCTTGCTGCCTGAGGCAGAGCAAAAAAGGTCTAGCTTATGCATGAGGTGTTTGAAGTTGTATTCACTCATCTCAATCATAAGGGAGGTATCATTTGTAAACTGTACATTAATCAGTTCCTCATCATTTGGCAATCTAACTCCCATAACCTTTGGGGAGATGGAGTTGTCTCTGAGTATGTAGAATAAGGAGTTTGCAGCAATTACAAATAGGGTCGGGGCTAATGGGCAGCCTTGTCTTATAGATCTGGTTAGTGGAAAGGGTTCAGATCTCATCCCATTCACTTCTACAACAACTGTAGCACCCTTCATTAAGGTGAGAACCATGTGATTGAATTCCATAGGAAATCCCATTGCTTCTAACATTGTGGTTATAAACTTCCATTCAATTCTGCCATATGCCTTCTCATAGTCAATCAGGAGCATGTTGATCTGTTGCCCAGAGCATTTCGCCCATTCCATAGTCTCCCAACAGGTAATAAGGTTCTCCAATATGTATCTCCCTTTCACAAACCCTGTTTGTGTGGAGCTAATCACTTTGGGCAGGATATCTACTAGTCTCCTTGCAAGAACTTAGGCCAGGATCTTATAGGACACATTTAAAAGGGTATTAGGCCGCCAGTTCTTAATCAGGGTTTTATCCCCATCCTTGGGTATGAGTTTGATGCAGCCAGTGTTGATTTCTGAACCCAGGGAGCCTGTCTCAAATGCCTCATTGTATACCTATAACAGGTCCTGCCCAATCCAATCTATGTTGTCCTTGTAGAATTCAATAGGAAGCCCATCCGGACTGGGGACTTTCTCATTGCTCATGTGGTCTATGGCCTCATTGATCTCCTCCACTGTGATCGGCCTGCTCAAGGATGCAGAGTCTTCCTCCTTGAGTTGGGGAGGGATAATACTCTTGATCATGTTTCTCCTCTCCTCCATTTCAGAGCCAGACTCTTCTGAGGCAAATAGCTTGGTATAGTAGTCTACAAAGGCTTGAAGAAAACTCTCCTGGGAGGTAAGGGTATCACCTTCCAGACAAATGCACTCAATGCTATTCTTAGTCTCCTTAGCCTTAAGAAGCTGGAAGAAAAATCTTGATCCCCTGTCCTCCTCGTTGATCCAGTTGGCTCTAGCTCTAATCTTAGCACCATTGATCTTTTGTTGCTGTACTTTCCTTAACGAGTCTCTGGCCCACGCTAGATTGGTTGTGGCTTCTTCATTGGTTGGGTCTAGTTGGCTACAGCACTCGGCTTGGCAAAGTTTAGTCTGTAGCTCTGATTCAACTCGCCTTGAGTCCTTAGCCCTCTTCTTCCCAACCACTTGGAAGACAGTTTTCCAACTATTGGTGCATTGGTTCCATCTATTGATGGCATCCTGATGCCCAGCCACCTCATGGTTGAACCATCTGACCATGAGGGTAGCCGCCTTGATTTCTTTGCACGTGAGTAAAGTTGTGATAAGAGCGAAGGATTGCCCTCCTTTTTATGGTGATAGGGGTGCTTCCTAATAGAAATATAGAGCTGACCATAGGGTGGTGGTCTGATAGGGAGTAGGGGACCACTCTCACACAGTCACCATTACTCTCCTTGAAACTGAAAAAGTCTCTATTGACATACACTCTATCAAGCCTGCAGTATATCCTTTTGTTTCCCTTCTGGTAGTTAGACCAAGTATGCCAAATTCCTTGGAAGTCTCTTCTCTGCCCTGCTAGAGGATAAAAAATTCTGAGTTTGCTAGTCATTTTAGTCCAAAAGTACTTCTCATTGCCTTTCCACTCCATCCTAGTCCCACCTCCTTTATCCTGTGGGGACTCCACCATGTTGAAGTCCCCGGCAACAACCCAAGGAATGTCCTTCATGTTGCACATCCACTCCCATAGTTTAATTCTATCATAGTGGTCATTTGGTGCATAAACAGAACAAATACCAAATTCTACATTCTTATGCATAATGCTGACCCATACAATCCTATCACACGGGGAGCACCCCCAGTCTATGACTTTGTTAGCCCATCTGGGATGAATAAGTATGGCACTCCCTCCCTTACCTTTTTGATGGTTGGTAAACACACTCCTGGCATCTTGCCATATGCACTTTAGAGCAACATCCAATGAAAAGCCTATAGCCTTGATTTCTTGAAGTAAGAGGAAATAGAATCGATTATGCATTCTAATGAACCTCTTAACTACATACTCCATGTCTGGGGACTCCAGGCCCCTCACATTCCAAGAATAGCATCTTTAGGATTCTTCTTCCATGGGAGCTCGGAAGCTCTTAAAACAATTGAGAAGACTCCTCTTTTGTATTTTCAGAGGTTTGATGCTGGAGACATGATTGGGAGGTCTCCCTCTCTTTCTCTTCATCTTGGGAGACCCTTCTCCCTCCTTAGGATCATCCACCCTGCCATCATGGTCCAATTCTGACATCTTGGCAAGGGGTTTTCTGAGCTTCTTCTTGGCCTTGAAGGCATATTCAGAGGAGCTAATCCCTTCCAAGGCAACCATGGCCAACTTCGACCCTCTAATCTCCCCTTCCTCCAGGTTTGTATTATCCCCACACTTCTTAGGGGGGGCCCGCCTCTCCTCCCCGGATAGGTTCTTCTCAGGAATGGATAGACTCTCCTGAACAGAACGCCCGTGGGTTGTAGGGGATCACTGTAACAGACACATTATTGAGCCTATCTTCCTTGTCATAGGTGTCCCTGATAGCTTCTAGAGCACCAAATGAACTACCATTAGTGGAATCCTCTAGGTTTTGATTTGAATAATCTGGGGTGACTGGTCTAGATTCTCTAGGTGGAAGAGTCTGAGCTCTTCTCTTGTGGGCCGATATCTTCTTAATCTTGTTAAGGACAATTTGTTGGGCATTCAAGGTTCTGTGATTGGTAGCGGGATCCTTTGGCTTTAGCCCAAAGTCCAGGTTCTCAACTTGCGGGAGATTGATTAACTCACCAATGCTTGAATCAGAGGGAGGAATCCGACAAGGCTCACTATCGAAGGTCTGTCTAATTGCTTCAAAAGACGTTGCAATATCAGTGGATGACATCGAGATACTAACTGCAAGATTCTTAGAACTCCCTGGTTGGGGAGCGGGAGATTTTGTAATACCACTGGCCGGTTTAGGGTTAACCATTTTCCCGACATTAGTTTTTGGGGCAGACTTCTTCTTACTCAACAGTTGGCACTCATGCCTCATGTGGCCTTCCCTTATGCAAAGGAAGCATGAATTAAGACCTAGGAATGAAATTGGGCAGTTATAGGTGTGTCCATCAAGGTCAAAGACAATCTCTCCCGGGAGATCAATCCCCGGGTTGATTGTGATCAGAACCCTAGCATTCGTGTGGGGAAGAAGCACGTCTGTTTTGTCCACTCTGAGGACCGTGTCAAAGGGTTCCAGTGCCTAAGGGATAATGTTCCACAGGAATGGTGGGATGTTACCCATGGTAATCCAGCGGGGGCTCGAAAGGGCCAATACTTCGTTATGGGTTGCGTCGGGCATCCATGGTAGTGCCCTAAAGTTGGCATTACAAATCTTCCAGAATTGTCTGGTAGTGATCTCCTTTTGGGATTTGGGGTTTTTAAAGAAAATCAAAAACATGCCTTTCTTAACTATGCGAAGAAAGGAGAAATGGTAACCAAAATTTTTCCCCCAAATGTTGTGCAGCCAGTCGTTAAGGAAGGTTCTCGACGGTAGTTTATGTATATCCTAGGATGCTAGAAAAGTTGCAGTATTCCTAAGACAATCCTTTTCTATAGCAATGGACATATGAGAGTTCGGTTTAATCACACATGCAGTAGTAGGGACAGATTTCTCACCTCCATTGTCGGCTCCTCCTGCTCTGGTTGCTCAGCTGCCATTGATAACGAACCTTGCTTCCTGCGGAATAACTGCTTCCTCGCTGAGCGCCTATTTAAATGTCTTGCCACGCTCTTCTGAACCCGCTCCAGGATAATGAGTAGCCATCGACAAGTTTGGGGAATAAAAGCGGGGGCTGCATTGAACGCTTTCCAGGCCGAGAGGCCACACACATCAGCAATCTCCAAGTTGCAGAGCCAATACCTCCAATTCATTTTCAATGAATTTTCTTCCATCCATATTATTAATAATTTTAAGCTTATATTGTAAAGTTATAATATTATTTTATATTATAACTTAAGTCACTTAAGTGAAGGGTCAATTTATCATAGATGGGGCCAAGTGAACAATTAATTTTAAAGGAATTATTTGCGCACCAATTATAGAGTTTTAAGTGAAAAGAATTAAAAAGTGGGAATATATCTTTTATCCCACATTGGCCAGGAAAGTGTTTGAGCTCCCACAAGAAAAGAATAAAAGAGACTTTAGAGCTCATTCTGATTATGTTTTATGATCATTATTGAACTTTGGTTGATTTTTGCTCTTGCTTGGAGAACGAGGGTTTCTACTTGTAGCCGCCATTGGAGAACGGAAAATCTTCAGTGTTGCAGCAATTTGAGTTGGTGAAATATCCAGTGAATTTGGCATTCAAGAGAGCTTCATTCGGGAGTTCTATTTGTGCTTAAAAGTGAAGAATTTCATCTAGGGTTTAAAGGATTGGAAGGTAAATCTATAGCAGACCTGGAGATTCATTCTTGGCAGCCATTCTATATCAGATTTTTACTATTTAATAGTTGCTATAGTACCCGTGAACAGTGACGCTACAACACTTGTGAACAGTAGTTGCTACAATACCTTCCTCTTGGCACCTGGGGTTTATATCAAGCAATGGTTAAAGTTTGTCAAGTGCAGATTGCATACTTGTAGGAGAATATTTATGGGACTTTGATTGCTGGTTTGCAGTTCCAGAATTTGTTGTCATAACAGTTTTCAGACCTGCAATTCATTCCAGGTTTTATTCTTCATATATGCAAGTATTTACATTGTAAGTATGAAGCATAAGTATGGAAATTCGTATCATCCATTAGGGCATCTTAATGAGCTTATTTGTGATATAAACAGTCACTAATTTCATCATCGCAATCAAAGTTGTAATCAATCATTTCATATCAGCAAATCATAGTTTTCAAACTTAAATAAAGTTGCGCATACCAACTGTTTATCTTAATGACAAAATGTTGTAGGTTATTACTTGCATCTCTTTCAGTTAAAAGAAGTTTGGAGTTAACGTGCCAGGTGTTGTAATAATATACATTAAGCTGTAGGAGCATTACCCAAGTCAATTCAGTCATATATATATTCATTGAAAGATTGCATCTAGCTGCAACATTGCATCCCCTTTATTTTTGTCTTTAGATTACTTCTTTGAATTCTTTTCAATCATCAAAACAAACATAATACAGTTCAGCAGTTAGAGCCACCGAAGGGTTCTTACATTGGTATTAGAGCGGTTTCCTGTCATCCTGTTGGGGTGGAAATCATTGAGCTCGCACATTTATTTTGGGTGACTGGCACTCTTGCACTCGTCTTAGTTATGGAAAAATCCAGGAGATTAACTAAACAGGGAAACCAGTGGAACAAATTAATGAGAAACTTGGAAAAGATTGTTGTCCTCAATTTTGCATTCACAAAATTGAACAACCCTAAGCAATTCCCAAACGATTGGTAGGATTTCTCTCTAAGTTGGTCGGTGTTCTGGAAGAGGTTTACTCAATGAAATCAGCTATCCCTTGATTTTCAGTTGATTTCACTTTTTACAAACACCTAGTCTTTTTGTTTTTCTTACTTTTGCATCTTGTTTTTGGTTTTGTTTTTGTCATAGGTTTGTAGCCTTCGCTTTCCCGCTTGTTTTGAGCTCTCTTAGGCGTCGTTTGGGTTAGTCAAACTCAATTTATAAGCGTTTCAATATCTTGCCAGTGGGGTTTTTAGGACAGATTGCATATTGTTGGAAAATAGTTAAAGGGTGGACTTTTTCTTGTCAATCACATGGATAGAAAGTTTATTTTATATGCAAAGTGAATTTCAAACTCCATCTTAAAATTTCACATCATTCTATGAAGATTTACTTAGTAATTTTAATGACAATGGGTTTTTCAATCACATCTACATATCAAGTCATTAAAATTCAAAGTTGCATATAGAGATCATACTATTTCTTTCTTAAAAGTGGACTTTTAAATAGTATTAGCATATTCAGATTAATAAAATATTCAAAAGATTTAGCTTTTAATTTGGCAAGATAAAGGATAAAGTTTATAAATGAAATCATGTTCATTTATAAGTTTTGCATTTTGAGGGAATAGTGGGGATTTTATTTCTGAATGCATATAAAACTTATTATAAAGTTTTATTCTTACCTCTCATTAACCAATGGTGGCGATTTTTCTCTGCATAACACATGCTATTTGTTTTAAATGCATTTTACTTTATTCCCAAATAAAAGGCGTCGTTTTTTACCTTCATTGCATATTGTTTCGAAAGACAAAGCATATGTTAAGGTCTCTTAAAAACCCGTGGTCGTTTTTAAGTCACAAGGTGTCGGTTTTGTTGGAAAAATGCATATGTTCTTTGCTTATTAAAAACATGCCATGCTCAGCTAAGCCTGTGGCCTCATAAATTAAATGAAGGCGTCGAATTTTCAGCACATTGCATATGTTAAAACGTATGTAATCGGTCTTCAAAAACCCGTGGCTTCATTCCAAAACACAAGGCATTTTTTGGTTAAGAAGCATATCATTTAAAGTGTTATAATATGCGATATGCTCTATAAAACTCATCGTTTTCCCTGAATGCATATGGCGTCGTTTTGAATGGAGAAAGCATGTCGAAATAGATGCTTTTAGTCTCCTAAAAAAGCCGCGGTTTATGAGCAAATACATGGCGTCGATTTTCAACCCTATTGCATATCTTTTCAAACAAAAAATGTCTTCATCTCCCTACAACGCATGAGTGACTAGCGTCGTTTTTATCATAAACTGCATACAGTTCGGAAGAAAGCGTTGCATATGCTCACAAGAAGACATTTTCCCTCCACCAAGTGCTGTGTTTTCTTCTACAAGGAAGCATAATGGGGTTTTGAGAAGATTTCACATATCCAAATCTCTGCGTTTTGGACTAAGAAGTACGCTTAGGGCACAGGCAAAGGGAAGACGTTTTCTCTCCCAAGAATTCGCCTTAACTTTTGCATTTTTTTCTCCTATTCGTTTGGGATTTAGGTAAGTCTTTTCTTGTTTTAAAAAAACGTTTTTCTTTTCATACAATTTCAAAATGCTTTCTAATAAGGAAGAAATGGCTATGATATAGGGCACGTTTTTTAAGACTTTCTCTTCATACTTCTGATTTTATGCAATTTTTTGCTGCATGATGAGCATTTGTCTCTTCCCAACTATGACTCATGCTATTTGCATTTATTCTCCATAAGAATTTGTCAAATTAATGAGCTATATATCTTTGCTGTTTTTCCTCATAATGCAAATTCGAAATTCCATATTTCATTCCAAAATTTGTTTATTTTGTTGAAGAAGAAGAATTGTGTTTTTCCCCTTTGCACTCCAAGAGGTAAAATTTCTATTTTCTCTTTCTTTGATTGCATTTGTGTTTTGTTTTTTATTGTAGATATGCTGTCATTTTTACTTCTTCTCTCATTTTCTGTAAGTTGCATATGAGAATGCAATTTATTCTCATATGCAGTCGGGATTAAAAAACCCATTCTTGTGATGATTTTTCCCAAAATACATGAGAGATGCAAGGTGCTGTCCTACATGCAGTCGCTCCATAAAAACCCACCTTTTTCATACTCTCATTTGAAAAAGATGTAAAGTGCTCTCAAACGTCATCGTTGATGATCAAAAAGTTAAGTATGCTGAAGTAGCTGAACCCCTTTCAAGCAAGACATCAGATGAACTTGGGACCATAGACTACAAGATCACCAGGGTGTAGCTTGGTAAACAGTCATTTGTAGGTTGTCAGTTGGATGCTCATGATGCACTAGATCAATATACAAAGAGAACTGATAAGCTTTGGAAAAATAAACATCTGCTGAAGGAAGAGAATATCCGTCTTCGAGAGGCTCTCGAAAAGGCTTCTTCTTCTCAGCAAGCAAATTTGTGTTCAGGAGATACATAGCAGCATGTTGAGCGGCTAGAGAAGAAGATCAAGGTGATAGATGACTGGGGCAGCAACTGGAAAATCAGGGGATATCGGTCATCAGGGACGTATACCGCATATTCAGGAATATCAAGAAAACTACTAATCGGCTGCATGAGTTGGTTGAATCCTTTAATCAACAAGTAAAGACTCTAAGTGAAGACTTAGACGTATGGAAAAGAATGGCAGAAGTTGATCTTGACATCTTATGCACTTATGAGAGTCTCTTCGAAAGAGATGTATTTCGAATTCCTAGATCAGATGATGAACAAGGAACAAGTTCTAAAGAACTCGATAACAGAAATACATAAGGCTATACGAGAATGCGTCGAGCATAAAAAGATCATTGTCAAAACTTTTAAGGATTTGACATGTAAGCTGATGGCAGAGGATGGCGAGTTGATTTAAGAGGAGCAAGTCATATCAGAGTTTGTACAGGTTATTTATCAGGAACTGGAGATTGATACTTTCAGTTGTAGTTCCATGGACAAATTGGCAAACTTCAGAGTTGTTTTGAATCAACTTCAGAAGAACTTAGGCGGATGCAATGGTGAGATTTCAAAAGCGGCAAGTGTTGCACGTGAGACTGTGAACATTGCTTGACATACAGCTGCACCAGATCCGGCTATCGTGCACAAGTCTCTTCATCAATTTGAGACCTGTATCAATTTTCTTTAAAAAATGTTGTTAGGACACTTAGATTTGTAAAAATGTAGTATCTTTGGTAGATTACACGATAATGTGTAAAGTGGTCTCATATAATCATGCTTCAAGGACATTAGGTCCTGCAGCATTGAATAAGTCAAAGTTAGTTAGTTAGGGATAAGGATTAAATAAATCAAAGTGGTTAAGGGTTTCACCTTTCTTCTCCACTTTTCTCTCTCCTCTTTTCCTATATAAAGGAGGGAGCTCATTGTAAGTATTCATCTTTTGTTGTGTGCAAGTAAACTATAGGCAAAACTCTTGAGTTCTAAAGACTTTGTGGTTCATTGTAAAAGAGTTAAGCATTTGAATAAAGGAATAGAGATTGACAGACTTTGTGTTGTTGTCTTGACCATTAATGGATGTATTCTTATGTTGCATTCATTGATCCATGTTCAGATTAAATAGTTTTCTTGTTTATATCATCGGAGCACCTTTAATCCGAGTTTTCTGAAGACTTTGTGCTTCAGAAGATCGGGGTTACTATAGAAAGTAGTGGTTGTAACATTTCAAAGTTGAAGACTTTGGGCTTCAGTGTTGGAATCTTAAATTAGTTAGAGGGTGTTCAAGGGAAGACTTTGAACTTTCTTGTACATTCGAAATTAGAGTGCTTATTTGAAGTAAGGATAAGAAACTTTGGGCTCTTATATTACTTCAACTTTAGATAAAATCAATTGTTGTCATAAAGGGGTGTTCTTAAGTGATTCCTTGGGCCACCGGTATTACTGTAGCAAGGAGAACTGTATGTGTTACAATTCAGTTTTACTTGAAGCCACCTACAGTAAGAAGGGAGCCTCCCCTATTGCTGAGAGGAGAGAGTGATCTCACATACTGCTGCCTAAAAAATACATTTTACAAAGTTGTAGTCTTAGTGACTTGCAAAATATTTAGCCAACAAAGATTAAACAGAATCAAAAAAGGATAGATGAATTGCTTTCACACCCAAGAACCATGGACAGAGTAGCACAGTATACGACTTCAATTTTTAAAGGGTCTACTTCACAAAGTGGAAAGAAAGAGAACCATGAGGTCTCTACTAGTGAGATATCTAAAAATCTTTACAATGAATTTTCAGCAGCTAGTGACCAGCATGCAGCTAATCTCATGGAGATTAAAAATCAGATTTACATTAGGGAAGATATCGGGCACAAGACACTTCATGATGACTTCCAAATTGAGGAGAATGTTGGTACTTTCAATGCTCCAGAAGTTGTTATCAAACATGATAACAATTCTGATTTTTATGACAGCAGTCCTTTGTTTGAGCCTATTGATGGCGTTGATGACAAAGCAAGTGTAGAAGATGTTGTTGGTGCCACCTTGAGTTTTGACTTGCATGATGAGAGTGTTAATTTTGTGGATTGCATGGAAAATATGAGTTCTAGTAATTCTGATTTCTATGACAGCACTAAGATGTGTTTGCATCAGCATGAGATGCAGAGGGTTTATGGGTGGATGATGTTGGTACTCATGATATTCATGAGGACGACTCATGTTACAGTGAATCTGATTTGTCATATCAGACCTTACGAAATGAATCAGAGAATTCATTGGTTGGTGATAGGTCCCAGGATCGTGACTTACAGGGACTTGAAGTTACATGGGGAGTAGGAGTGTGTGAGGAGATTGATATAGCAGCAATTTCCACTATATCAGATGAGTCACTTGTTGAGGTGCCTAGTAGCAGTGCCTCGATTGTTGATGTGTGCGTTGATGATACCACACATGATGATTTTGATCATGAGGTGGGCATTGTGGATACAACTTCCTATCACAGTGTGGATTGTGGGTCAGAGAGCTTACATGGGGGCCAGAGTCTTCAGAGACATCATGTGACCAGACAGTTGAAGGTGAGTAATAGTCAGATTGCTACAGCTTTAGAGCATTATGACATTGCCCGTCAGATGTTAGTTGTATTTAGTTGGGGTGCTCCTATGTTAGATGAGCATAGTGATAGTGGTCTTTCCCTGATAGAGATCCATTCATTACGAGAGGCTATCAGAATAATGAAACATAATTACTTGCAGTTATTAGCTGACAGAGATGTAATGTCCCCTTCTCTGCAGTAATGCAATTTTATGCCTGATTAGCCTATCTCGCCATCCGGATAGTCTAATGGCCGCTTTGCAGAGGATGCCAGTCAGTCACAGGCGCTACACGGACATTTATTTTATATTTGAGTCAGACTATATAGTTGGGATACTTTATTTTATAAAGTATTGTTATAAAGTCACTTTAATATTTTAATTTTAAG